>JAIVFJ010000049.1:0-351980 GCA_025765615.1 Zopfochytrium polystomum
AGGTCGCCAGCAGGGAACTCGCACGCGGAAACACCTGCAATCGTACACGCACCCCGCTGGGCTGCGTCGGCACGATCACTCGACCAACGGGCTTTATTGCATCGCACTCGTACTCACACATCTCACTCTCACAGCAATAGGACCGAGGCAGGCACTCGTAGATCGAACTCTCAGGTGTCGCAGGCTGCACCGAGTGCGGCCAACAACACCCTCGCAGGGACGGGAAGGTTGGGGACGATGATGCTGTCGTCGTTGCCACCACCACCACCGTCGTCGCAGCAGGCGAGTACCTGTGATCCTCACTCCAACACAGAGCCGGCAATGTCACACAGTTGCTGGTGGGGCCAGCTGCATTCCCCACCCACGGCCCCTTAAGAGGAGCCCCACGAAGGGACCATGTACACACCCGGGTGTGTACCATCTCTCACTACCCTCACCTTTGTGAGCCAGATGGATTTGAAGGGACTCTGTATTGGTGCCAATGGACAGAAATCAGATTGAAGAAAAAAGGAAAAAGAGAAATGGCCCAAAAACAGAGAGAGAGAAAATTGACAAGTCAACCCCCCTGACTTGGAGCATCCACCCCAAATGCTCTAAGTCCCCCCCAACCCTATACATGTATGTACAAGTGCCAAAAATAAATAATAAATTAGGCGGGCTTGGGGTACGGCCTGTCAGGCACCCCATCCCTAGGCAGTCGGGCAGTCTCCGTTAGTCACCGAAAAATAAAATATGTTGAGGAAACCCTGGTGCAACAGAAACTGTTAAGACGAAAGTAGTAAAAGCAGACCCAATAATAAAGACGGGTTAGCCGCAAATACACTTTGATAACGCCTTGGAAACTAAAGAACTGGGAGCAATAATAGGGGTCCCGATCCTTGCGGTTTTATGACAGGTACGCTTGTTTTTGCGAATAAAATCCCTAGACTTTATCACTGAGACCTCGGTGTAGTCTCACAGGAGCATCAAGGGTTATAGTTAGAGGGGCAAAAGCCAGGTAAATGAATAAGTTGTAGTGAGTGAGGTTTCAAGAGATAGGAAGTAGCAAGTTGAGGGCAGTGAGAGCGGTGGCCCCATAGGGGCAAAGTCATGAAAGATAGTGATAAAGAAGAGGGAATTGGGAAGATGACTGGGAGATTTAGTGGTTGAAGAGAAGTAGTAGTTGTGCTGGAGAGGTGAAGGCACTGTTCTTGAAGAGAGAGTTGAAGAGATAAAGAGTGAGTAATATATGTTGCGATAGTAAACAAAGTAGGCAAAGCCTGAGTCAGAGTTCCCAAAAGGGAAGGTTGGAGAGGCAGCATCAAGGTTAATAGTCAAAGGGGCAAAAGCTGGGGGAAAAAAGAGGATAGGGTTGGAACTACAATCTGAAGATGGCCTATTTGCAGGAGCCCTTGTGATTGTGTCAATGACGAGAGATGAGGTGGGTCAATGAGGAACACTGATGAAGAGGGAAGTTGTGATTATGGAGCAAAGGGGCAACACGAATGGCGGCAGGCCTTCTGAAGTGGCAAGATGGATGGTGATGGGAGGCTGTGAGGCGGCTGGGAGGGGTGGCATGGTGGCAATAAGGTGGAGATCTGAGGATGACAGTCAGAAGGGCAAGAGCTGAGGGTAGATCATGTCCTAGATGCAGACAGCAAGGAGGTCGATTGGAAGAAGTTTAACTGAAGCGAGAAGTGGCAGCGGAGGTGTCGATGAGGCACGAGTGCTCAACAATGAGAAGTCAGATGGAAGCCAGATGGGTGCCGTGCCCAAAGCCGCTGCTGCTGGCGTTGCTGAAACGACTGCCTGTGATGATTGGCAGTCTAGTACGGCGGGGGTTCGGAGCGGGCAGCGGCTGCAGCTGTGACAGCCGAGGACAAGGAATCGGTGATGGACGCTGCACGGCCGCGGGTCAATGAGGCGTCAGAGAAGGTTGGGGAGGCTGGGCGGGACAAGCCGTTGGCCAAAGGCCGCTTCGAGACGAGGGGTGGCCGGAGGTCGGTGGCCAAGGAGGAGAAATCTAAAGTGGATGAGGCAGAGGAGGAGGAGAAGGCGAGGATCAAGTCGCGGAAGGACGAGCAGGGGCGGGAGAGGATGGCTGCGACAGGGTCTGAGGTGGAGGTGGTGGGGATGGCTGAGCGAAGAAGGTAAGCTTGCAATGGGATTGCGTTAGTGAGGGCAGCGGTTGCGATCTGGCGACGGTGAGGCGGCGGTGAGCAGTCAAGTGTGTCAGTTGACAAGGTTTTTTGGGGAGCCTCCTCCCTGCGCACCGCGCAGTCAGGCGGTTCGCCGCGACGGTCCAGCGGCTGTGGCTGCGGCCCAGCTGGGCTGGTTGTGTTTTTCTTCTGAACTGTAATAGACTATGTCCAGGTATCACGTGCGTTGTGCGTTTGGACGGTCTGTTTCCTAACAATCAATCGCAATCTGACTGGCAAGGCGGAAGAGAGTAGTCAGAAACCGGCGATTGCGATACAAGATCGCGATCTGTCGGGGGCGATGGCAGCGCCAACGCAGGAGAGGATTGCTTAGGGCGGTGGTGCAGGTGGCGGCGAAGGTGATTTGGCAGTAATTCAGCGGCGATCTGGCGGTGGCAAGGCGGCAGTGAAAGGTCTCAAGTGTCAGTTGATGGCGGCGACAAGCAGTTCTTGAGTGTCAGTTGACAAGGTTTTTTGGTACTTGACAGTTGCTTCGACAGCCACAATTGGTCCAGCATTAGCTTGCTCAGCAGTTGGTACATAGAGATGGTTTGGTGAGAGTGTTTTGCCAGCCTTCAGCTCTGGTGTTGTGCCCACCATTTCTACAGTGCAGTCAGAAGCACCATCCATCCCACTGATCCTTCGGTATGTGTGTGACGTACATATGGTAGGCCTCCTCATTGCAGAAAGGTCTCTCAAGAGGGAAGAGGTCTGTCCACTTAGGTCCTGAATTCCCTTTTCACCAATAACCTTGATCTGAAGGTTGCTAATAAAGTCATTGAATTCCGTCAGCGTCTTGCCAGTGAGCACACCAACAAACAAGTTTAGGTTGGACGACATTGCATTGCGTGTAGTGATGATCCTGTTGCAGAAGAAAAACAGTAGCAGGAGAATTTCAGAGGAGTTGCTTGACAGTGCAGCAGTGACAAATGGTGATTCTAGGAGTTGTTTAATGCTGCACTTGATGGAGAAATGGTCCAGGATAGAAGATGTGTGTTGCACACAATGCTTGTTGCAAGCTGATTGATGGATGAAAAATTCTGAAATTGGAATAGCACGTTGGCACTGTTGAAGAGCGATATGAGATCTCCTCTTCATCTTCAGGGGCTCATCAAAGGGATAAAGACAAGTCTTTATGATGGGAAGCTCCTGGTTATTAGCAGAGCCAGTACCCTAGATTCAGCTCAAACTCAACAAAGATGGATGATATGGTTCAATTCTCTCTTTATTCAAGGACAGCTAGACCAAGTGGGGTTGCTCAACGAAGAGTAGATAGATATAGAACAAAGAGGAGAGAGAGGGAGTATTTATAGGAAAGGGGAGGAGAAAAAGAAGAAAAGAAGGAAGAAAGAAACAAAAGAGAAAAAGAGAAAAGACTTCACAAAAGGAGAAAATGAAAGAACAATTTGGAAGGATGAATCACTCTTTCAGCCACACCCCCCTCCACCCAGTGTCTCTCCTGCCTCCAAATTTGGGGTGAACATAATTTGAGGCTTTGAGGCCACATCAGTGCTGGGACAGCGGATTGAAAGGTGGGAAAATGAGATACAAAGGAAAATAAGTAAAAATAAGAATGAATAGGACGAATAAGGGGTGTGCCCCCTTGCGCTTAGGCCCATTCAGCACAAGGAACACAGGATGCTCTTTATAGTGATAAACACTAGAGCCCGTGAGGGGAGTGATGAATGGTAATAAAGATAAGAATAAATAAAGGGGGCCAATATAATGACATAGTCACAACTAGGGAAGAGCTTTAAGGGAGACCCCAGCTAAGACCACGGTCAGTGAGATTAGGAATCTCACAGCGATAGTATGCCAAATTTCAGGCCAAGAATCAAAGTTTTGGTGGTGTTGTCCCTTGGGGAGTGTTGGAGAACAAAATGGAGAGAACTTAGAGCAATTGTGTCCAGCTGGGGTGACTTGTCACACAAAAAGGACAAAATGGTGGTTGGAGGTAGTGGTAGTCCGACTTTTGGACCCCCTTATTGAAATCTCTTGTAGCTCCTGCTGTAGGCCTTGTAGCCGGAAGCGCTTATACTCAATCGAAAGAGCGGAAGCAGAGCTATTCACGTATGTAAGGGTGTTACTTCATCGCCTTCCAGTGTTGAGAAGATGTCTCGCAAAGTTGAGGAAGCGTTTTTCAACTTTGGACGCCAATCAAATTACGCAGGGACAACGTACAGAGCTCTAGAGCTCTGTGATGGCTTGATGGAAAGAGAAAAATCAGAGCTTTCAAATGCACTATTGCAAGCCCGGATTGAATGATGGAGTCAGCCAGGAGAGGGTGTCAAAAATTTTGGGCCTCCCAAACGAAATGCTTTCTAAAGTTGAGCTATGCTGATTCTGTTTGTTGGAGGTGGTAGAGAGTGTTTTTCCAAGCTAGAATCTGCGGTTGATGCAGCCAGATAGCTGGCACGCTGTTGTGTAAACAGTCTACTCTGAGTGAGTGAGTGGAAGGAGTTAATGAAGTGGAGATGTGTGTTTGTGGGTGGGTGGTCCTTCTCCGCAACTTGTCGAGAAAGAGAAAAAACTCTGTTATGAACTATTCATACATGATGGTGATATAACACTATAACTGTTGCTAGGCAAGTGTGACTGGCACAGGGTAAAAACCTCTCCAATATCAACTGCTTGAGCAGAGGAGGAGGAAAACTGTTAACACCAGGTTTCTGACAGGGATTCTCTTGCATGCGGGAGTTTGGACACTGTGGAAGAATTCTTATCTCATGCCCAATCACTGCTGCCTTGTCAACCTCTGGAAATTCTGAGCAGTTGCGTTGGAAATCATGTCCCAAATCGAGAATACAACGTCAATCACCAAGCACTGGTCAGCCTGGACAGGAGTCGCTGGGTCAGAGCGTCGACCTCGGATCAACAACTGGATCGTCATTTGGAATATCATCTGGACCATCATCGGCAGAAGCAGCAGCAGCAAGTACAGATGGCAGTACCGCTGGGACAACAGGCTGTGCAGATTCCAAAAGCATGCTCCAACCTTCTGACCTTGGAAAGAGTTTCTTGAGTTGAGGAAAGACTGGGTCGGTCCTTATCAAGGAAATTCAACTTACCGTTACTGGTGCCTTTACTCAAACCTTTCATGTTGCAAAGAGAACACAGTTTTCCATGCTTCCACTTTCAGCAGGAAAGGCGTTGAGCTGGGGTGAAGCTTTCCTCTTTGTTAAGGATGGACAAATTCAGCTCAGAGTTCCGCAAAAGTGGGAGTCAGTTCCTGCAAGTAAACGATCCTGACTACGATCCTCAACAACCTTCAGCCAGTTCACCATGTGCTGATGGCGTATCACTACATATCCTGATGACAACATAGCCCAAAACTCAACTGAAGCTGTTGCACGCAGAGATACATTCCTCTTCCATCCACACAAGGACGCTCCAAACCTTGCCAGGTTGAAGCAACACATCTACGGGAAACAGCAGATCCTCTCACATGTCCAAGTGTTTCAAGGTCGGTCTACTGGAATATCAAGTGAGACAGGCACTCCAACTAGCGTCTCATGCGGCCCTGGTGGATCTGTTTTCCTTGTGTGCCATGGAACAATTGATTCTATCCACAATATTGGTCAAAGAACTTGCTGTCTTGTCTGACATTATAAAAGGAAAATTGCAAAACTCGAGCTGGAAATTTCAAAAAGCTGTCTGTGGAGATAATACTGCTTGAGTCAGGAGGGTGGTTGGACACTGAATCACGAGCCTGCAAGGTCTGCATCGCCTGAGTCAAGTGATTCAAAGTGCGCAGAATTATTTTGTAAGTTTCAGCATATCTTTGAAAATGAGTCACAACCAGATTTGGGACCTTTATCTCCAGATATCAACGTGGTCCATTGCGAAGTGTCCAAAAAGCTGGGCGGCTTTGAGCAAAAGCACCAAGGGGACCTCTGCAAGGTGCGGAGAGGGAGAAACTCAAGCCCCAGCATCGAATTAAGAGGAGGGTGAATGGGCTTCACAAAACAGCTACTATTTGCTTCCTGTTGTGCTTCCAGCTGGTATTGCTCCCAAAGTTTGCTCTCAGCACCATGACTCAGCAGAGGGCAAAGGGTGGCGTGGCCTCCTCTGTCAAGCAGAACGTGCCGTCTTTGAGACATGGCGCCTTTTTCACGTCTCTGGAAAAAGCCTTCCAAGAAAAAAAAAGATGAGAACATTGACCCACCCTCTCGTGCGCTCTCTATTTACCATTGATCTCTTCTGCTTAGCACCCCAAAGCTGGCATTTGATCTGTATGGATCACTTTGAGCACGCCTAGCTGCTTGTAAGTACTAAATCCTACATGTTGATTCTTCAGTTTGCTGACTGTTTCCCTTTCCGTCAAAAACAACAATTTTTGCCTCTCTGTTTTACTCTCATTACTCACAGTACTTATATATCATTGGCTTCTGTTCCAACCCGCTTTACACCCCCTACACCCCCGCTTGCAGCGCGCGGGCGTGTGCAAGAGCAGAATACAGAACGTCACAGCTGCTTGAGATACCCGCGGGTGATGAACTGCTCTACGTCGGACCGCCGAACGGTATGCTGGCTCCCCTTTGCAAGGCGGACAACAGCGCCGCTACCCATGACGACGTCGCCGAGGTCCTTCATCACGCGCACATCGACGAAAATGTCCTTTGGGGGTACCAGCGGGCCGCCCAAGTCCACGTCGAGGTAGCGGCCTTTGAGTTTTTCCACCAGCCCGCGGTACGAGTTCAAAAACTCGTGTTCCGACGGAGACAGGTTGCGGCCGACGTCGGGCGGCAGCATGCCGGCGTCGAGGGCGCGGCTGCTGATGCTACTGTTGCTGCTGCTGCTGCTGCCACCGCCGACGACAGTCGTGGCTGTTGTAGTCGAAGCGGCGGCGGTGGCGAGCAAGCGGGATGCAGAGGCGGACGCCGAGTGTGCTGTGGCGCCGCCGCCGAGCTCCCACGCAGCGTCGCGGATGCGGTCCAGCCTCTCACGGTGGTACGCCAGCAGGCATCGCTTGTTCCTCTGGATGGCCATCCTGTGCATCTCCCACGCGGCGTTGGTCGCGGCCAGCACGGCCTCCGTTTGGGATTCGTCGGCTTCGGCGTCCTGAAGAGAGTCGTCCGCCATCGCGCGGATGCGCGGCAGGTCTCCGTGCAGGTAGCGCGTCTCGGCGACAACGTCGCGCACGCTCTGGTCGCGGTACGGCGGGATCACGTCGTGCTGCCGCTTCAGCTCGCGGATCAGCTTGATCGCTTCGTCGCCGTAGCTGCCCATGCGAACGGAAGGGAATGAGCGGAGTTGGTTTGTTTTACAGTTGTGTGGGGAAACTTGAAAGAGGTTGAAGCGGGCTTGTAAGGAGTGGAGGATGGAGGACTGTTGCAGAGGCCAGAGGTGTGGCCCGAGTTGGCGCGGCGCAAGTGCAGACCCGTTCTCGGTTGTGAGACGTCGTCCTCGTCGTCGTCGTCGTGGTCTGGTCCGCTGGTCGGGTCGGTCCTTCTGTGACTTGTCAAGGAGGCAATCGGACAAGGGACGGACACCTGGCGGTCTTTGAATTTACCGGCTTCAGCAGAGAAAGGTTATGCAGCAAGACCCGCCCAACGAGCTGCGGCAGCCGCAACAGGATCGCCAGCAAGATCCGCAGCTGCTGGATCAGCAGCAGCAGGAGACGGAGCCACCGGTCCTGCCAGAGGGCGGCAGCGGCACACAAGACAATGGCGATGCGCTCCAGCCGCCCATCGAAGAGCCGGAGGACATCAACACTGGGCTTCACCTCGTTTGGGGATCGGGGTCTGGGCCGTCCCGAAAGGTCATGATGGCCCTCTACGAGAAAGGCTTTCCGTTCCAGGGCCAACTTGTATCGTTCGACAACAAGGACACCCAGCGGGCGGAGTGGATCTCCCGTCTAAACCCGAGGTAATAAAACGGGGCAAGTGTTCGTGGGAATGGAAGAGCGGGTTTCATATTCATATGCTGCCTGCGACAGAGGGGTAGCAAGCACCACTTGCTCTTACAATTTCAACGGAAACCCTCTGACCTACCAGAAAGCAAGTGCCATTCCTCGTGGACAATGGACTGGTCGTGACCCAATCTCACGCGATTCTTCTATACCTCGAGGATGTGCACAAAGAAGCGCAGCCTTTGCTCCCGTCTGTCGACAATATGGAGTTGCGGACCAAAGTTCTCGCACGAATGTTTGAAGCTGATGACGTTATTGTTCGACGGATGCAGGAAGTATTGGCAAAGGCCTCAGCAAAGGGCTCCTCAGCCGCCGCTCAACTCGAAGGAGCGCTGGCCGACTTCTTTGCGGAACTTGACATTTGGGAGGATCACCTGGCGAAGAATGCCTCCGCTTACGTAGGTGGATGGTTAGTGGGATCCCAAATCACTCTAGCAGGTGAGGCTTGGAGAACACCTACCTTGGTTCGCCTCCTTATCCCTTGTAAAGACATTGCTCTATTCCCGCTTGTGTCGACTTGCGTCGAGCGCTTTGCGTTAGACCTCACGAAGAAGCACGCCCGACTGCACGCCTGGCATTCCCAAGTGAGCGTGCGCCCCTCTGCTCGTAACAGTCGACCTCCGCATTGGGACGAGAAGGAGCCGAAAGTGGTTCCATTTAGGTGAGAGGGGTGAAAGGGCGGTGAAAATTTACTGGCACACCACCAATAATAATAATTCGTTCGTTGCCGCTAGGTCCAAACAGTAGGTGGGCGCACCTGCGCGTTTGACTGCGGCTTCATCTTCTTCTTTCCTTTCCGACTCTATCTGTGAAGTTATTTCCCGTGCGGGACATGAAAACAAGCAGAACCACTGTACGCTGCTGCACAACACAAGCCCCGCCCCACCCCACATATATTTTTATCATGGGTATCACAAAAGAAAAATGAAGAAAACCAAGAAGAGAGTTAAAAATGGGGGGAAACGCCGAAAAAGCGGCGTGCCAAATCGCAGCTTTTGTCGAAGGGAACCCATCGACAACCGCCGCCGCGTCCCTCCAACCCTACAGCGCAAAAGCGGTCAGCATGGTCGGAAACCCGCTCCAGCCTTGGCCGAAATTTTGAGCTTGTGGCGATGGGCGATGGACCAATCTGCCGCGGTCCTCCTTTGACAACGTCGACCTAGAGGAGCTTATCCTCAAACATGGTATGTTGCTGAAATAGGTCGCTGCTTCGAAAAATTGATCGCCTCACTGCGGAATAATACGCAGAATTACCCAGTGACTTCCTCGAAGAACTCCACTCTATCGAGATTCGCATTGCGGGCTCTCGTCACAAGTTGACAATAGAAAGTTCCAACCCTCTCCTCCACTCTCATATGGAGATGGCGAACGACACTTTCAAGGTGCGTGACTTGCCGTCCTCCTCCAAACCTTCAGGCTCTGATACATTTACAATAGCAAGCTCGAAAGCGTTGCCGGCAAGAGCTGCTGGAAGAAGTGTACAGCCAGCGCATTCGCCTCTCTTGTGAGATGGGAAATTGCCCTCATAGCCGGCGAAATGTAAGTCACAGCCTTCCGCGCTAGGGGATCGAAGACAAAAACAAAGGCGCTCGGAAGAAATCCAAGGCTGGCAACCAAGGAGCAGCTTCTGTTGCACGACGCGTATGTCCGTGAAAAGTTTTTCCCGCTCCTCGTCTGTTCTCGTTTTGACCGGGTTGTTGTGTCGTCCAAAATACAGGCGAAGACGAACCGCAGCGCCAGTTGTTCCGGTTCAACCTCTTCCCGGCCCGCCGATGCTTACGCTACCGGCTCCGCTGCTCCAAGCGCGGAGGCCATGGACTTGAATTAATACGTTCAACTCAGCACGGTCAGCCGACAAGGGAATCTGCGTTCATAACGGCGACACGACCACTCGACCGGGCGATTCATGTTTTTCAGTTTCGCAATATGATTTGTCGTCGTTGCAAGCCCCCGTCCTCTCCTCCCACTTTCTCGAACCTCGTCCTGAAGAAAGCTTTGTACCGGTACCGTCTGTGAGAAAAGTTGCATCCTTATTATAAGCTTCGGTCGACCCCATTCCTGCCCTTTTTGCTCCGTGGTTTTCTTTCCGATTCGATTATTTGACGTTTGTCACTTTCCTTCGCTTGAGTACGTCTATCAAACGAGAAGTCTTCGTACTCTCTCCCGACATTTACAAACCAACTTGGCAGACAGAAACCCATCAAAGGCGGGGCTCGTGAGCTCTGCCTTGACATTAATCTAATGCTGATTCGCACCCAGTCTTCCACAACAACCAGCAGCACCACCACTTTCAGTGAGAAGGTGAAGAAGAAGGTGCATTCTTAGAAGCATAAGATCTGTGGGCAGATTCGGCATGAGTGGCAGTGATTTTAGTGAAGGTGAATAACCTGGAACAAACAAGTAGGCTTGTCCTAGAGCCCGCCAAACTTGAAACAGCACCTCAAGGTGTGCAAACCCAATTCGTTCAAGCAACAAGTACCCGTTTGATTTCGACAAAGGAAGAAGTATGAAAAGATGGGAAAACGAAAAGAAAAAAAAAAAAAAAAGGAAGCATAATCGGGCCACTTAATTAATCAGTCCACCTTCTTGACAGTCCGCTTTCTGCCTGGAGAGCCAGCCGGAGCGCTTGGCAAACTTGCGCTGGCAGACGTCGAGGGCGCTGCACGCGGCTCTGGGATTTTCACTTCTTCATCGCCCTTTGTGGCGGCTTTGGCTGCTTTTTTCGCGGCGCCTGCAATCCCTATAATCTTCCAGAAGCCGACCGCGTCCAGGCCCAAGAATCCAAACATAACGACGTGCCCTAGGAACGCGTTTCTGCTCCAGATGATCCAAATGTTTTGGAGTGTTTTCACTTGAAACGGGATAGCCGAGTAGCTAAATTGAATGTGGGTTGCGACAGTGCCAAGCACATTGTACAAAGGAACCAAGATTGGCTTGATTGAAGACGGAGCGTTGTGCACGAGGGGGTGAAAGAGGCGGCGAGCAGCGCGCCCGCAAGTCGTTGCAAGTGACAGCGACATGAAAGTGAGGTAGTATCCAGGATCTGGACACGCGTGGCGCTTTTAGACTTCCGTTTTGCAAGTCAGAAACAGCTTACAAAATCCGTGCCAGAAAGCCGAGCAAACGAACGTTGCCCATGTCGCGAGCGAAACATTCTTCTGGGCTTTCTTGCGCTCCTCCTCAGTTTGGTTGGGCAATGGTGGAGGTGCCAGACGTAAGTAAACGCAGTTTCGCAGCCAAAGCGCAGTGTGGATGTTCCACGCACTTCGTTTTGAAGACACACACAGGCGGATTGAGTACAATCTTAGACCATAAACACTGATGAACTTACGCAAGGTACATGCGTGGATTCTCAGCAAACTCGATGTGCCAAATATCGACATTCTCACAGCCTTTCCACTGGGGCTTTCCCGTTTTTGGATCGATTCCAGTGAAAGCCAGGCCGGAGAGGATGCAGGCACCTTCAGCAAGCTTCCAACCCACATAAAACTGAGCGCGATGGATAAAAGCAGCAGGTTGAAGATACCAGAATCTGGAGAGATAAGGCCATTAAATTCAACGTGGGTGGAACATAACCCTAATCGATCGCTCTTAAAACGGTACCGTTTCCAAAGCGGCCAAGTAGCATAGTCATCCAAAAGGCAGTTTTCGAATCGGTACGTTGGCGAAAACGTTTCATTGAGCAGCAGCATTGCGATTGCAACACAGAAAGCCTTTCCGGCCGCGAAAAGCCTCGAATAGCCAAAGCTCTTTTTCGGCCGGGTAGCCCCATCTCCGTCGGTCCTCTTAGCGTCAAGCATGTTCAAGTCGTCCTCGGCAAGAGAGCGAAATACTCCTGTCCCGCTGACAAAGTCTTTGTACGTATGAAACTCGTTGGACGGTCCCAATAGAAATGCGGGGAAGAAGAAGATAAAGCCAAGGAACTCCAACAGAGACGGAAAGCCTCGAATCGCGCCCGCCCTTTGAGCTGAGGATAGTTCCTGATATTGATAATGTGCAATGGACAGGGAAAGAATTGGAAGCGTTGGAGGTCAAGACAAGTGGGCCAGCTTCCATACCGCGTCGGGGCGAGTTCCGTCGTAGCAAGCCCACGCAAAGTTAGCCACGTTTTGCACCATCACCATCATGGGCACGGTGTGATCGACACGGGCATGTTGAACTGTGGACGAGAAAATCTGGAAATTCAGCTGGCTGAAAATGCGGGGAAGCAAAGTCAGCAAATACAATCACGCGCGAAGGGTTCGGGAAGACCGCCAATCAGCCGGCTGACAAGTGCGGCACTCACTTGGCCGAGAGGACGCCCAGTGAAAGCACAAACACTATGACGGGGCCGCGCTTCGTTGTCCGCGTGGCAGCAGTGATGTAGTAGCAGGTTACGGAGAGAATCAGCAGCTGCAAGTACCCAAGGACTGAGTGGGCGGCAGAGGGGGAGTTTGGTTAGAATGGATATCGCTGACCGACCAAGCAAGTGACCCGTAGCCGCAGCATTCCGTCGAGGATATGTGAACACAGATAACAGCCAAAGTAGAAGGCTGCGTGCAAAGACTCACTCACAGTCAAAGAAGCAGACGAAGAGAAGGCCTGATGCGACGACCGAAAATGCGTTTCTTAGGGCAATGACACGATCGCGTTGCCGAGCTAGAGAGGATGCGGCGACAGAATCCGTGGGCCGTGCGCGATTTCCATCCTGTGAAGACGCCTGAGGGGGCGGAACGCGCAAGAGGGAAAAAGGCAGGCAGAGAGCGTAGCCGGCCAGGAGGATGAGAGCCGGTGCGACGAGATCGGCAGGCAGGCCAACAACGGCCGCAAGGGGCGCAACATCCACGATCGGCATGTCAGCGAGTTGAAAGCTGGGGTGTGCGATTTGTCTTACTTCAAAAAGGATCTCAGTCTGTCTCTCTCTCTCTCTCTCACTCTCACACTATCTTTCTCTCTTCTCTCACTCTCTCTCACGAAGACAGACACTTGCGAAGCGAGAACTTCATTGCACAAGACGCGGAGCACAAATGGATACAAAAAAGTTCATCAACCAGCAGCCCAATTGCTTTGAAGAAGAGAGAAAGTGTTGTAGATGAAAGCATCCCGGGCATCGTAAGGCGACCGAGGATGGGGGGTTTGCAGTGAGTGAAGGGAATTGGTGGGAACTGCCGACAATGCGACCCGAGAGGGGTCCAAAGAAACAATCAAACGAAAAAATAGAAAAGAAGGAAAGGACTGTAGGCACAAGTGGAAAATTATGTGTCTATGTCTCTCAGCTTTAAGTACAGCTCTCCACGAACCATCATCGGCCCGCTCTAGCCGACGCTGGACTAATAATCGGAGAAAAGGGTCCTACGGACGGAGATGTGGGTGATGCCCTCCGCATGAGCACGTCCACAGGAGACTGCTCAGCGGGCCGGCTTGACCAAAATTGCGCCGCTTCCATTACATCGTCAAACGTGGGTCCGTTTGGAACCAGCAGACGCGGGGATGCTGAAGAGTTGGTGCTTCCAGTATCCACTACAGGATCACGCCCTGACGCTGCGGTCGGCGAAACGCTCATCGCAGCGAAATTGCTTGTCGGGCTGCGACCGGTACGCGCATCAAGCAACAGGTTCGACTGTGAAAACATTGAGAAGACCGCCGCAGCACCAGGGCTGATACTGGCAGCATTACCGGCGGGCACGCTGGGTCCTGTGAATGCATTGACTGCCGCAGGTCCCAAGGCGTCCTTCGGGATATAAATTGATCCGGCCCTAACAGGCGCTGGTCGGTTCAGGGGAGGTCTTGGTTGCCTCGGGGAGCGGGTCGCTGAGGGCGATCTAGACGCTGTCCCTCCTGATGGGGCTGTCGGAGCGGTTGCTGGGGCCTCAGCCTGCTGAGACGAGTAAAAGCTCACACCAGGAAATTCGCGTCCGTGGGTTGCCAAGAACGTTGACAGCATTTGTCCGTGGCGCAATGGCATGTCTTCGTCCTCTTCTTCGTCAACCGGTGAGCTCAACATTCGTATCTGCGGACCAGGAATTACGATTTTTGGCGGTTTCGGACCTTTCCGTTCGGTTGTACCGTCAGCCGAGTCGTCTGACGAGCTCGGTTGGGACGGTGGAAGCCGCCACACATCGTCAGCGGAACGGAACTTGACGCGGCGGGCCGCTTTGATGGCCCTCAGATCTGCCTCGGTTGATCTTCCAAATGTCAAAATACTTCAGGGAGGAAATTTGTTGCATTGTTAGCGCCGTAGGTCATATGTGACGGCTTCATACCCAGTTTGGAAAACATTCCATGAATGCGTGATCGTCTCAAGTACAGGGGTTGGTCTAACTCCAATGTTCCTTGGGTCTCTTGAACTTGACCGTGGAAGGAAATTCATTCTCCCGTTTGCGTCGCGCTTCGGTGGAGGCAGCAATGAGTTCCAGAGATCTGGTGACCAGTAAAACATATTCCACATCAGGTGCGTTCGCAAAGGGGAGACATTCTCGGCGGGAATAAGAGCTCCGCGGGTCCCGTCCCCCACAGCGCCAAGCGAGCATGACTTTTCCGGAAATTCCGGCGCTTTCAGCTGTTCTGGTGATGGAGGTGAGAACAACAACGGCGGTGGTTTGGTCTTCTCGCTGAAGGGAGGCGGAGGGGAACGCGACGAAATCCTGGACGGTAAGGAGATTGATCGTCCCATGGCAACTGGGGACAGTTCTGGCGAGCTCGATGGGGGTGAGAACTGTCGAGAGACCCACTGGGAATCACCGTACGGTGGAGGATGGCGATGTATCCCAGACTGAGGGCTGTCCAGTGGAGACGAAGATGATGGAGAGAGGGTTGCAGAAGACGAAAACAGCGAAGGAGTGGATGCGGTGGTAGGGGAGGTCGTGCTTGAAGTGGTCGGCCCTCGAAGAACGTGGCTTTGGTCCACCAGCGTCAGAGAAAGACCTGGAAAGCGCGGAGGGGGATGCCGCTGCATTGATACGGAGGGTTTGCTCTCGGGCGTTTCGGACTGGCGGTCATCATTGGGAGTGTGAAGTTGCAGCCCTTGTTGATTGAGCTGCTGGCCTACCAGAGGTGATGTTGTTGGTGCTTGTTGCTGTGGAGGTGGTGTATGTGGCAGTGCGAATGAGGGTCGATGCAGTAGTTGGGCATCGAGCGCTGCTGCGGCGGCTGAGTGCGGCGCAGGAGCCCAAGCCACAGACGCGGGCGCAGCAAAGGGAGCCCGTGGTTGGAGACTGCCGCCGGCGCTTCTCTCGGTGAAGGCAGCGTGATGCGACAGAGATGAAGCGGATGCCGTCGTTGCATACGGCGATGAAAGTGAGGAAGGGGAGGCAAGGGAAGAAGAGATTGGGTTGGGCGGTGGACTTGCAGCGTGGGGAGGAGGAGGTGGAGGATGACGGGCGGCAGCGGGGACCGATGACAGCGACGCGGGCGAGAGAGCGGCCGCGGCGGCCGACGGCGATGGCGGCGGCGTCGCGCGATCCGTCATTCAACAACAACAAGAAAGCCTTGAACGGCTCGACTTCTTCTTCGTCGATAATTTGCACAGCCAACTATTCATTTCCTTTTTGGTGAGGTCGAATGGGTTGGCGAAAATTTTTTTTTTCTCTTTTGACTATGATGTTCTCAGTGTGTCTCTCTCTGTCTCCCTCCCTCCCCTTCTGCGTTTGTCTCGCAGACCACTGGATGGTATAGGCACTGCGGGTGCCGCGATTTTACCTTGTGCAGGCGCCTCACTTGTTCTCACATACAAAGAAGAACGAGGAAAGTCAAGAGCAAGAACTCTCTCAATCATGAGAGATTTGCTTGTTTTGCGTTATTGTAATGGACTATTGATGGTTTGCGAAACAGTAAACACTCCGCAAGTTGGAACTGCCAGAACGCAGGCTGCCGTGGTACGTTGTACCTCACTTGGAAAATTTGGTGCTGTAGCTGCGGGCCTCCTTACTGTGATGTGAAGATGAGGCGAGAAGAACCCAAGTGTGAAAAGGCCCATAAAAGGCCGTTTTTCTTCGTTTATAGATATTCGAGTCAGATCGCAGAGTGCGAAGCACAGAGCACCATAGCTCTGTGAATTTTTGCTAATAGCAGTCCCAAACAAATCAAGTGACAGTAACATAGCGTTGAGTTTACAAGCACAGACAGACCGCGGCTGTTCTAGACGGTCTTGTCTGTCCAGAAAGTTGTGCGAAACTGTTTGGACCCGCGCACAACTGCCTTCAGGGCCTGGGACCAGCAAGAAATGCCTTCCATCGGAAGAACAAGAGCCGGGACTTCACTCCCGCGGGGTATTCCTTCATCCACGACGACGATACCAAGCATGAGGTAGACAATACATGCACCCCAGCTGCTGGTGTGGGCCTTCCATCTCCGCGTTGGCAATTTGGCAACTGACATCATTTCATTGTCGGCCCGACTGTTCACCGGCCCACACCCGACGTCACGCCGACGTCATAGAGATCCTGTTCACGTGGAAAGATACAAATGTATTCTATATACATACCAAAACTATAAAACAAAAAACCACTTTGCGAGACGAAAACAAGAAAACCAAACCAAACCAACACGCGCACACACACACACACACACCCCCACCACCTCGAACGGCCCAATAATGACATCGACCGCCTCCGCTGCCCGTCGCGTGGACGCCATTGGCAACCACCTCGCTGCGGCTCCCGCCGTGGCCATCGCGGAAAACGGCACCGCCGCGGGTATGTAGTTCGTCCAACCTCTGTGTGAGCCCCCTCGCAGCAGACAAGCCCACTCTCCCCTCTTCTTCTCGTTTCAACCGCTTGCCCGTTTGTGTGGCAGGTTTCACTACCGATTCCGCATGGAGCTAACGTCGAGTTTCCGGATCTTCTAGCCCGTGCGCCAAAGAGCCCTGACGACGTCGTCATCATCGCGTTCGTACTCCCCAATCCCCCCTCTTTACCGTTGTTGACAAAGTCTGTTCTTCAGTGCGTACCGCTCCCCATTGTGCAAAGGAGGGAAGGGCGCGTTCAATGAAACTCATCCCGAGTACATCATGGCTGAGACTTTCAAGGTATTCAACGGCATAGGGCAACAGCTGCTTGTTCAATTGTTGATGCGGTTTTGCAGGGTCTGATTGCTAAGACTGGGATTGACCCCGCCATTGTACAAGACATTCAAGTTGGAAATGTGCTGATGCCCGGTGCTGGCGTCACAACTGCCCGCATGGCTGCTCTATACGCGTACGTTTTTGTTGCTACTAGATCAGGGATAGTTACTCCCTTTTTTTTTACATATCAATTAGCGGTTTCCCCGACACCACCGCAGTCTGCGCCGTGAACCGCCAGTGCTCCTCTGGTCTCGCAACTGTCGGTGCTATTGCTGGAGCGATTCGCTCTGGCTTCATTGACATCGGAATTGGCGCTGGTGTGGAGTCGATGTCGATGTACTATGGACCCACTGCGATGCCGACTGATTTGTCGCCCGAAGTGATTGCGTTTGGACCGGCGGCAGAAGTGTATGAAACAGCCTATTTGCAACTTTAAACTCACCTATGGCCTCTTCCCTCTCTTGACAGCATGACCCCTATGGGCACCACATCTGAGAATGTCGCTGCGCAATTTGGAATCACTCGCGCAGAGCAGGACGCTTTCGCTCTACGTTCGCATACTCTTGCTGCCAAAGCGCAGAAGGAAGGACTTTTTGACGAAGAGATTATACCCATCAAGCTGTCCTCAGGCACTGTTGTCAGGTTCGCATCTCGTTCTTGGACGGTTCTGGGGTGCTGGCTGCGGACTCTTCTCAATTGCACTAAACGTTGTTCAGCAAGGATGACGGTATCCGAGTCCCCACGGCGGAGATTTTGGCCAAACTCCGGCCAGCATTCAAACCCGACGGTGCCTCCACTGCAGGCAACTCTTCTCAAGTGACTGACGGTGCTGCTGCAGGTGCGCAATCTATGCTGCAATGGGAAGGTCCAATAGTAACTCATGATTAATTCAATCAGTTCTACTGTGCCGCCGTTCGTACGCTGAGAAAAATGGATTGAAGCCAATTGCTCGCTTCCTTTCATTTTCAACAGTCGGATGCCCTCCTCGTATCATGGGGATCGGCCCGGTTTTCGCCATTCCTGATGCGCTGAAACAAGCCGGTCTTTCGATCAACGACATTGGCGTGTACGAGATTAACGAAGCTTTTGCTTCCCAAGCCGTCTACTGTGTGAAGAAACTTGGCATCAACCCTGAGACGGTGAACCCGAAGGGTGGTGCCATCGCGTTCGGCCACCCTATGGGAGCGACTGGCGCGAGGCAGATTGCCACGCTCCTCCCTGAGCTGCGGAGGCAGAAGAAGAAGTACGGCGTCGTGTCGATGTGTGTCGGCATTGGCATGGGCGTCGCCGCCGTAATTGAAAACGAAGTCTTGTGAGCGCGCGCCCTGTGCTTGCTTGGCCCGGTGGTGGCTGCTGGTTGCGGAGAGAGTCTGTTTGTTTGTTTGGTTGTCTGAAGCTAGTAGTCAAAGTGTCCACACGAGTAGTAAATCACCTTCCCTTGTTTGTTTTGTTGAATTTGGCTTGGAAGGCCTTTTTTCAAAAAACACCCCAACACCTCTTTTCGTGTCACAAACTGGCAAATACATAGTGAGAAGGGGAACATCAAGCACCTTTTGGTCTCTCTGTGAGAGCGTTCGCTGTTAAACTTTTGGAATCTAAGATAATATCAAGATAGTGAAAAACGTACCAAAAGTGGGACCATTTTTGACCGAGTTTGCTCCATCCAACATTGACTTGCTAGTTGCTATGCTAGGCAAGTGTGACTGGCACAGGGTAAAAACTTCTCCTATATTATCTGCTTGAGCAGAGGAGGAGGAAAACTGTTAACACCAGGTTTCCGTTCCACTCAATACTCAGAGTATTTGTCAACAGTGCAAGCCAGCACCCAGGTCTGCATTGGCAGTGGCTCGCTCTCCCATGGGCATTGTGAGAACAATAACTGACAGTCACAATAGGTTTAGGTCTGTCTTGTGCCTCTTGCTGCTAACCAGTCAGTTCTGCCTTACAGAGAGAAGTTGCAGTCTTGCAGCACAGCCCCACTGGCAAACCCGGAACCTCAGACAAACTGAGTGCTGCCCTTGCAGCCTTTGGCTGCTCATACAGCAATCCATTGACTGAGACTGGTAGACTGACAGCCTGTTGACTGCAAGCTGTCAGTCTTCCAGTCTCAGTCACAGACAGGTGGGCACTGGCTTGGAAGTACTCAAAGAACCCAGAGGGAGAAATACAAACGGCCTGTTGACTTTAGTTCAAACAAAGAGACAGTCATTGATTGATAGATAGACAACAGCCTGTTGACTTTGCAAAATCATTAACTGATGTATCACTTCAGTTGGCTCCTCTTCCCAGTGACACCAGGGAAGGGTTCTCCACTTCATCCCTTGCTTCTCCTTTTGGGTTGGTTGCAAATCTTCAAAGTAGGGGAAGGCCACAGTCACACAAAGTTGGAGACACTGATGCGCACTTTGGTCCCTTGAGTAGAGCTGCTTCAGAAGGAGACAGACGGAGGGAGCATTTTGAAGAGGTACCCTACAGCCCCTTTAAAGCACAGAATGCAAAGAGACAGACAGAGAGAGAGGGAGAGAGACAGAAAGTGAGAGACAGAGCAAAGATATAGGGAGACAGAGAGAGAGTCAGCCTGTTGACTGCCAGTCACAGAGACAGGGGTAGACAGACAAATTGTTGAGTTCCTGCCTTCTGTTGCGTTTTGATTGAACACCAAAGGCAAAAAATTAAACCTCTGCTCCACTAATTTCTAATTGCAATTGGAAAGCAGTTTAGCCGCAAAGGGTTGTTTTTCCAGCCCGCTGACTTCAGAACCTGTTGACAGCCACTCCCAGACACAGGGAGATAGACAGACAACCTGTTGACTGCCACTCTTATAGACAGACAGCCTGTTACTTCCTTTTTTAGTTTTTACAGCACGATAGAAATGCAAGAGAGAGAGAGAGAGAGAGAGAGAGAGAGAGAGAGACACTCCTCACTTGTTCCAGTTCCAGTTGCCTCCTCTTCTTTCCTTTTTTTATGTTGCTTTCTTTTTCGACTGGCACTGGCACTGGCACTGCTTTTCCGTGATTGGATACACTGTCTATCCTGACACCTTCCTGTCGTTGCGCTGAGTTGCTTGCAGCCAGCCACCTTGTTAGATGGGTTGGTCTGTCTCCAATGAGATGGTCTGAGTTGCCCCACCCCCGAAGTGAGAAAGTAACCAAGGACTGCAGAGCGAGAGGGAGAGACAGAGACAGAGACACAGAAACAAATAGAGAGATAAAGGAAGACTCAGAGAGACAGGGGAATATGTTTTTGAGTAAGGGGGCTCCTGCCCCCTGAGCCCCTTGGAGAGAGAGAGTGTGTGTGTGTGTGTGAGAGTGAGCGTGTGAGAGAGAGTGAGAGACGAGAGTGAGAGAGAGACAGAGAGAGAGAGATAGACAGAGAGAGAGACAGTGAGAGACAGGGAGAAGAGAGGGAAAAAGAGACAGAGAGAGAGACAGGGAGAGAGACAGAGAGAGAGTGAGAGACAGAGAGACAGAGAGAGACCGAGAGAGAGAGCAATTGAGTGAAGCGATGGAGAGACAGACAAAGAGACAGACAGCCCGTTGGCTGTCTGTCCCAGAGAGACAGATAAGGAGAGGGAGAGAGACAGAGAGAGAGAAACAGAGAGAGAAAGAGAGACAGAGAGAGAGAGAGACAGCGAAGAGACAGGGACGCATTCTTATTTATTTGGCAGGCTGGCAAAACGTATTTGATGCACGACAACAACAGCACAAAGTGAGTAGCATCAGGGCCCTTTCCATTCTCACTATTGCCGCAGCAAACACATTCTTCACTGCTGCCACCGTTCAACTGGCTGCTCCCAATCACATGAGAGTCAATTATTTTCTATTGGCATCTGTGCTTGATTGGGTTCTGATGCCGGCTGCCTCTTTGGGCAAGGTGAGAGACAGGGGGACTGGTGCGACAAACGACGACGGAAAGGGGGCAACGTCGAACGAAGGGGCGGACCACAGTGGAGGGTCCCTGTGCCACCGCCCTGGCAACGCCCGCCTGCAGCACACGTAAACCCAGCAACAATTGTTCTGTGCGCCGCTGCCTGGCACCACTCCCCATCCCGCTTGCTTCGCCCAACAGAATCTCGACCTCGAGGCACTGGCCGCACGCCACTGGTTGCCAATCCAGACCTCAATCAGCAGCACATGCAACGACAGCTGCCTCAGCAAGATCTGTGCAGCACTGCACCCAACATTAACAACGACCATGACTTCACAGCACACAGCGCCTCTGCCTTCGTTGTCCTCATACCAGGCTGCCAGCGTGCCGTTGACCACACCGGCCTGCACCCCACGGCGCAAACCGCTAAAACTCCCACCTGCTGCCTCCTGAGTGCCAGAAGTGGTGCTGCCAAACTGGCCAGTCAAACTTGTACAATACAGTGGCTCACAGAATTGGGTCAATGTTGTCAAGCTTGAGCTGGTGAATGCAAGTACAGCTGCAATAATTAGGATATGGACGTGAAATTTGCAGGGCCAACAACCCTGTATACGAAGAAAGTGTACACAAATTTCATTTGTTTATCATTGGAATTGCACAATCTGTGCACTTGCAATGATTGGTGTTCACTTGGCTCAATTTTGTGGATGCGTCATGGAAAAAACAAATCAGGTGATTTCATTGTCCCATAACCCTTTTTCCATGCAATTTTTCCACCAAATGAGAGAATATATAAAGAAAGGAACGTGGGTCATTGTTGAAACCACTCACAATCGCTCCTCTGTCATCTCCCAATCAATGAAAGCTCTGCCACTTGCAAAAAAAAATCATGTGCGCAATCTCATTGACCAAGGTCTTTCCAGTCATGAAATTGCATCCAGACTGGATGTAGGACGTTGGACTGCCAATCAAATCTGAAACAACAAGCGTCCAGAAGCACCTATCAAAGCGGCAGGCTGCCCAAGCAAGCTCTCCCCCTAAAGAGCGTTTGTACATGAGGAAAATCAACTCTGGCAAGGCAAAAAACGCGAACCATTTTGCCCAAATTCACCATGCAACTACTGGAGACACTGTGAAACAGTGCGTCGCGCGCTTCAGGAGGCAGGTTTGAGAGGACCTCAGAAGAAAAAAACAGCCAGCCTTATCTCCCAGACACAAGAAAGCTCTCTTGGACTTTGCTTGAAAATTTGAGAACTGGACAGTTGAGGATTTTAGCAAGTCATCTGGTCTGATGAGCTTCAATAGGATTCTCAGTGTTATGAATCACCCTCTGGAAACCTCTGGAACCTTCTAGAACATTCCTTCATGGAACCTTCTGGAACCTTCTGGAACCTTCTAGAACATTCCTTCATGGAACCTTGTGGAACCTTCTGGAACCTTCTTTGCTTTCCTGACTTGTCTTGTTGTCATTGGTATCATTGGTATCATTGTATTACTAATTGCTCTTTCTGGAACTTTCTTTGAGTCTTGACAAGGAACACTCTCAAAAGGTATAAAAGGGGGATGGGGGACCTGTCCCATCCCTCAAGTGAATTATTGTTTCCAATACAATCATCACTCCTCTCAGTTCCTTGTCTGCCTTGTCCTGTCCTGCCATGTTCCTGACATCATAATTCACTTCACCCTCTCCCACTACTCTCTGCCATCATGTCTGACCCAAACAACACCTTCCCTGATGCAACTGCCTTCCAAGCCTTGATGGACCAATTACAAGCCCTCTCAAGACAGACACACCAACTTCAAGAACAAGTCCTTCACCAGCAGCACCAGCTTCAACAACAACTTCACCAACAAGAACATCAAGCTCTTCCCCTGCCTCAAGCCAACCAAGCAAGAGAGCCCAAGGTTCCCAGCCCTGACAAGTTCACTGGGCTGGCCAAAGACCTTAGGAACTTCATGGCCACTGTGGAGAATGTCATCCTTCTCCAACCTTCAAGATTTCCAAGTGAGCAAGTCAAGGTTCTTTTCACAAGCACCCTCCTGTCTGGTCAAGCTCAATCATGGTACAGATCTCTCCCAAGCACACCCACCACCCTGCAAGAGCTCTGGGAGGGGCTGGAAGCTACCTTTGGTGACCCCTACGCATCTTGGACAGCAAGATCCAAGCTCAAGCATATCAAGCAAGGAAAGCAATCTTGTGTGGCCTACACCAACCAATTCAAGCAACTAGCCAGAGACTCTGGATACAATGATGCAGCTCTGATGGAGCTGTACCATGATGGTCTCCATGAGTCTATCCAAGACATGCTCTCCCAGTCTCTGCACATCCCTGAGACCTTGGAAGAGTACATTCTCCTTGCCATCAAGATTGACAACAGACTCTACTCCAAGAGGCTGAAGCAAAGACAAGTAGGAACTACATCAAGACCTACCCCAGTTCCTCAAGCTCTTACAGTTCCTGAACCCATGCAAGTGGATGCAGTTGAGACACTTCCTAAGGGTCCTCTGAGCCAAGAGGAGAAAACAAGGAGGGCCCAGCAGGGACTGTGTTTTTACTGTGGCTCCAAGGAGCATGCTGTCAAGGACTGCCCAAGGAAGAAGCACCCAAACTCCCAGGTCCAGGCTCACTGAGGGGCAATTCCCTGGACCCTCCTCCAAGCTGCCCCTGTTTCATCACCACCACCAGCACCACAAACACCTCAGATTCCAAGCCCCACCAACTCACCATGGATGTCAAGATTCAACTCTCACCCAAGTCAACCATCACAACCAAGGCCCTTATAGACTCTGGATCATCCTGCAACATCATTGATGCCACCCTTGCCAAGTCTTGTGCCATTCCTACAATCAAGAAATCCACACCCCTCAAGGTCCACTTTGCCAATCATGCTCTGTTCAAGGAAATCAGCCATGAAACCAAGCTAAACCTCCACATCCAAGACTTTCCACCATCCATGGTCAATCTGGAAGTATTGGATCTTGGCTCACCCACATTCTCTGTCATCCTGGGATTACCATGGCTGCAAGCCCAGAACCCTGCCATTGATTGGGTCACTGGTCAAGTCCAACCTCCACCAATTGGAACAGTCACCCAAAACTCAAGTCAAGCCCCCAAGTCTCATGCTCTCAAGCCCTTGATTCAAGGTTCTCAGCCTAGTATCCAAGGTCAACGACAAATGACAGCTCCAGTATCAGCCTGCAGCTCACAGATCCGAGCCAAGATTCAAGTTTCACAGTTCACAGTTCATAGTCAAGATTCCAGTACAGCTCATAGAGCTCACAGTCATGGCCAAGTCTGTAGTTCACAGAACCCACAGTCAAAGCTTCAAGTACCACAGTTCACAGTCCAAATTCAAGATTCAAGCTCCACAGCTCACAGTCTTTGCCAAGAGCAAAACCCTCAGTCAAAGATTCAAGAATCACAGTTCCCAGTCAAGATTTCATGCCCCACCGCTGATGAGCGCAGAAGGACAGACCTTGCACCTGAAGGGGGAGATGGTTTCACCCCACCATCCAAGACACACCTTTCCTTGCTTCCTGACAGTGTGTGGGCCTATGCTATTTCCAAGGACCCCAAGCCTCACAAGATTCAAATCAGCCAAGAAGAGGAAAAACTTGAGATACTCAAGACAAGGCATGATGCAGCAACAGCTGGACACCCAGGAGAGCACAAGACATATGAGCTTGTTTCCAGAGACTTTTACTGGCCGGGCATAAGGAAGAACTTGCAGACCAAAAGACCAAGTCCCAAGCTAGACAACCTCAAGTTGGGACCTTTCAAGATCTTGGAGCAAATCAATCCAGTCACCTTCAAGCTGGATCTCCCTGCATCCATGAAGATCCACCCAGTTTTCCATGTCAGCCTTTTGGAGAAGTTTGTGGCCAATTCCATTCCAGGCAGAGTTGTTCCTCCTCCTCCTCCAGTTGAGGTGGAAGGTGAAGAGGAATTTGAGGTTGAACAAATCTTGGATGCTAAGTGGTTTGGAAGGACACTCAAGTTCCTTGTTAAGTGGAAAGGTTACTCAGATGCTGACAACACCTGGGAACCTGAGTCAAACCTCACTCACTGCCAAGACCTTCTGCTCGAGTTCAAGACCAGGTACCCCACCAAGTTGCAGAAGAGGCCTAAAAGGGGGAGATGATGTTATGAATCACCCTCTGGAAACCTCTGGAACCTTCTAGAACATTCCTTCATGGAACCTTCTGGAACCTTCTGGAACCTTCTAGAACATTCCTTCATGGAACCTTGTGGAACCTTCTGGAACCTTCTTTGCTTTCCTGACTTGTCTTGTTGTCATTGGTATCATTGGTATCATTGTATTACTAATTGCTCTTTCTGGAACTTTCTTTGAGTCTTGACAAGGAACACTCTCAAAAGGTATAAAAGGGGGATGGGGGACCTGTCCCATCCCTCAAGTGAATTATTGTTTCCAATACAATCATCACTCCTCTCAGTTCCTTGTCTGCCTTGTCCTGTCCTGCCATGTTCCTGACACTCAGGCAACAAAGTCTTTCACATAATCTCAACATTTATGTATCACACTGAACGAATCAACAAGGAGTAATGATCTGGACGTGTTTGTTCCAAAAGCATCACTCCTATATGACCAGCTGATGGGGGGTGTGGACAGAGCTGATCGGTTGATAGTGACATGCACTGTTGCTCACAAGACGAGGAGGTGGTACCATCATCTATTTTACTTTGCTCTTGATGCATGTCTTGTAAATGCAAGAGTGATCTACCTCAAAGTGAGGAAGTCTGGTGGCCTATCAGTGGATGTTCCACAAAGGATTCGACTTGAACTGGATATGCAGCTTTTAAAAATTGGTGACAACTCTCCATCTGTAGATCCTGCTGTAAGGGAGCCCACTGATTTGGTACCTTGTCCAACAAGAGCTCAATTGAAAAGCATTGCTCAGGGCTATCATTCCTTTTTCATTACTACAGATGCAAATATTACCCATTCGCAAACTTAGACGCACCAGAAGGATCTGATTTAGAGAGGGTGCGCTGCCAATATTGTCCATCACGCAGCAACCAAAGAGCTTCCACCGTATGCTGCCAGTGCCGAGTTGGCTTTTATATTGGGAAGTGCTTTGCGGAACATATCTTTGGGATGGGGACCTTTGCAGCTATCAAATGCAAAGCTTTTGACATTACCAAAGGTCAATAAATGAAAAGACAAAAGTGAGAATCAGTATTTCTATGGATATTAGCTTTCAAAATCATCCCTCTCCTTTTTGAATGAGCAGTTCTCACGGTGGTTGCCAACTGATGGCAGTTCTTCAATCTGCTCCTGTACAAAGTTTTTTTGGTTAACATCCAACAAAAAAGACATTCTTTCAAAGATAAGAGGTTTCTGGGATGGTGTTTAAGGTACATTTTGCACTCGAAGAGAAAAATGTTGGGAAAAAAACTGGCGGACTTTGGGGACAGCGTACGTTGTTAATTTTCTATAAACAGCAGATCAAACTGGACCACAGAGCTGCCAAAATGGCAGAAGAAATGCTTTTGCTTTGGAGGTCGAGCTCCTTTTTTTTCAAAAGTTTGGGGCATCTGAAACGAGTGTAAAATCCCACTGTTGTGAACAAAGTTTGAGCTGTAGACAAAAATGAAAAAATGATGTACTTTGAGAGAGGATCGTTCACTTTGGACAAAAATTAGAAAAACTACAGTCACTTTGAAGGTGAGGTCTATTTGCCTTTGTCCTTCACTGCTGCGGAGTTTCCACCACTTTGGTTGCGTTTGAACGACTACTGCTCTGTTGAAAAAACGTGCTGCCTCTTTCGTGGTGTGGACAGATTTTCCTGCAACTGGTGAACCTTGGTCTCACATGGCAAGGCCTTGCAAGGCACCCTCGTCACAGGTGAGGGTGTTCTGTCTTTGGTAAGCTGTCTGTTAAGTCCAAGTGGAGTAGGCAGCCTTGCTCAAGGGGTTGAACTGCCCACCACAGCACACACAAGGCCTCCCCTTGCACTGATTCCGTGAGCGACAAAGCTACTCCCACCTATGGCTGTTCAGCAGCAAGTAGAATGTCAGCCCTAATTGGCAATCAGTCCCACTTACACGTGAAGAAAACGGGAGGGTTGGACAGGTGCAAATAAGGAAAGAGGGTAAATGAAAAGGCGGAGTAAATGGTCGGATCCTGATATAGAAAGAGACTGTTGAGCAAGGTTTACTCTACTCCGCCCCTAGTTGGACAGTGCAAACCACAGAAATGAACCAAAGGACACTGACTAATGCAGCCAAATGCCCAGAACCTGAATAACTGGCTCAACAGCCTCTCTCTAATTTGGGATCTGACCTTTCACTCCATCTTTTCATTTACCTTCTTTTCTTATTGTACCTGTCCTACCCTGCCTTTTTCTTCGCATGTAAGTGGGACTGATTGCCATTGAGGGCTACATTGTACTTGCTGCTGAAGGTGAACCGAAGAATCCACTGAACTGGGGTGCTAAAGTGGTTACCCCAAAGGAAGCGGAGGAATTCAATTGCCTAATGAATAAGATGATTGAGGGGAGAACGATACCAACGGAGAACAGAAATCTGGATAGATCGCTGTTCAGATGAGGACGCTTTGGAGAGCACTATGACCCACAGTGTTGACGCAGAGTACCACAGTGACCAAGCTGCATTAGGGCTCAAGGTTAAGCTGCATTAGGGCTCAAGGTTATTTGGACTGAATAAGTGTGTCTGCCAAAATTGTTGGTAAACAACGTTGCTTGGGGAAAAGTCTGGGATGCGCTTAGGAATAGCAACGTCAGTTTGCGCGAAGTAAGAGTAGCATACTCAATTATGATGAGTAAAGGCAAGGTTGGAAATGTAGCTGAGGCTGAGCTTCAGCTGGCAATAGAAAAGTATAGTGTGCAGCCATCACGCCGAATCTGAGCTATGGACCTGCTGCCAGCTCTGAAAAGTGTGTGTGAGGCATGGAAACAGCTGGAGCATGGGCCACATTGGAAAGCAGCCACCAATAAAGAGTATCAATCTCTGGTAGAGGAGGGGGTAATCAGACATGTCCTGAGAATGCCAGACATCTATGTCCTCCTGTTGGGTTGGGTTCGCAAGTACAAAATCACACTGAACGATTTTCTGGCTAGGTACAAGCGATGGTCAAGGGTTACACGCAATGGTGCAGGATCACCAATACGAAAATCTCCCTGGTGGTAAATGGGGCAAGTCTTCAAATCACCATAGCAATATTACGCGGTATTGGTGGCTGGGTGATGGGACAACTTGATGTTGAGACAGCGTTTTTGAATGCTGACATTGACATCCTGACGTTTATGGCACCCATTGTGGATGACGGTTTGCCTCTGGTAATCCAGCTGAAGAAAAGCTTATGTGGGCTTCACCAGTTGGATAGGAGGTGGCATGAGTGCTTCTCTGAGAATTTAGTGATGGTCAGGCAGAACAACCAAGGTTATGTCAACAGTGTGATTTCAGCCGTATCCCTAAAACTTTGGGGAACTCGTTGGCTTCAAGTCAAAATCAAGTCTGCGGCAAAGGGCCAGAGACTGACTTGTTTAGCTGGCCACTTGTCCATCTGTCTTCCTCCTGTGATGTTGTTTGTCTGCCTGTCTCTGAGCCAGTCCTCTGTGACTTGATTCTGACTTGAAATCAAATTGAAATCAAGTTGGTTCCCCAAAGTTTTAGGGATATGGCTGTAATACCCATGAAGATGATGTAATTTTCTTTCACAACAGAGGAGGAGGAATGTCAAAGCCATTCCGGTAATGTATTCCTCTTGGCTGAGGCCGTTGTAAACTGGTGAAGCAAAAAACAGAGTGCAGTTGATGTGTCGTCAACTGAGGCAGAAACAAATGCCCTTGCAGAGGCAGTGAAAGAAGTGAGCTGGGAACGAGGTTTGCTGCTTTGGTATGGGCTTGAAGCCAACAAAGATGTTAACCATAGCAATTGTCATGAATCCAGTGCATCATGGTTGCACCAAACACATGAGCGTGTGAGACTACACTGAGGTCTCAGTGATAAAGTCTAGGGATTTTATTCGCAAAAACAAGCGTACCTGTCATAAAACCGCAAGGATTGGGACCCCTATTATTGCTCCCGGTTCTTTAGTTTCCAAGGCATTATCAAAGTGTATTTGCAGCTAATCTGTCTTTATTATTGGGTCTGCTTTTACTACTTTCGTCTTAACAGTTTCTGTTGCACCAGGGTTTTCTCAACATATTTTATTTTTCGGTGACTAACGGAGACTGCCCGACTGCCTAGGGATGGGGTGCCTGACAGGCCGTACCCCAAGCCCACCTAATTTATTATTTATTTTCGGCACTTGTACATACACGCATAGGGTTGGGGGGACTTAGAGCATTTGTGGTAGATGCTCCAAGTCAGGGGGGGTTGACTTGTCAATTTTCTCTCTCTCTGTTTTTGGGCCATTTCTCTTTTTCCTTTTTTCTTCAATCTGATTTCTGTCCATTGGCACCAATACAGAGTCCCTTCAAATCCATCTGGCTCACAAAGGTGAGGGTAGTGAGAGATGGTACACACCCGGGTGTGTACATGGTCCCTTCGTGGGGCTCCTCTTAAGGGGCCGTGGGTGGGGAATGCAGCTGGCCCCACCAGCGACTGTGTGACATTGCTGGCTCTGTGTTGGAGTGAGGATCACAGGTACTCGCCTGCTGCGACGACGGTGGTGGTGGTGGCAACGACGACAGCATCATCGTCCCCAACCTTCCCGTCCCTGCGAGGGTGTTGTTGGCCGCACTCGGTGCAGCCTGCGACACCTGAGAGTTCGATCTACGAGTGCCTGCCTCGGTCCTATTGCTGTGAGAGTGAGATGCGTGAGTACGAGTGCAATGCAATAAAGCCCGTTGGTTGAGTGATCGTGCTGACGCAGCCCGGCGGGGTGCGTCTACGATCGCAGGTGTTTCCGCGTGCGAGTTCCCTGCTGGCGACCTTCCGACCCCTACATAGTCGACTCCCTTCTCCCTCTCCCCCCCGTCGCTGGCGACGACGAGGGCTCCCGCAGTACCGTCCGCGACGAGGGGCGCTAGGTCACACCCTGTCCGTCCTGTCGCTATTAACCGCTCCTGTTGTATTTGAGATTCGGTTCCTGAGATAAAAACCCCCGTTTCCCTCTTCTCTCTCTTTATTCTGCGGTTGTGTTGCGCCCTCGGGAGTGCCCTTCTGTTTCCCCTCGCATCAGCCCACAGCCACGCAAGTAATCAGTGCCCTGGCACTGATCCTTCAGAGGATTGTCCCTCTGAATGTTCATTCTTTGTGTTTGAGACCCCTGTTAGACAGATCAGTAGGGATACTTCGTGGACTAGGCAAGTAGTTGGGTTGAAACACCCCCTAGACAACAGCCCAATAAAGTTAGTTTTAGCCTATTATTTGCTTTCCCTCACTCTAGGGCCCAGATCCCAGGGTCAAAGGAGTGAGTATAGTCTCACACTCCTCCAACCTTCCCTTTTGGGAACTCTGACTACTATCGCAACGCATATTTGTTTACCTTTCCTTTTGAACTTCCATTTGGGCTTTTGCCCTTCTGGCCACAACTCTTGTCCTTGATTTCCCTACTGGCTCTTGCCCCTCTGACTATTACTCTTTCTTGATCTCTTCAACTCTCTCTTCGAGAACTTTGTCCCTCAACCTTTCCATGTACAACTACAACCTCTCTTCAACTACCAATCCTTCCCATTCCCTCCTCTTTGTTACTATCTTTTATATGCAGTGGAGATACCTGTGACCCTGTAAGTCCAAAGGGCATGGGGTGGGTTTGCTGAGGTGATACCTTGACAAAGTCAACGATGGTTCACTGCTGATGGCGCTTTCTCTTCCTGCCTGGCCTCTGGTGCTGGAACAATAAAAAAATAAAAAAAAGCAACTGTCAAGTACCAGATTCAGCAGCACATCATGACTTCATCAGAGTTCATGAACGCTGTGCTGAAGATGCATGCCACCTTCATCAAGGAGAACAAAACAGCTTGGTCAGCTTTGATGATCAGGCTTCCAGAGACCTCGCCCTTGTTTGAGCTCTGCCGCAACATTCACCTCTATTGAGACTGTGTGGCTGCCATTCACCAAACATTCAACAATGCCTGCCCATCCAACTCAATTGATGATTTTGAAAATGGATGGTCAGGGCTGCAGCTACGCACAGACACTCAAAGCCCCTTGCCAGAACAGACTTGATGAGTTTGTACGCAAACTGCAGAGCAAACTGCAGAGCAAACTGCGCACAGACCTCGCACGCGGCTCAGCTCATAGTCGTTTTGGACCATTTGTGGCAGCACTTCAAAACAATGACGCCTGCTTCAACGATCTAGAGAATATCATGGATGAGCTTACTGCTGTCTTGACTGCCCTTGAGGCAGATGAAGAGGACGACCACTGACCCAACTTCTTTACCAATCCTCTCACAACAGATCCTCCCAGCCACTGCCTTCATCTCAAATACCCCAGTCTTGGGCCAACTTCAACGACAACTGCGAATCCTCACAGGTCTCTCTCATCATTTTGCTCTTCACCACCTCAGCCTTTGCACACATCGCCCACAACCCTGAACTAGTTCATTGGGAAGCCACGTTTCTTGTTCTCCACTCTAGTATTAAACCCTCTCCCTCTTTGGCACCCTCCCTGGCTCTGCTCGTCACAAGTATCAACTCCAAATCCTCAGGAATACTTTGTCCACCCAAAATGTTCTACACCAACAACACCCTCAAGTATACCCTAACGGCCTCTGTCGTCAACGCCACCACGCTTTGGAAACCACAGAGCATGTCTGGCAATGCCCAATAGCTGCTGACACCATTACCATGATTCGCAACACCTTTGCTGAAACTCTTTCCTCCTCTGTTCCTCCTGCACCTCATGGTCGCTCTTCTCCCCTCGCCCATCATCAATCTTGTATTAACTTTTCCCTCCCTCCTTTGTGGCTTCATTCCCCAATCCTTTTACGACACCTTATTCTCACATGATAATCCCACTGCCTCTGAAAGATGCGGTAATCACGCTTTTCGCAATCGGAACAGATCAGCCACCACAACTTTCACATCTTGTGCAGCGCACAAAGTGACAACCATAGCGCATTGCGGGTTGACTGTATGACCCATGCTCATTTGCACTTTCTGGGTGTCTGACCTCTTTTGGATGTTCTCTTCACCGGTGAGGACTGGTTCAGGAGCTCCACAGTGTGCTCTAGAACCTGACGAGCTTCCTTGGGGCTGCTTTCAGGGAACTTGGCAATGAACATCATCGATTCGGGGTGGAGGGGGAATTTTTCTGGGTCAAGTCAATACATGGCATTTCTGGTCTGAGACTCGTACGAGATCTGTAAATGTCTGCTGTCATGGAGGTTCCCTTGGCAAGAGTGATCTGTCAATCGGCTGATGGATGCGACAATCATCTTTGTGCCATTCTCTTTGTAGTCGTCAAACTCGCACAGGATGGAGAGGGGTGGGTTGTTTGTCTGCCGCTGTCAACATGTTTGGTTGGGGGACTGGAGGAGGTGGAGATCAAGGGTCGACCAAAAGGCGGCTGGTTCTCCTTCTCAGACATGTGACGTTTTCCCTTGAACATGGTCACAGGAGAAACAACTGTGCCTAGATCTGGTGCCCGTCGCCTTTTCGTACCTGATGACAGTGTTCAGAAGCGAATTCTTCAAGCATGCAAAGTTACCTGTGAGCTCCACCAGCTTCACAGCGATGGTCTGCCCGTGAAATTGGCGAAGTTGCTGCGTATCGTCGGCAGCTTGAACGTTGGAAGGAGTCAAGGCTGTGGCAAGATCTCCGGCTATGGCGATAATGCCGTTGAGGATAGTTGCGTGTTCAGTTGTCCAGTCGTTCTTTGTGAGAGACATGAGCGACTCAGGGTGCTGGAGTCGGGTTCCCTTTTTTGTTTTCTTGGGGTTTGTTGTTCTGATCTGTTTGCTCCCTGATCCAAAAGCACTTTCAGTAGATTACTGCTGCGGGAAAAAGGCTACCACCAATGCAATTTGTGGTTCCGACTGCAACAACTTTGAGTGCAAATTCAAGTCGCACTTTGGAATGAAAGTTATTGCATGTTCAGACCTTTGGGTGCAAATTCTTCGTTCCCCTGACATCGATGACCTTGAGCCAAAGCACCTTCTCTTGGTCTGTTCTCGCTGAAGGTATACGCGACAGAATCTGTGGCTGCAGGCATTTTTGGCACGACAGAGAAGACTTATAGACAGCGAGTTCGGCAAGTTCTTGCTGTGATTTCGTCGTTTGGATGTGGTATGTGATGTTAAATTTAAACCTTGCATTCGTTGTTGTTGGTTCTAACCAACCAAAATAGATCGACTTCGAGGACTGTTGGATCAATTGGGATCAGTATTGGCCGTTGTGCTATGTTGATGGTGTTGATTGCCGAGTGGATGAATGTCGCCCCATCAGACGCGGACTACAGCCACAGGTTTAATAAGGCGGGGCTGCAGTACGAAGTCGCTTCAGCCCTTGGGTGCTCGCAGATTGTCCTCGTTGCAGGAGGCGTCCCATGCAGTGACTGGCCAGATCTAAAACTTGCGAGACCTGGTATTATACCAAGACTGGAACCTGACGAAAAAGTCGCTGCAGACAAAGGCTACCGCAGGGGCCCACATTTCATATGTCCTATCGATAACGAGCAAAGCCCAGAAGCGGTTGTTGTAACTCAGTTTAACTTGCGATACGAGCCTCTCCTCTCAATGTAGTTTTCTTTACTGAATAAAAAATTGATTTCCGCATCTTCCGGTTCGTAAAACCCTTGTCACCACTTTCCACCAGCTCCTTCTTGACACCCATCATTTCATTTGGATTCCTGTTGCAACGACACTATCTCGTGGGAGATGTCAAAGTCCATCAAGCCGTCTGACAAGTGCTTGAAGCCCCGCAGATCCCCTCCACCAAATTCCCAGGCCTCTGACCGTTGCTCCCCAGCCTCTCACCCACCGTCTTCTCTAATCGTCACCCCTTCCCTCCCTTCCACTCCATCATCCCATAGAACTCGTAACAGCCCTTCACAACCCTCTCAACCTCGTTGCACCACATGTAGTCGCCAGCACACTCCACTGACACTTGCCCAGACATGTGGCTTATCTGGCTTTTGCACACCAAGGCTTCTTCCAGATGGGTTGACGACTACCTCAGCGGCATAAAACTTGTTGCAGGCATTATCTGGCTTCGCTGTGCAATAAAACTTCCCTCATGCCAACAAGCAAGAGCCACTCATCACCCATCACCAGCTGAGCCCCTGGCATTCACTGAGCATTTTCTCTCTCTCTGTTTTTGGGCCAATTCTCATTCTCCTTTTTTTTCTTCAATCTGATTTCTGTCCTTTGGCTTCAATACAGAGGCCCTTCAAATCCATCTGGCTCACAAGGTGGGGGTAGTGAGAGATGGTACACATCCAGGTGTGTACATGGTCCCTTAGTGGGGCTCCTCTTAAGGGGCTGTGGTTGGGGAATGCAGCTGGCCCCGCCAGTGACTGTGTGACATTGTTGGCTCTGTGTTGGAGTGAGGACCTCCAGTGCTCGCCCACTGCGATGACAGTAGTGGTAGTGGCAACGACGGCTGTGAGACTACACCGAGGTCTCAGTGATAAAGTCTAGGGATTTTATTCGCAAAAACAAGCGTACCTGTCATAAAACCGCACGGATTGGGACCCCTATTATTGCTCCCGGTTCTTTAGTTTCCAAGGCGTTATCAAAGTGTATTTGCGGCTAACCCGTCTTTATTATTGGGCCTGCTTTTACTACTTTCGTCTTAACAGTTTCCGTTGCACCAGGGTTTTCTCAACATATTTTCTTTTTCAGCGACTAACAGAGACTGCCCAACTGTCTAGGGATGGGGTGCCTGACAGGCCGTACCCCAAGCCTGCCTAATTTATTATTTATTTTTGGCACTTGTACATACATGCATAGGGTTGGGGGGACTTAGAGCATTTGTGGTGGATGCTCCAAGTCAGGGGGGCGGACTTGTCAATTTTCTCTCTCTCTGTTTTTGGGCCATTTCTCTTTTTCCTTTTTTCTTCAATCTGATTTCTGTCCATTGGCACCAATACAGAGTCCCTTCAAATCCATCTGGCTCACAAAGGTGAGGGTAGTGAGAGATGGTACACACCCGGGTGTGTACATGGTCCCTTCGTGGGGCTCCTCTTAAGGGGCCGTGGGTGGGGAATGCAGCTGGCCCCACCAGCGACTGTGTGACATTGCTGGCTCTGTGTTGGAGGATCACAGGTACTCGCCTGCTGCGATGACGGTGGTGGTGGTGGCGACGACGACGGTGTCGTCGTCCCCAACCTTCCCGTCCCTGCGAGGGTGTTGTTGGCCGCACTCGGTGCAGCCTGCGACACCTGAGAGTTCGATCTACGAGTGCCTGCCTCGGTCCTATTGCTGTGAGAGTGAGATGCGTGAGTACGAGTGCAATGCAATAAAGCCTGTTGGTCGAGTGATTGTGCCGACGCAGCCCGGCGGGGTGCGTGTTTGATTGCAGGTGTTTCCGCGTGCGAGTTCCCTGCTGGCGACCTTCTGACCCCTACATAGTCGACTCCCTTCTCTCCCCCCCCGTCGCTGGCGACGACGAGGGCTCCTGCAGCACCGTCTGCGACGAGGGGCGCTAGGTCACACCCTGTCCGTCCTGTCGCTATTAACCGCTCCTGTTGTATTTGAGATTCGGTTCCTGAGATAAAAACCCCCGTTTCCCTCTTCTCTCTCTTTATTCTGCGGTTGTGTTGCGCCCTCGGGAGTGCCCTTCTGTTTCCCCTCGCATCAGCCCACAGCCACGCAAGTAATCAGTGCCCTGGCACTGATCCTTCAGAGGATTGTCCCTCTGAATGTTCATTCTTTGTGTTTGAGACCCCTGTTAGACAGATCAGTAGGGATACTTCGTGGACTAGGCAAGTAGTTGGGTTGAAACACCCCCTAGACAACAGCCCAATAAAGTTAGTTTTAGCCTATTATTTGCTTTCCCCAACTCTAGGGCCCAGATCCCAGGGTCAAAGGAGTGAGTATAGTCTCACACGGATCCACCCCAAACCAACATGGACAGTGCGAATGGAGAAAGATGAAACAGGGTATCCATTTTTGATCAGTGGCATGATCCACTGAATCAAAACAGCCTCTTGTGCTGGATTCCCATCGCATCTTTGTTCGGATCTGACCATTGCCCACCACCTCCTTCAACCCACACGGCAACCACTTACTCTTTGCATTCCCCTTGATGGCAATGACAGACTGCATCAAAGCAGCATTCCTCGTCCAAGCAGTCATGCATGAACAAGGCACGCCTGTTGAAGTTGCAGTATAGAAGGTGATGTTGTGAGTGAAGGTGGCGTTGCAAGAAGGTAGAAGGTTTGAGGTAGCAAAGCGAAGCATGCAGCCGAGGTAGAAAGACAGAGGGAAAATCATTTGAAATCTTCAGGAGCATTTCAAATCAACCAAGGTCTGTCCAGAGGCCTGGACAGAGGTTTCTGCACAGCTTACAAAGGGTGTTGCACACAGAGACAAAAGTCAGCTGACCTGGGGCAGCTGTGAGCTGCCCTGGTCAACATTTCTGAATCCATTGAGTGTAGTTCTCGACCTCACATGTGGGAGAGAGGGAATGCTGGGTGCTGCTCACACCAGGCACCATCCCAGCAGGCATGGCCCATTGAGGGTGATTCTAATCACATTGTCCTCACCAGCAAAGCCTACGAAAGCAAAGCTAGAATCACCACTGTCCTCACCTAACTCTTTTCATTGGATTCAGATTAGGCCTTTCAGTTTACCCACTTTGTGTAAGTTGCATTGGTGGTAGCGATGAAGTACCCATCAACATAGGAAGCTGGCTTCCCAGGCTCAAATCATCAACGCCATCCCAGCACCCTTGTTGCATCCCGTAAAATGCCAGCTTCGGCAGTTTGAAGGCAAGAACATATTGGTTGTTTTTTCCTTTGGCTTACTGGTTGGTCATTCACACAGTTATCTAGAGCTCATTTTTATTCCTCGCACTCAGGAGGCAGCCACAACTCGGTCCTTCATCAGTAATCTTCCAGCCCCCGCCCGTCGGCTTGGTCCAATCTTCTGCAGACCCTTTGGTCCTGGCAGCGAGGATTTCTTCAATCTATCGCTAGCCTCCTCCGTTGAGACGGACTGCATGATGTCAAACGCGCCCGTGCCGCTCCCGACGACCCGACCAACAACAATACGAGCGGATGGAGACTGAAGAGTATCATAGTCTCCCGAGAGAGTGGCGGAGGTCATAAAGTTGGAAGTTGTCTCGTACGTCATTTGCAGGAATGGAGACGAGTTGGACACCATTCCCATCCGGTTGAACGGCTTGTAACCGCCCTCAAACGTCTGTACAAATAATAAATATGTGGGGTCACTTTAGTTCCAACGCAGCGGTGCTAATCCAGTGGTCACCTACCATGTAGTCACTTATTAAGCTAAGGTGCCGTTTGTCGACGTTAATTCCGTAGACTCCGAAAACGGAGGCGACTTCCGACATGATGGCAGCTCGGGCGGCTTCTACACCATATGTACGAAGCACTGCAGCAATATCGTTTGTGTAAATGTTGTTCAAGTCAAGAAGATCTGGATGTTCCCACATGCCAGGGAGGTTCACACCCTCAGTTCCAAGGTTGTTCTAAAAGAAAATTGTTAAAAACATTGAGGGCAATTCAAAATACGTACGGTTTTGTCACTCTCGGACTGTTTCGGGAGAGGATAGCACTTTTTAATGCCGCGGACTTCGCGAAGAACAACATCTGTGGACGCTTTTTCAACCATTGCCACCATCAAAATCTTCTTTGAGCCGACGTCGAACTGGGAAGATACGAATATTTTTTCGGTTTAGTTCCAGTTTAGCTGTCGAAACTCACAAGGAGAGAAAGACTATACCTCAAGATCAAGCTCACACCATTTACCCTTCGGGTCTCGCCTTGAAGAAACGACGTATTTGGTCAACACCAGCTTTTCCTCATCTTCGTCCATGTCATCCACTTCGTTTGCAGCTTCCATGTCACTATCGTCGTCTTCCTCATCTGGCTCGTCGTAATTATCTAGGCCCTTTCGAGCACGCTTTGCCCCCTGCGCATCCTCCGCACCGCCTTCCTCATCTCCTTTGCCTTCTTCCGCTTCATCTTCCGAGTCACCCCCGACTTCGTCGTCATTCCTCTTTCGACTGGCTTTTTCATTCTCTCCGTCGTTACCATCGTCGTTACCATCGTCGTTACCATCTTCGTTACCATCGTCGTCGTCATCTCCCGTGCGTTTGCTGCTCTTTGACTCCGAAAACGTGCCAAGCGCGACGCCGATGTCGGCTTCGTCTGCACCAGTGCCTGTGCCCTTCCGAGACTTTCTCTTTCCAGGGTGTTTCTCGGCGTTTTCCTTTCTACTCGGCTTAAGGAACTTGTCGATGGCTCGGCTGAGAGTGACCGAAAGAGATGATTCGATCGCCACAAATACGTCGTTCACTTGAAGACCATGCTCTGAGGCCAGATCACCCTTGGGCCAAACCTTTAAGCGGACTGTCAAACGCTTTTTCCGGAAGTCTCCAGTCTTCACTATTCTCTCCCGGACGGAAACGCCTTGAAGAACTTGTGCAAGAGTGAGTCGACTCAATCGCTTGCCGAGTTCCACCCCTTTTTCCATCGGGACGCCCGGCCGAAGTGGCAGCCTCATCAAGGGCGTCTTGATCGAGGCGGAGGCGGTCATGATAATCTCACGGAGACGAGGAATACCAAGTGTCACGTTTTTCTGCACAATGTGGCGGTTAACACAACAAGCGGGAAATGGCAGTGCACTTACTGCACCAAAACCAGCAAAGTGGAAAGTGTTCAGTGTCATTTGTGTGGACGGTTCTCCAACAGATTGGGCGGCTAGGAGGCCCACTGCCTCCCCAGGCTCTGCTAAGGAATGCATGTATTTCAAGTTCATAAGGAACCTGAATAGCCGGCCGCTAACAGCCTTGCCACCCGACCAGGATGTCTGCTTTCGTTCCCATCCGTCACTTGTTTTTTCGGTTTCCCCTTTCTTCTTCTTCACTTCCAGCAGATTGTCTTTGTTTTCACTGATAAACTTGTCCAAGTTCTGCATAAACTGCTCACTGACACTGCCGAGATATCGGCTGGGGCTGAGAACGCTCAATGCTGTATCAGGAATGTCAACGTCTTCGCCCTCCGCGGCGGCAGCAATGGCTTTAGCACGTCTCTTCACGAATTTTGAAGCCGTTTCCGAGTCTACCATTCCTGATGCTTCAACGTCACCTGGGCGAAGGCGTTCGACCAGGGCACGATGGTTCATTGCACAAAATGCAAGATTGCTCAAAGCGCGGCTTTTGACGACATCGAGTGCATCCTCTCCATACATGAATTGTAAGACAGACCCGTCTGCGTCTCGAACAGTGTTATCATAGTGGACGCGAAGCCCTTCCAAATGTTTAATTAGACAACGCTGTAGGTAGCCTGACCTTGACGTTTTCACTGCAGTATCGATCAAACCTTCCCGACCGGCCATGCCTAAGAGGAAATGAGGATCATTTTGTCGACGACAGGGTTCATCTTACAGTGGAAAAAGTACTCTTGAGGCTTTACTCCAGTCAAGAAACGACCCGCAACGTAACCTCCAGCCCGCATGCTCGAGTCGAAAGCCCTAAAACTAGGAAGAGTCTTTCCGCTTATCATTGTCGGCACACGACGACCCTCCAGTTCCTGCTGGCCAAGGCAGCAACTGATCTGCGACACGTTCACCGCAGAACCTTTCGCACCAGAGACGGTCATAACTTGCATGTTGTTATGCGGGAATGGCCTTAAAAGGTGCTTGGGGATGGCAGCAGCGATAACGGATGAAGTGAGCTTGTGCGTAGCGGATCGCATAGAGCCATCGAGGGCTTCAGCTTTATCTTTATCGCGAAGGGACGCTTCCATCGCTGCACGAAGTTTGGCTGCGGTGGTTGCATCCAGTTCATCGGCATCTCCTCCATTCTTGTTTCCCTTTCTCTTGTCCTGGGGCCTTTTGATGCCGAAGTGCTCCAGCGTAGCATCCCGGCCTGCATTACGAGCTGCATCCATCAGCTGTCGGCGAACTTTGTTGCCCTCGTCGGTAAGCATCAAATCGTCGATTCTACATGTAAACCCGAAATGCTGCAGGAACGCAGTGAGAAGTCGGCCCAAGGTCGAGAGCAAGGCGGATGCATGCGATGGGCCGTACAGCTCGTAAACGGAATGAACAAGACCCTGGGCAGATGCTCCCAGCTGCGATTTGTCCATAATGCCGGTCAGGAAGTGAGAGGACATGAAAATCACGTGGGAGTCCTCTGGCGCTGTTTTTCCCCACTGGGCTGCTGGAACACGGCACTTAGAAATCATGTTAAGAGGCGGCTTGTCATAAGAAAGATTCAAAAGAATCGTGGAAAACTATGCACGAACAGAGTTTCAGTATAACGGCCAAGAGTTGTTAGTGCAACTAACCACTTGCTTTCCTGTCCAAAGCATTCTCGGCTTCATGATGGCGGGAGGAATCGTAACAATCCGACCGTTATCTCCAATTGACACGGCTCTTTCTATATTTCCGTTCCGCAGCGTAGCAGTCCCGCCGCGAGCCTCTGATTTCAGTGCCATGCAAACCAGCTGCATATACTCGTCTCTTGTCAAAAATGTGTCACGCGAGGACATGTGAACACCCGCATCGACATGATCCTGGATGAGACCGCGCAGGACACCACCGTCAGTGGGTACCAAATACTGCTGGTCAGTCCGCGCAATTAGCATTGCTTCCGCGCGCGCGATGTCATTCTGCGGGAAGTGCATATTCATCTCGTCACCATCGAAATCGGCTGTGAAGTATTCAGATCAGAACTCCTGGCTGCGAAGGCATTGACATCCCAACTTACCGTTGTACGTGTTGCAGTTCGCGTAGTGCATTCTGATTGTTTTTTCGCCTGGAAGAATTCTCGCTGTATGGGCCATCATAGACGGCTTGTGAAGCGTCGGTTGACGGTTCATAATCAGAAAATCTCCATCTCGGATGTGCCTCAGCACTTTTTTGTTTGAGTGGGGGACGTTTGTGCCTGAAGGCAGTGTTATACAGACCAATTAGAAGCCTCAGCACAGTTTGGCCTACCATCTTCGCCAACTCCAATAAAAGGTGTCAAGAGCTGGTTGGCAATAGCTGTGCGACTGCTTTCATCCAGAGCATCAAGGGCTATTGCTTGACCATCTTCGTTGATCACGGCCGACGCACCTGGCCATTTCGGTCCATTTATTACCGCTGCTCTCAAGCGATCGAAATTATGGACAGTCACAGGTTCTGGGTATGTCAGCTTCACAGCGAAAGGCGGCGGAACACCAATTTCGTTGGCTTCAATATAAGGGTCTGGAGAGATGACCGAGCGTGCAGCATAATTTACTCGCTTTCCCATCATGTGCTTGCGGAATAAGCCCTCCTTCTTTTCGAGAATTTGACGAACACCAGGAGGCGGTACAACTGACGCGGACGGCTTTGTTGTTTTCGAAGAGTCGATGTATACGTTGACTTGTTCCTGAAGCCTAATGCAACCTTGCACAATCTGCGCCATGGCATCTTCTCCAGCAAGGAACGCCTGCGCACCGGGACGAAGAGTTGCTCCCATTTTCGCTTTCGCAGCCTCTTTTCCCTCCGTTGCGACGATCTTAGCCATTTCGATTTGATCCAGTCTCAGCTGGCGAATGTATGCATTTGTTTTCAGGATTTCTGTAAGGTAAGTGTTCTGAGAGTCTTCAAACATCATATCGCCCATTCGTGCTGCTGGTCGAAAACGAGTTGGTGTGACAGCGAGAACATCAAGGAAGAATATATCAGGAGAGGAATGCCGATTCGAAAATAGCTCCAATGGAGAAGGAAGGCGCGTGGTTGATAGCCGAGGAGATAGACTGCCATTCGTCATAGATCCGAAGAATGCATCTAGGAGTTGACGCTCACGATGCCAAAGGAGGTTCATGTGAGCGCGCACTTCAATAGAGCTGAGATACCGGGCCTTGTCCTCCCCACTTGACACTGCAGTTTCTTCGGCTTTGTTCCGATCTCCCAAGGTTTTCTTCTCCCTTGCAGCCAATCGTACGTTCCAATCGTCCGCCTCACCTTCCTCTTCTTCCTCTTCATCACTCTCTGAAACATCCGCCATAACCTTTGCGTCTCGGATCTGCTTTCCGAGAATGTTGCGGTTCTTGTCCAGCGATTCCACCATCTCGTTGTCATCCGCCGTCTCGTTCAACAGCTCGTTCCCAGAGGCAGAAAAAAGGGGCTCAAACACCAACTTCCTTGCACGCATCGTCGCCTTTGATGACTCTGGGAGATCTCTCTCAAATATCTTGTGAACCCCTTCCTTTCTGAATTTAGGCGACAAACCGCGGCAGTTTCCGCAGCTTAAAGGCATTGAAGATAAAAGCTCTCGATAAAGCTTCTGAAGAGCATCTGTAATAAGATTGGACTTCGGAGGTCTGCGCATTATTCGCTCACGAGCGGCAATGTCGTTGAGTCCAGCGGCGGAAAGTCTTTCGGCCATAAATCCGTCAATTTTGGCAATGATAGCCTCAGGGGATCGAGGGAGGTTTGCCAAATGCTCAGAAAGGGGTTCGTCATCTCCGTTAGCCATGGCATTCGTGACGTTCGAGGCTCCGCCCTCTTCAGCCGCTTCATCATCGTCGTCTCCCTCCAATGCCTCGTCGTCGCGAAACGAAGCGCCCCTTCCTGAGGTCGCCTTTTTCTTTGAACCTGCAGGCTTTAGCGATATGGCACCGTCGAGTTCTTGGGCGTCCACAAGTAGGCCGGCTCTAATTAGCGTGAGCTTTGCTATAAACCTGTGGGCTTGCGGTCGCGTGAGGCGCAGACGGTGGCAGTAGAAGCAAAGTGATTGCAGTAGCTTGAACATCAGCGCAAAAGTAATCGGGTTATAGCACGGAGTAGCAAGCTCGATGTGACCGAAGTGACCAGGGCAAGCGTTGAAAGATAGTCCGCAAGTTTCGCAGCTGTCCATGTTAAACCTTTATTAGTCCAAACAGCGGGATCGGAAATGGAACACAAAGCCACTGCACTTTTCGGATCTGTCATCTATCGGGCCGAGTGCCGGGTCGTAGAGACCGCTTGTTGAGGGTCGATTCATGGTGTCGAGGATTGAGGGATTCGAAATCTGCTTAACAGACAAGGCGCGAATTTCATCAGCAGAGTAGAACGAGAAGGCGACCGACGTGATTTGGCGTGAGATCATGGACGACGCGGCGATTCCGTCGCCGCCACCTCCGATACCGACGCCTCTACGGCTCCCTCCTCCTACTCCCATGCTTTGGTTTGGTGAGTTGTAGCTGGTCGGGTCGGCGGGCTGGTGAAGTGGATCGTAAAACCTGTGAGAGGGTGTGTGAGTGCGTGCTGTGCGTGCGTGTGCGCGGGCGTGTGTGCAGGTTGTGGGCGTGCGGGGGGAGGTAGTGGAAATGGAAAGGCGGGAGAAGGCAAGAGGCCGAGGGAGCCAATCTCTTGGATGGGGCTGGACGGGTTCTTTACCTCAACTCTGCGGGTTGAGTCGAGATCGGGCTTTCTTCTCTTTCTTTCGTTCTTTCTTTCTTTCTTTCTTTCTTTCTTTTTTTTTCTTTTTTGTTGGTTTTCTTTTCCTTTTCTTTTCTCTGACATGTCACTTTGTTATCATCAATCGCAGAGAGAGGGGTGGTAGAGAGGGAGAGAGACAGAGAGAGAGAGAGACAGAGAGAGAGAGTGTGAGAGAGAGAGAGAGAGAAAACGAACGCGCATGAGCCACCACCGCCCAGGACCATCGCCGCCGCCACTGGTCGCGACCAGCGCGCCGCCGCTTCCCCACAAACAGCAGCAACAGCAGCAGCAGAACCACCGTGTGCAGCACTTGCAGCGTAATCCGTCATTGCAGCAACAACAGCAACGGCGAGGGGGACGGAGAGGAGGGAGAGGAGGTGCGGGAGCGAATGGCGGACCCAGAGCGTCATCCGCGAGTGCAGCACCACCACCAGCGGCAGTGGCGGGAACAACGACAGCATTACCACCAGGAGCAGAAGGCGACCGACCACCTCCGCCAGCAGCGAACACGCACGATAGACACCTTGATTTGGACGCTGGTGGGCCAGTATCGCAGGTGGCCCATCCTGCATCTGCATTGTCGTGGCTCTCACACACGTCACCGTCGCCGCCCCCTTCATCTTTCCCTACTCATCAGACTTATTCGATTTTCCCTCTAACTGCTGCATTGCCGGTACCGAGTGGCAACAGGCGTGGCGGGAGTACCGGACACGGCGTTAAACAGCTTGTCTCCGGCAATCACCTTTCAGACCACTTGATCGGCTCACATCTCTCAAACAGAACGCGAAATAGGTGGTCAGGATCCGCTGCTACACCGTTACAAGCCAGCGAGAGACTCCCACCCACTCTACCCGCCGCGAACACTTCTGGATTCCCTTCCGCCGAGACTGATCGTTTGAATTCGCACAGCCTTACAAGCCAAATAAGGTTTCCACTGGATCAGACCAGCCGCACATCGGATATTCTTAATCCGGCTGCATCGCCTGGATCTCCCACAACCATGCCCCACCCACCTTCAGTCCTTGACCATCTTGAAAATTCCGAATCCATTGATTCCATCACATTATCAATGGCCATGGATGGCGCACTGCGCTCGCTGGATTTTCAATCACTGTTAGCCGATCAGAGCATGTCGGCCGTTGCAGCCGTTGCCGCTGCTGCCGCTGCTGGTTTGTTTTGTAACGTTTCCAAACCAGTCCCACCAGATTCTGACAACTTCAATCTGTACAGCTACCGAGACTTCAGAGGATGTCACGAATAGTGCCGACCTCACTTCCGCCTTCTCTTTTGCCTTCTCTTCCCTGTCCGATAGTTCCCATCCAGATGTTCTTGAACCGCGAACGGGCTTTCGACCATCCCCATCCTCCGATCCATCGCTAGGCGCAAACCGCAACTCTGCGGAAGGCGCTGATCTTGATTCTAGGCAAACACAGACGCAGTACAGCGGGGAGTCTACCCATGCTCAAACATCTGCGCTGAGCGCAACCTTTCTCAGTGCGTTTTCCTTGTTGGATCAGAAACAGGCAGATCCAACGTCAACGCTCAAGCGGAAGAGGAGCTCCGACTCGCCTGAGCAACAACCACCATACCCAGCACTGTTGCAGTCGCTTTTGAACGGATTGGGAATTGCTTCACCTGCGGAAATGGCAAAACCCGCTGTCGCTGAGAATGGTCCGCAGGATTCGGAAGTTCCTGCCGCTTCAGCCGATGTTATTATGACTGATCCCGACCAAGAAGAAGCCTTTCGGGCTTTGAGGGAGGCCGTGGAAGGCCTCATGGGAACGCTTGCGGACGGGCAACATTCGATTGAAGATGTCGCTGCGGCTGCGGCTGCAGCGGCCAGTGTTCTTGGGGCCGAACCAGGTCTAGGCGATATCTCACAACTGGAGGAGTTATCGAAAGAAAACGATTTGTCGAAACCCTCCAATGAAACGCAGCCTTCTCAAAGCAATACCCAAGAAATCTTTATTGATTCCTTCCCAAAAAGCCAAACAACCTCTTCGAGAGTAACAGATGCTGAGACGATTTCCTCTACTGCTTCAAGCTCGGCACCGTCGGAGAAGTCGAGTCCTGCTCTTAAAGTGTCGTTGTCAAGTTCTACTTCGGTCGAAGCCATTTTGACCGCTCGGAAGAAGGCAAAAGTTGATTCCGAACCAGCAGACGTCGATTTTTCCAGTGCTGGTCCAGACGGTGCATTGCTTCTTCCTCAGAAAGAACCTCTCCAACAACAAGATATTCCACCTTCAACTGCTGAGCAATGCCAGACGGGCGGACGTGGGGAAAAAAGCTTTGTCCGTGAGGAAATGGATAAGGTTGAAGCGGGCGGAACGACGACATTCATTCACTCCACCGATGCCACACTTGGCTCCAAGACGGATCCTGGGCGGAGTGCAGCTTTAAACGCAGAACCGAAAAGCGGGGAGGACGAAGCGGAAGATGGCACGGTTCACGTATGCGATATGTGTGGCAAAACCTTTTCACGGTAATACCATTGCAGTGTAAGCAGTATTAAAATTTCGACAGGTCATACAATCTCGCAAGTCACATCAAAACACATATGGACGTCCGACCTTTCCCTTGCAGCTTTTGTGATCAACGGTTTGCAAGGTAATGAAAGGAGAATCGTCGAGAAAAGACTTGTTTACACGGAATTGTGTCAGAAAACACGATTTGAAGCGGCATGAAAAGAGGCACTCAAACGACAAGCCCCACATGTGCAAAATTTGCGGCCGAACTTTCGCTCGGTCAGGCCTTCAATTTCCCTTTGTGTTCTGAACTGACTTATGTGTTTGCAGAAGAGACGCATTGAAGCGACATGAGAACATGGATCCGATCGGTAAAAAAATGTACTGCATCGAAGACAATGTCGACCCAAACAACCCATCCGTTCTTCCCGCGAGTGAAGTGACCAGAGCTGGACAGCCGGTTAGCTCTGATTTGCCGAAAGAACCCGAAATATTGAGACGAAGCAGTACTGAAACTGCAAACGCTTTGGCAACAACTCTTCCTGTCAGTGCCGGTGCGTCAGCCCCAGATTCTTCCACCACGGCTCCAGAATGTCGAGCCTCTAAAGACCAGCGGACCCCGACTTCTGATATTTGGATTACCAACGATCGACGAGACGCCCCACGTAGCCCCCACCGACCATTTCTCCACCCGATCGAAACACACCTTCCCCGCGAATCGATGTCCACCTCACCCTCAGCCTCGGACGATACGCCCCGGCTCGAGGAAGACCGAATGGGAACAGATCTGGATCTGCCAGATGGCCAACCTTTGCCGGCCCCCAGTCTGAACGGCGCAATGTCGCTTCCAACCAGCGATTCAAGCGGGGCGGAGGCCCGGACGTTCGCCGCGGCGTCAGCAAGCGAAACCGCGGAGCAACGGCCCGGCGCGAATGAAGGGGTTGACAACGCCAGCGTCGCGGCTGGCGGCGGCGGCGGCGACGACGACGACAGCGAAGACGAGGCGGGACTGGACGAAGGCGAGCGAGCCGCCCGGCGGCAGCTTGCCGAGTCGTTCGCCATGTTGAAGGAGCTGTTTGGCCCGAATCCCGGTGCGGCGGCGGAAGCCGTGAGTGCTGCGGCCGCTGCGGCTGCCGCCGCCGCCGCTGCCGCCGTGTCGGACGAGTCGAGCGACGGACCACGGAGGGACGGAGTGAATGCGGACGCAGTCGCTGCGGCGGCCGGGTTGACGTCGGAGGAGATGCTGGCGGCCTCGATGGCGCTGTCGGCTGTCACGTCGCTGTTCTCTTGAGCATCATGACTTTTGACCGATAGGGGACCTATGTTGTGCGTGTGTGAGTGTGTGTGTGTCTGTCTGTGTGCGTGCGTATGTTTGCGCCCTTTTTATTTGCGATTGAAGACTGCCTTGCCCATGTACAGTTCGAGGGAGAGGCGGAAGCGTACTGGCGCTAAGGGGAAAGAGGAAGTTGCGTGGGGGGAAGTGGGTTTGTTAATTTACCCAGGCACGATATGAGCCAACGCCATAGATCGAAATCGAACTAGCGCTGCCATCGAGGTCCGCCACTCCAGTCCGTGGTGTCATGTCTCGACTCCTTTGGGCTGCTTTCCGTCAAAGTGCCTCTTGGCTTGATCAGCGGGTCGAATAGATCGGCTCCAGCAAGGTGCGTTCTTGTGCATACGCGGCCAAGAAACAGCAACAACCCACGTTGGAGTTCCGGAAATCCGTGTTGAGGAGAATGTATTGCGGCAGAAGGCAAGCGGCTAGGCGGGAGAGTGGAAAAGAATGAAAAGGAGGGAGAAAATGCGGTAGAAGAAGCGGGTGGAAAGCCACACACCGCTGCCGACCACTCAACAAAAACGAGAAAAACAAAAACAAAAAAACACAGAACAGCAACAGATTAAGGAAAAAAGGATAAGAGAGAAAAAAGATGGAGAGGGAAGGAGTAGGGAGCCGAAATGCAAATGAGGCATCAGTGCGGCGGTGCACAGTAAGGAAAGGAGAAGAAGTGGCCCCGTGGCCGAGGCGAAAGTAGAGAACAAGTGGATTAAGGTAAGGACAAGACTGATTATTACCTTCCGCAAAGAGGATAAAAAGATTTCAAGAGCCTAGACGGGATAAGGGGCTGGGAGCAAAGGATGAAATGAAAATGGCTACCCCGCGCTGTACAGCTGACCGACAGCACCAGTAGCAGCGCTGGGTATGCTCGCGACGGGTAGGCCTCCTGCGGCATTGGGAGATGATGTTGAGGATGCCGGGCCTGACGGGGTGGAGGGCAGCTGAACGGCTGCCGACGAAAAAGACGACGACGGTGGCGATAACGACGAGGCGACACCGTCTCCACTTGCACCGGCACAAACGGTGGCCGCGGCGCCTTTCGCAAGCGACTCTCTAACCCAGTTCTTGGCGGTGGTGGGGTCGTCGAGACCGCGGTTAAAGTAGTCTTGGGTTCCGAAAATACGCATGCTTGGGTAGCGGACCCAGAACTCGGGCGGAACGCGCCACGATCTGTGGGAAGAATCATGGGAAAATAGGGCGGTATTAGTTGCTTCGAAACTTAATTCTTTGGAAATAATCGCCCGCCCTTCTCCCTCACTTTGGGTCGTTCGGTTCTCCAATGCACCGAGAGCAGACAAGGACGTCAGCAATGAAAGCTTCGATGTCGATTGAAGGCGGCACGCCCGCAGCCTTGGCCTCCTCTTGCAGCCGAATGAGCAGCTCCTTCATGGGAAGGCATGGAATGTAGTCAATAAACGGATGGTATCCGTTGGGCGGCGACGTCCGGTGCATCCACGAAACTTGCGATACCTGGTTAGATCGAAGAGACAGAATGTAAGAGAACAGTGGAAGGACCACCTCGCTTAGTGCTTACTAGCGTCTGTATCGCCCGCTGCGTCATCTCTCGGATAGCTGGCGTGTCCTCCACCGAATCGTTCGGCCAAATACACGGAGGTTGCTTTGGGACAGGCAATGCCGGAAGCGGGGTATTGCTTAGAGAAAGTGGAGTCATCACTGAGCCACCAGCCGTCGAGGCAGATGACGGCCAGGCGTCCTGCGTTGAGTGGGACGGATGGGGGGTCGGCTGGCCTTTCGAATGATCATCCTGTTGGTGCTGCTGATATAAGTGGCTTTGAGAGTGTGAGTTGGGGTGAGGGTGTTGTGGTTGATGCATAAAAGGGTGGTCTTGTTGGTGCTGCTGTTGAGAGTGGGGATAATGTTGCTGCTGCGGGTGGGTTTGCGACTGTTGCAACGAGTGATGCATTGAATGATGCTGTGGGTGCTGCAGTAGTTCGTCTGACAGGTAAACCTGTTGCTTTGGCTCCTCCAACCGTGGTTGGTTGTGGTGATAATAATGTTGGGACGGATGAGGGGACGCTTCCGGACGTGTTGCGGCCGCAGATGACAGTTGTGAAAGCGTTGAGTTGGCCGCTGCATCCACCATGAGCGGGGCTGACGAACCGTCGACCATCAGCTCTGCGGAAGGTGCATACACCGGGGGAATGGAAAGGAACGGAGGGGCGGCGCTCTGTCCTGACAGGAAACGCCTATGCATGAGGACACCTTGCTTGTTCTCCGAGTTTGATTCAAACGATAAACCTTGCCGCATCATTGAACGACCATCGCCCTGCTGGTTCTGCCCGACAAGAGGTAGCTCATTGGAAGAAACAATGGGAAAATTTGCAGACGACATGTCTGGCGGCGATCGAGAGATGGAGGGCTGGTAATGCGACATGTTCCGCAAATCGTCGCAGGACAGCCCAACGCCGAATTCCGGTGCAACTCCGCTGGGAGGGAAATAAACTGGGTGGTTGAACGGAGAAGACATTGGCAGGTTGGCTGAATGCCCCAGCATGCCACGGTTTGCCGCTGGGGACACGACGCCCGCTGGAAGCGCCGGCGCGAGGCTTGGCGTCGCTTGCTGAGGTTGGTGTCCTGAACTTTGACGGTGGTGATGGTGCGGAAGGCGCTGCTGCTGGGATGGATTTAGTGGCGGCTGTTGGGCAAGAAGCATTTGCGAATCGTGCGGGCTCGGCTGGATGTGATGCTGCTGCGGCGACACAGAAGCAGAGGTCGAAATGGCATGAGGCTTAGTTACACTAGGGGTGTTTGCCAGCCCTTCGCGCAGAGATTTGTTTTCCGCCATCAAGTCCGCGTTGGCTGACAGCAGATGTCGAATTTGAGAATCGGCTTCGGCCGAGCGCTTTTCGAGAGCGGCCACACGCGTTTCCAGTTCTCGGATGTAGTTTTCCTTGCGCTGGCGGAAAGCCCGTTGCGCATCGCGGTTTTGCGCTTTTCGCTTCACCTTGAGGGAAAAAAAAATGGCTGTTAGCAAAGTGGCCGAGTCAGATTATCCGCGTACTTTTTGAGTCTCGGGGTCCTGAGGCTTACGGCCACGCTTCTTTTTCGATATACCCAATGCAGCCGGACCAAGCTCGGCTGAGGCAGGAGGTTGATGTGATGAAGTTCCGTTGGTGGCGCCGTGGGCGGCCTGCGATGTCGCATATGGATCTTTCTGCGTTTCATCGTCGGGTCGCCATCGACTGTCAGAGGCCGTCTCTTCCCCGTCGTCATTGTCATTGTCATCATACTCGCCGCGGTCTTCCCCGTCATCTTCCATCGGGATGAGGACGTCCGAATGAGCTGTTGCCGTCGAAGATGAAGACGTCGACGACGACGACGATGAAGAGAAGTCCAAGCGGGCATGAAGAGGCTGCAATCGTCGATCTCTGCGATCCTCAAGAGCTGCCGAATTCGAGGGGCCGCTTGAAAGCCTGCGATCCTCGGTCGGCAGCGAGATGGACGAGGTGGTTACTGGGAACTGCTTTTCGACACCGTTAGGGGAACCGCCAGTCAATGAGGATCCGCAGCGGGAGGAGGCTCGGTGGGGTTCGGCCGCATCTGGATCGGCTGAAAATGCGTCGGAAGCAACCGAACCAGCTGGGCCCAGAGCTGTCGTCCCTATGGCTTCGTGGTCGCGAGGGAACTGATTGGACTTCGACCTTTTCCGTGAGCTCCTCCTAACAGACGGTGGCGGTGCCGCATTGATGGTGCGACCGTCACTATCGACGTTGTCCACACTGCTTAGAATGACCGTTGGTGCAGTCGCCGAGTCCATCGTTACCGCATTAATCGGATCGAATCACACGTGGGGCGCAAGTAGGGCAGATGCGGGCGGGGTGAAGAAAATATCGCTGGCTGCTGGGTAGGCAGTGGGCTCACTGAGCGTGGTGGGTAGGGGATTGGACGACGGAGGAGGTACAAGATAGAGAGCAAGAGTGCGAGCAAGACGGAGAGAGAGAGAGAGAGAGAGAGAGTGAGAGTGTGTGTGTGTGTGTGAGTGCGTGTGTGAGCGGCAGGTGTTACGGGCGACTGTGAGCAGAAAAGCGAGCGGGGAGCCAGCAAAGAAGAACAAGAAGCGACCTGCGAAACCAAACCGGACACCGGGACAACGAGGCAATTGGCCCAACGGAAGCGACCGCAACTCAATGCGGCGGCAAAGGGAGAGAGAGAGAGAGCGAGAGAGACAGAGAGAGAGGGAGACAGAGAGAGAGGGAGAGAGAGAGAGAGAGAGAGAGAGAGAGAGAGAGAGAGAGAGAGAGAGAGAGAGAGAGAGAGAGAGAAAGAAAGAAAAGCAGAATGAATGAGAGAGAGACACATCGGAGAGTGGGAGAAAGGGAGAGAGAGTGAGAGACAAAGAGAGTAGTATACAACTAACTAATATGTCCCGAGGTGTGGGAGAGAGATGCTTATTTGCCGACGCTCTGTCTCCCTCCCATCTCCGCTTGTTTGGGGTCCGCGATCGACCGCCTCACTTTGGCCCTGGCAAAAAAAGACCTTCACTGGGAGGAGCACCTTGTCATACATACATACCCACACACAAAAACACACACACACATACACACACACACAGAAGCCACTTTCCCTCAGTCGCTCGGGCTCTCCTTCATCCCTGTCTGCCTGCTTGTCACCCCACCCCTCGTGTCTGTCTTCGACGGACGACTCGTTTTCTGTCTCCTCAGTGGGCTTTGGATTCAAAGGAACTAATAATTTTTTAAAGAAATTTCTTTTAAAGAAAGCCCCATTGCCAGTACGTGTGAACACGGCAATTTAGAAATAAAAGGAAAAAATGGCTGTTTGTCTTGCCGAAAATAGAGTTTTCGCCGCACGGCGGAGTCACGGGGGGCGATGTCAATTGAGGAACCAATCACAAGAAGCGCGTGGGGAGCAAAAAAAAAACCCAAGAGGAAAAAAAAAAAAAAGGAGACAAAATCTTTACGGCTCCAGCAGCGCGCCGCCATCACCAGGACTGTAAGGATAGATGACCCAACAGAACGGCACAGAGGTAGTGACGTGGAAGCTAGACTTTAAGAACTCAAAATTAAGAGATTGAAGCTTAGTGTCACTGCAGACAAGGCCAGGAAAGACATGCTCATGCAAGTTATAGTGGCGTGTCTGAAGAATGGTCTGTGCAGCAAAGTTGTAGATGAGGGCAATAGACTTGCTTTCTGTGTCGAAACCCAAGAAGAATCCAAGTGAGGCCTGAGGAGAGACCTTGGCCTTGTGTGAGTTTGCAGATTCTGTGTACTCATTGTTGAGTGTGACAATGAGGCAGCCAAAAATTCAAAGGTGGCATATGTTATGAATCACCCTCTGGAAACCTCTGGAACCTTCTAGAACATTCCTTCATGGAGCCTTGTCGAACATTCTGGGACCTTCTTTGCTTTCCTGACTTGTTGTCATTGGTATCATTGGTATCATTGTATTACTAATTGCTCTTTCTGGAACTTTCTTTGAGTCTTGACAAGGAAGACTCTCAAAAGGTATAAAAGGGGGATGGGGGACCTGTCCCATCCCTCAAGTGAATTATTGTTTCCAATACAATCATCACTCCTCTCAGTTCCTTGTCTGCCTTGCCCTGTCCTGCCATGTTCCTGGCAGCGTAGATTGGTTTTTGGCCTTGGTAATGTTCAAATGGGATGCAACCAGTGTGAGTGTGTTGCACACGATTGTGCAGGAATGCAGCATGGCATATTGCATAGAACCAGAAGAACCATGGAAGCTGGCTTCAATCAGGAGACAGGACGCAACATGGGTGATGACCTTGATGGCATTTTCTGCAACAACATCTCCCTCCTTGACATAAGGGACAGGAGGCTGGAAGATGATGGGCGGTTGGTGGTTGATACAGTTGGTCTCAAATTGCTGAGTATTAACACTGAGGTTGTCTGCCTGTAAAACTAGTGTTCGACAAATGGGGAAGAGTTGCTCTTCAAAATCAATGTGATCAATTATCTGCTGAGTGAGGCCTGCTGTGCGAGTGACAGTGTTGACCCAAATGTAACCTGTGGCGTAGTTGACAATAACTTCAAAGTAGTTAAAACTGTCAAGGGAACGTGTACTGATCTTGCCAGTTTGGTTGGTACAGAGCATCTGCAGTGGAGCAAAATCAAAATGAGGCTTGGCAATGAGATGCTGCCAGCACATCTTTGCCATATCGCAAATGAGGCAAGGCTCATGTGTTGTTGGTGGTGGAGCAGGAGCACTGTTGACATCACCAGACTTGAGAGCGGCAGGTACTTGCTCTCGGTGGATGTGGCCAAAACGTCAGTGCCAGAGGTATGTGCAGTTGCTGGTGATGCAAAGGCAATGGGCTCAACTGAAATTGTCCTCTGCACAGCTGGGTGCTGGACTGGGATGAGATAGTAAAGGCCATGATATCGATCGCCAAGCTTGATGCCATGTTGAGATGCGAGCGTAGTCAGTCAAGAAGGAAGACAGAAACTTGAGTGAATAGCATCCCAGCAGTTGGGTCCCGGAGGGCACGCAACACAGAGAGAGAAGCAGGTCCTTTAGTGATGGGATGTGTGGCACATTGCAGAGTACCACATCAAAACCAGGAAAAGTGAGAGTGACAGATCCAATTCCTTCAATGCAGCATTCACGGTCATCTGCTAGGCGGGCATGGTGTTCAGTTTCAAATCGTTGGTACTCAGTGAATTGCTCCTGTTGTGAGACTGTGCTCTCTAACTCCTCACCTAGGGCTATAGGTGGAAACTAGAGCATGGACCTAAATACCAATCCTGACTAATGAAAGGGGGGCAAAAGGAGGGTGTCTAGGGGCACTAGACAGGAAAGTATATTTGGGGACTTAAAAAGCCCAAGAAAAACACAAATAAATCTCTAACACAAAAGAGGGGTTTCTCACACCATAGCATGAAACAGACACAATCACAAAAGAAAGCATAATCCTCTGGTGCAAGACACAGAAGGGTTTCATCTGGGGCACAAGGCAAAAGCCAAGTTAGACCAGAGACAGGACCGACTGAATCGGTAAGGGAAGTGACAAGCCGCTACAACCCATCAAAAGAAACAACAAAAGAAATAAACAACAAGTCAAACCCTGAGTTGGAGGGGGTTGGAGAGACAAAGGGCAGACACAAGGAACAGTTTGTGTGCAGAGGTGCCTGTTGAACCAAATCAGAATATGAGATCTCCTCTTCATCTTCAGGGGCTTATCTATAGTCTAGTGGCAAAAGGGATAAGACAAGTCTTTAAGATGGGAAGCTCCTGGTTATTAGCAGAGCCAGTACCCTGGATTCAGCTCAAACTCAACAAAGATGGATGATGTGGTTCAATTCTGTCTTTATTCAAGGACAGCTAGACCAAGTGGAGTTGCTCAATGAAGAGTACCCCACAGGCCCCAGGTTCAAGCCCTGACTATCCAACATGGTGACCAACAGGCAGCAGTTCAACAAGGGGATGCCCTAAGGCAGTATGGCATCTGCCAGTATCACAGAGACAGAGCTCAATGTGAGAACCAACCAGGTAGGGGAAGGAAGAGAAAGGAAAGGGAAGGAAACCTCACCCCAGCTTGGCATACAACACACTGGCCTGGGGAAATCATACCTCTACTAGCTTGGTCTGGTAGCACTGGCCTAAGAGGACTCCATCCCCAGCTTGGTCTGGTAGCTCTGGCCTAGGGAGAAACACCAAAGAGGAAAGAAAAGGATTGGTTGTTACCTAGGTAGGATTTATTGAGAGAGAGTAGATATATATAGAACAAAGGAGGGGAGAGAGGGAGTATTTATAGGAAAGGGGAGGAGAGAAAAAAGGAAAGAAGGAAGAAAGAAAGAAAAGAGAAAAAGGGAAAGACATAACAAAAGGAGAAAATGAAAGAAAGAACAAGTTGGAAGGGTGAATCACTCTTTCAGCCACACCCCCCCTCCACCCAGTGTCTCTCCTGCCTCCAAATTTGGGGTGAACATAATTTGAGGCTTTGAGGCCACATCAGTGCAGGGACAGTGGATTGAAAGGTGGGAAAATGAGAGAAAAAGGAAAATGAGTAAAAATAAGAATGAATAGGATGAATGAGGGGTGTGCCCCTTGTGCTTAGGCCCATTCAGCACAAGGAACACAGGATGCTCTTTTATAGTGATAAACACTAGAGCCCGTGAGGGATGTGATGAATGGTAATAAAAAATAAATATGGGGGGCCAATATAATGACATAGTCACAACTGGGGAAGAGCTTTTAGGGAGACCCCAGTTAAGACCATGATCAGTGAGATTAGGAATCTCACAGTACCTCTTTTTCAATATCCTAGCGCCCCGTTCGCAGGATCAGTACGACAGTGGTAGGGAGTCGAGAGCGTTCGTCACCAGATGGACGCCCTATGGATCCACTACTTATACTTAACTGGAGGGAGCTGCCGCAATCGCGAAGATCGGGCCATCGGAGGTGGGTCTGGAGGCGTAGTTGCAGGTGTTGAGGGAGTGCCAGTTGCTTTGGATTGTTTAAGCTTTCGTAGGGCTTCTTGTCTTTCTTTATAAGCAGTGGGATTGGTCCGGCGGACATTATCCCAGTATTCTTTGACAAATTCAGGGTCCATATCAACTTCCTCATTCCAACTGTTAAAGCGATTGGAATAATTTTTCCATTTGAGGCGGTATGAATAAGTGTTGTCATTGTTATGACGGAAGGCTAAGATCTTGTCGACCTCATACAAAGGATTGTAGATGTCGGCTTCAGTAAAGTGAGGATCAAAGCGACGCATAAGTTCAATACTCATTCCGAGTGCGGTACGTTGAGATGTGGCAGGCCTTCTTTTCAGAATTACTGCTTTTTCCCATTCTTTTATTGCAGTGGCGAGCTCTTCAGCGTTGCTTTTAAGTGCGTCCTCAGCAGAATCAATGGGGACTCGAGGAGTGAAGGGGCGTAGTCGGGAGATATGAACAGTGCGTGCAGCAATCTCTTTGCCAGGAAAGGTTTCAATGACGGTGCATTTAGAATTGGAGTCTTTTCCGTCAATGCGGATTATGCGGACAGGCCCAGCCCATCGGTAAAGGAAACTTTCGTTCTCCGGCATGTCAGAGCGCGTCGGTCTGAGGATAACAGCCATCCAGGCTCTATCGCCAGGAAAAAGTTTATGTGGGTTGGAGTCTGTTTCTTTTGATTTTTTCTTCAATTGTTTTTGTTGTGCTGTGGCATTTTGTTGTGCGACCAAGTGGGCATGCGTTAATTTATCAAGAGTACGCACGACATAATGTCGAATTATATTATTAACATAAATACAACTCTCTTGCTCAGAGGGTTGGAGAAAATGATTTAAATCTTTGTTTTCAGTAAGGTAGGTGACAGTGAGATCTTCTTCACCTTGTGGTGAAGGAAGATGGAGAAGCAGAGGCGATGATGTGCCTTCCCAAAGTAATAAGCCTTGGGGAGGTTCAGAGCTATTGACGTCAATCAGTTTTACACTGGTGGGCGCAAGCATACTATGCCAAAAGCGGAGGTTCGCAATTTCATCTGATGTGCAATATCCTCGTGGGAAGGAAGGGCAAGGCCCATCAGTCTCTTGGAACAGGGTCCCACGTAGGGAATAGATGTAGCGAATCTCTTTTTTCTGCGGATTGTAGAATACGACTGACCGAACAAGCACTCCATGGTTGGTACGGAGGAAAAAAGGGAGATCTACCTTCTTTATGGATCGGGTCTGTCGAGTACGTGTGAATACAATGTATACAATATCAAGGTTATGGATCTCAACGAGATCAGTCAAGATGCGTGAGGCAGATGGTTCTGTTGGGTAAGGACGCAGCTTCCGTGGGATATGCTGGAGCAGTGTCATTCGAAGGTCAAATGTTTTGATATATGCAATGCGGAGGAATGGTGCTGGTTCAAGCTTAGGGTTTAAGGTAAGCGGGATAGCTTTTCCCCCTACTACAGCGTGAGAAAGAAGGGTTTCTGGTTCATTGTCATTGCCGTCAGGGATGCCAGCGACGTCAGACACTTTAGTAATTTGGGGCATGTCCTCATAATCCTCAGGGGTGACTCCGAGGAAGAGGTCGGGGGGTAAACGGCAGTCACGTCCATGTAATAAGAAGAAGGGTGTATCACCGAGGAGTGGGTGAGGATGAGTACGATATGCAAAAAGCACATAAGGAAGGATTTGGGGCCAGTCCTCATGGGTGTGTTGGTTGATGTAGGCACGAATCATAGTTTTCAAAGTTTTAATGAAACGTTCAGCAGTACCATTGGCGCGGGGCCAGTATGGTGATGTAAAAGACTGTCCCATTCCGAGAACGTGTCCGATAGCAGAAACTAGTGCAGATTTGAGCGGTTGGCCGTTATCAGAATGAATTTCAACAGGGATTCCGTGTCGACAGAAGACATGTTCAACTAGTGCTGCTGCAACTGTCATATCTTCAAGATCAGTGAGAGGGATGGCTTCAGCCCATCGTGTGAAGTAATCTACAACAACAAGGATGTATTTATAACCATCAGGCGTTTCTTTGAAAGGTCCAGCAAAATCAATTGCAATTCTTTCAAAAGGAAAAGAGCTGATAGGTATCGGGTGAAGATATCCTGGTCGATGAGGGTGATCTTTGGTTTTCTGGCATGTTTCACAACTCTGGATGTGATTCTCCAAGTCAGTTGTGATAGTAGGCCACCAGAATCGATCAAGGAGGATATCCATTGATTTTCTTTTGGCAAAGTGACCAGCAAATAAGTCATCATGGAAGAGTCGTAGGCTCTCGCGCCGCAGAGAATCTGGAACACACAGGGCAAGTTGAAGTGGAGTGCGTTTCAACATAAATGAGGGGAGGTCGAGTATACGATACAAAAGCCCCTTGCGGACAATCATCTTTTCAGCCCATTTGGTCAGAGCTTCAGGCGGATTGTTGTCAATAGCACCAGTTTCACGGAAGCGGAGGATGGGTCCAAAGAACTTATCAGCAAGTTGTAATTCTCTAACTTTGTCAGTTTTGGCAAATACGCCAAGCTTCTCAAACATGAATGTTTCAAAGCCTGTAGCCAGTAATTTGTTTACAAGTGATTCATAATTGGGCTTTGTGGGACGTACTGTTCCATAAGGGCGAGGTGTGTGATTAAAATGAGGGGATTCTTGTACTCGCTCTGTCATGCAGAGATGACGGCGGGGAAGAGGTTCGTTAAAGTTATCCAATTCATAAAGTGACGACATTCGTTTAAGAATTGGAGTGAAATCCAAAGGGAGGAAGCAATCAACACGAAGATGATCACTTGGCAGGTCGATGGTGGATGAAAGTTGTGTTTGGGTGCGTGGACTATAGATCCGTTTGTCAAGGAAAATATAATCAACACGGAGAGCAGGGTAATCAACAGTTTTACCCAGGATCTTGCCTTGTGGCGCAAGCCAGGTATAACCATTGGTTAGTGGATGATCAGTGCGGTAAGCATCAATGAAGCCGTCATTGAGAAAGGCAGTTATCCAGTCACGTTCCCAAGCAAAATAGGTTGAGAATGAGGCATCTTTCTGAGTCAAGTATTTCTCAATTGCGGGGTGAATATCCATCTCAGTATGGGCAATGTTAAAATCACCAGCAATGATGAGGAGATATCCTTGGCTTTTAAGATAATGACAATGGCTCCGCAGATTCACAAGAAAGGCTTTCTTTGTTTTTTCTCTGTCAGGGTCATGGAATGCGCTAGGCACATAAACAGTGATAACAGCCATTTCACCAAATGCAACGGTAATAATGCGCCCTTCCTCATCAGGGTGATGGGAATAAGGTGAGCATTTATGTTCAATTCCATGGAGTTCTTTCTTCCAAAAGATGTCGACACCATTTTTACCAGTACGGGGGTCGTGTATGACACAATTCCAGTTTGCAAGATTGCAGAGACCAGTATACAGGGAACCAGCTTTCGAACCAATGCGAGTTTCCTGGAGACAGATAATTGAGCATGGTTGCGAATCGAGGTATTTCTCAAAGATGGCAAGAGCAGGGGTATTATCATCAGAAGGTCGGATTCGACGAGCCCATGATCGAATGCTGTTCAGGTTCCAGGTTGAGATACCAAGGGCAAAGTTCGGTGGAGGCGGAGAAGCCTGTACTGGGCAAACATCAGGGTGATGTCAATAGTAAGATCTGAGCACCGAGGAAAACAGGCCACTGCTTTCCTTCAAGGTAAGTGCTTTATTGGTGGAAATGAATGAATTTAGTTGATGATAGTGAGTATGGAGTGCTTCCTTGAAATTGGCAGGCTCTTTAAAGGATTCCTGAAGATTATCAAGAGAAGTATAAAATGTAGCTGCATCGTCTACCTCTTTTTCAAGGGTAGCAGTACAGGGAGAGGGTTTTGAGACTTCAGCAAAGCAGATAGGAGATTCTATGCCAGAGGGTGTGACAGCACCATGAAGAGGTTCTGATAGAGCTGAGGTATTTTTTACCTCTTTTTCAACACTAATGTTGGTCTCAAGAGGAGATTTGGTATCAGAAACAGGTTCTGATTCTTCAACATCAGCAAATTCTTCAGGGTCGGCGTTCATATCAAAAGGAACTCGGGAGAGGGTGTCAGCAACAATATTGGACTTGCCAGGGACATGGACAAGCTCAACATCAAGGTCGCTAATTTGGTAAGCCCATCGGGCAAAACGGCCAGTTAAGCCTCCATTCTTAAACAAATGCAGGAGGGCAATATGATCAGTTTCAACTGTAAACTTCTGGTTGAATGTATATCGTTCGAATGTGTCAATGGCCCAGATAACAGCAAGCCCTTCACGATCTGTGTTACTGTAGCGCTTCTCCACATCGGTGAGGACGCGGGAGGCAAATGCGATAGGTTTTCGGAGATGACGTGAAGTTGGATGTTCTGGGTCAACAGCATAAAGTGCAGCACCAAGGGCGACTTTAGATGCATCACAAACAATAACAAGTTTGTCAGACTCTTGTGGTAAGTAAAGGAGCGTATCCTTCGCAAGTTCTGCTTTGAGGATCTGGAAGGCATTTTCCTGGTCAGCAGTCCAAGTAAATGCGTCAGTTTTCTTCAACAATCGGTAAAGTGGTTCTGCTTTATCAGAGAAGTGTGGAATAAATCTCTTAAAGTAGTTGGCAAAACCAAGGAAACGTTGCAATTGCGTCAGCGTTTGGGGTGTTGGGTAACTATCGAGAGATACAGTTTTGGTGTAGTCTTTGCGCACTCCATCCTTTGAGACACGATGTCCAAGGAACGGAAGGTCAGCATAAAGAAAGTTGCATTTGGAGGGTTTAAGCTTCAGATTATATCCCTTAAGTCTTTCAAAGACATTACGAAGGTGTTCAAAGTGTTGATCGAGTGAGTCAGAGTAGATGACAATGTCGTCGACATAAACCATGCAATAAAGCCATTTGATACCAGCCAGGACAGTGTCCATAGCACGTTGGAAGGTTGGTGGGCTATTACAAAGTCCAAAGGGCATGACATTGAATTCATGAAGGCCTTGTGAGGTTATGAATGCAGTTTTTTCTCTGTCATCAGGATGAACAGGGATTTGCCAGAATCCACTAAGTAGATCCATAGCACTGAATACAAGTTTATGACCAATGGCGTCAAAGATCTCCTCGATACGGGGGAGTGGATATCTGTCACGGACAGTGATTTCATTCAGTTTTCTGAAGTCGGCACAGAAACGCCATGAACCATCTGGCTTTTTGGCAAGTACAACAGGGGCAGCAAAGGGCGATCGAGACTCTCGAATGACATTATCATTTTTCATCTTAGAGATGTGTTCACGTAGAACAGCAGTTCTTCCCATTCCTTCAGGGTACGGATTGGAGGCAGGAATCTTAGCTCCAGGTTGAAGCTCAATCCGATGAGGTGGTGCAAACTTAGTTCCAGTGATTTTTCCAGGTCGGAAGATGTCAATGAACTCAAAAACGAGTGCTTTCAGCTTCTGGACAGCTTCTTCTCCTTCTTCTCCAAAGGTTTTGACAATGTGACCAGTTTTAATCTTATTCCATATTTCATCATTGGTCATGGTTGCTTCAGCTGGAAGGTAATCAAGTCGTTCTTCTGCCACAGAGTTTCTCATTGGCATCTGTGGGTCTAATTCAGAATGGAGAGCAGTTGGAACTTCTCTGAGAGAAACTGCTTCTGGTTCGGCAAAAGTTTCACCAGAAAATGTGGTGGAGGTTTCATCAGAGTCAGGGTTTCTAGCAGCTCGGGTAGACTGAAGAAGGTCCTCCCACTGAGAGAAGTCAGTTTTGTTAATTTCTGAATTAAATATAAATTCTGACAGGTCAGCACAGTTGCCAACTGTGGCTTCTGATGCATTGTCATCAAAATTAGGATCGTCGAGCTTATTCAGGATATCTAGGAAGGACGTAGTGTCTGAAGGATCATGTTTTGAAGCAAGGAGAGTCATTTCAATCAAGCTGTGAGGGTCATTATGGAGTGAGTCAGGAACATCAATGATTTGCTTCGGCCGAGGGTCAAACGGGACTTCTCCATGTTTGTTCTCTGGTGGTGGTGGGAGATCAAGGATAGAGGCAAATCTGGTTCCTCTTTTGATGCGAATCGGGGCACTTCCTGTCATGAAGATGGGCAATTTGAATTCCCTTGCATGTTCATAAACATGAAGGTCATTGGCGTTAAAGAGTGATGAAGGGAAAAGTATTCCTTTGTCAGTGAGGCTGTTTTCAGGTGAGGCATGGACGAGAGTGTCACGGTACTTGAGTGGTCGATCTAACATCAGGTGGACTGCATTCTTATCACTACCAGGAAGGAGGGTAATGTTCTTAGTGGCAATGAGAAAAGAGTAGGAGATTTCTTCTTTGATTGGTATTCTCTGAGTCCAATGGGTTTTCAATGGGGTTGTCATAAGTTGACGGCCAAGGTCTGTGTTGATGGTCCATTCAACTTGCGATGTACTGTATTTGATGTCAATGTTAAAACTGCGCATTGCAGGGGTACCGATGATAATAGGTCGAGGGCACTTCTGAACAACAGAGAACCAGAGGGTGCGAGAGCCACGGCTTGAGTGGCCGAGGTTAAGCCGAAGCTTAGTATATCCGATGATTGGGACATGGCCGCCAATTCCACTACTCATTTTTGGTGTTTTTGGTTTGTAGTTGATGGTCATATGCTTAATTTTCTTTAGGAGGTCAACTGTGATGACATTGTGATTAGAACCGGAGTCGATGAGGCAGTTGGGAATAACTTTTCCTTCAAGCCAAGCGCAGGCTTCAGCAACAGTAGAGTCACGAAATTGCTGGTAATCTTCATCTGGCGGCTCAGCAAGTTCTAAATCAGGCTGTGCAGTTGACATTTTGTTTTTTGTAGTTGTAAATTCAGGCTCACTTTCGTGATTGGAGCTGGAGTTGGAAGTAGTTCTCGAATCAATTTGAGGAGGTTCATATAAGGTGCTAGTCTTTTTACATGGTGTATATGAAGTAGGAACAGTCTCTCCGGGCTTTGAGGGGGTGGTCGCTCCGTTGACCGCAGAGGATTGCGAATGCAAGGGCGAGATGTTTGAATCAAGCGGAACATCTTCATTAAAAAAGGATTAAGTTCTGGGTGAAAAATGATTGGAGAGGGATAGCGAATAGCAGTAGAAAAATTGTGGGCACGCAGGTGGTAGGTGCCTCCTCCATATCGGATGGCGCGTCGAACAGATTTAGGTAAAGTTGGGGGTAGGACAGTTGGAGAATGGGTAACCCATGTACCATCTTTTTGAGGGTAAAGGAGAGGTGGAAGCCCATTCTTAGTTAAAATAGAATAATTGAAATGAAGAATCATGCCAGAGTGGTTCAAGTCAGTAGAGAACTTAAAGAAGTAACCGATATTTCGGCAGAGCGGGAAGTTGACAGGAAGTCGCTTTGGAGTCTTCAGGATAAGAGTAAAGGGTTGAGGCATGACAGCAACAAGCTTTGTGATTAAAATTTCATTGAAGTCATCAAGGACAACAGCAGGGTGGCCACTGTGGAAGAGATTTGGCGGAAAAGCAGTGTAAGTTGGGGATAACAGGATGAGTTTTATTTCTTCTAAAAAGGATGGTGATAAGACTGAAGTCAAAGGGGGAAAAGCATGGCTCTCCAATTGAGAGTTGACCATGGTAAAAAAGGATGTAGGTAAATCATAAATGGGTTGGGATAAAGGTAAAGATAACTCAAGCAGAGGGCTTGGAGTCATTGGCTTGTTTGAGGCCACTGCAGAGGCAGGGGTTAGAGCAGTTGGAAACATAGAAGGCGGAAAGCCATACTTAAGGTAATGTTCAGCCATCTGCATAAGAATGCAGTATCGATCAGGGTGTGAAAGGCTGAGAGGAATCTTGCAGTGACTGCAGAGCTGAGGAGGCTTGGGCACGTAGGGGCCCCTGTTGAAGCTTTGAGAATAGCGACGGCCAGAGGGCGGTTGTTGCTCGTTGTTGTAAACCTCAGCCTCAGGTTGATCTTCCTCAAAGAGTTGGTCATAGGCAGTGGTGATGGCTGCAAGAAAAGATTCCTTGTTACGAGGGCGGCGACCATCATCACGGCCATCAGTGCGACGAGGAGGAGGAGTTGCAACATTAGATTGTAGAATGACACTGGGCCATTTTTTCATCATAACTTCAGCGATAGAGTCAAGTGTGACACGGGGGTCCTGATAGAAGAGCTTATTGGTGCCAATCCGGTATACTTGGCGGGTGGCAGCCTGTTGGATATCAGGGCGAGGGCAAGATGCGATGAATTCTCGCTTGACAGACTCATCATCCAGCGGGGTAAGAAGTTCATCGTTGGCACGGCGGATGGCAAGAGCAGCAGTAGCTGGGTCGAGGTTGCCCCATTGGAAGGGGTGAAGTGAATAGACGTCTGTGTGGCCAAGCTGAGGCGGGAGCAGTGTAAGTAGGAGTTGATGTTTGAACTGCGCTAGCGTCAGGGTTGATAGGGTACTAGAGAGTTGATGGAAGAATAGGCTGCCCCTTTCAGTTGGAAAGCAGGTAGGCTTAATCATAGCAACGAGAAGAGCATTGTCCGAGGCAAACTTAGGGCGGTAAGTGTTGAAGGTAGCAATGAAGTCGCGGAGGTACTTCTTTACTGAAGCAGTTGAATCATCACTCAGGACTGGGAGTTGATTGTGCAGAGGGTATTGAGCAAAGAAGTTATTGCCGATATTCTCAAGCGTGTCCTTAAACTGGCCATCAGCAAAATAAGAGGCCATGGCCTTAGTTGCAGAGTCAGCAGAGGCGGAACCAGTGGTCGGGCCTTTTCCTTTACTGTCGATGAGGATGGAAGCAAGCTCGGCGTTAAGGCGATTTACATCTTCAGTGAGGCGTTTGTTGTATCCGAGGCGACGAAGAATTTCGTTCTCCTTAGCAATAGTCAGAGCGGGATCCTCTCCCTCAGGGTGAGAGATAAGGTCAGCAGCGTACAAGCCGGTGACATCAAGAGTGGGCTTTTCTTCATCAGCCATGGTGGTGAGAATAGGAACGTCAAAGGCGTAAACAAGATCAGAGTCGCCTGGCGAAGATGAAACAGGTGAGGAACCAGAACTGGTGGAGTCAGAGAAGCCGGAGAACTCAGGTGTAGTAACAGATGGTGGAGGAGGAAGGACAAAAGGGTCGCGTCGGGTTCCTCCAAGATGGAATACAAAAGCTTTCCAGATGGAAGTCGTACGGCGGCCTCGAAGTGGGAACCTGGCAGGGTCGACCTGGAAAAGTGCGTGCTGAAGAGCAAGGTCTTCAGGGCTATCGTACTCAAGGAAGGAACTTGCACCAGAAAGGCAGAAGGACCCGTCAAAGTATCGATAGAGTTGGTTGTTGTAGAGGAAGTACTTTGAGTTGGGTTCTCGGTCAGACGAGGAAGGAGCCAGTTTGAATGTGTGGGAGAGTGTGAGGATGATGAGAAAAATCAGGAGGGGAACCCCCAGTTTATATACTCCTGGCCCCAACCAAGAAGGAAAATTTGCAGGGTATCCACCAGATAAGATATCATCTGATGTGGCTGATGTCACAGGTGGGAAAAGAAGCAGAGATGTGATCAGGAAAATTTGTTTCATCATGTGCTTAGGCGAAATCCTCCGATATGGAATTCTCTGAGGTGTTATGGAGTGCATCAGTATGCACACAGAGAGAAGGGATGTGCATATCACGGAGTACGACCTCCTAGGATGTAAGAGAAACAGGAGCGTACTAAAGGAAACTAAAGCTGCATGAGGAACGGTATCGAGTTGCAGGTAGGGAAGCGCGCACTGCGCGGAGACACAAGGGAACACCCTGAGACGTGTTAAGGGTCGGTGGAGGACGGAAGACACAAAGTCGGAGATGGAACTGTGAAGGAAGACACCAAGTGTCTGTTGTTTATTTGTCCAGAACCAAGGTGGGAGTTTCCGAAACACAACTGGGGTTGTGGCAGGAAGTTGCAAGATCAGAAGTGGTAGAGATAGGGATATTCTATTTACCCGCCATGGCGGGGGCCGGGAAAACTTTTGTGATCCGTGAGCGATAGGAGGTGTGTCAGACTGGTGAGTCAAAGAAGATAATGTCGCCATAGAAGGAAGACAGGAAGTAAGCTGAGTCAGAAGACAAAGAAAGATGATAGAAAACCACAAGGTGGCATCAGGGAGCGGAGAGACATCCGGCAGGAAAAGATAAAATTGAGACAAACGCCAAAAAGGGAAATCCCAGAGGAGAAAATTGGCTAAAAATGGAAATTCACAGCAAGGTGAGACACTGAAACACGAGACACATGGTGTGGAAAAGGTTGAAAGCAGATTATGCCAAAGTTGTGTTTGCGACAGCAGTCGTGAGACCAGATGAGGAGTTGCCAGAACCACGACCACCAGCACCACCACCGTCGCCGCCATCAGGGCGTCCCCAAGAGGACGAGGACGGGGGGGTACGTCGTCGTGACTTCTTTGACTTTTTTGACTTTGAGCGGCTATATTTTCGAGGGCGGCGCTCCTCTTCAGAGGAGCTGGAGCTGGACGAGCTTGTACTGGGACTACGTTCTCGGTGACGTTTTTTGGAGGGACCTGGGATGGGAATGGCCGTGAGGCCAGAATTGTGAGCGCGAACGCTTTATCACCATAAAAATGGCGAGAACCAACACCTTGATCGGAGGCCTTGAGTCGACGGTCAGCGAAATCTTTGGCGTCCTTGCGGAGATGCTTGGACTTCCGATCCTCGGGCTTGGCGGTGGCAAGGTACTCTATGGTAGCGGCAGCATGCCGGCGGGCGGCCTCGCGGTCGTTCCGAATAGTGATCTGGGACTGGTGGAGCCGCCGGCGGTGCTGGAAGATCCAGAGGGCATAATAGTAGTGCGCTGCAGTGCCTGGGGGCAGTCGTTCACCGGGTCCACCAATGATCTTCCGAATAAGAGTGGGGAACACCCAGGGTTGAAGCCTATCGAAGGTATCGACGACGCCGGCGGTGAGCTGGGCAATGTCATAGTTTTCTGGTGCCAGCAGATTGGGTAGATTGGGAACATCGCCATGATCCGGAATAATAGCCTGAATATTAAAAACAGGAGGAGCAGGAGGAGGTGTTTTCCGAATGGGAGTGGCCATGTTAGTGTCTGTTTGGCATACAGCGCAGGTAAAGTAAGCAAGAGGAGCGGAAAAACCCGTGCAGAGATTCAAAATAGTCCAGATCAGCGGTAGCAGTAAAGACGGGAGCGGCAGTCCGGGGAGTCAAATGGCGGGACCAGCAAGGATCGGTCACAGCATCAGCCAAGTCATCCAGAAATAGAGGTTCAATCCGATGGTATGAAAAGAGGATGGTGTCAGATCGGTGCAAAGGGTTAAAATGATTGAGAAAACAAGAATGGAAAACCCGTGGGGTCATGTCAAGTATAGGTAGGGCGGAGCCAGGCCAAGGTCAAGTCCAGAATCAGATCACCGCCGCGGAAGAGGGCCGTGATAGAGAAGGGTAAATATGATTAGAAGTCAAGATGAGAGACGGCACAGCGGATGAAAAAAAATGAAAAACCGTGCAGGCTGGCTTGTGATTGAGGGAGTCGATGTCGAATCGAGGGGGGTTGATGGGGAAAGAAAGCCCAAAACCTCCTGGCTTTTATACTATTCCTGGCTCAACGAGAGCGGGTGTTTGCGGGATGGAATCCTCCGAGCGTGTGATCGATTGTGGTCAGCCGCTGTTTGTTGCCTTGTGAAAGCAGGGGGCAGGCAGACAGAAACATGGCGTGGTTGCATGCAATGGCATAATCTACCGCAAGTCAATCAGGACGGCTGTGCAAGGCGGCGGGACAGAGAGACAGACGCGAAATTTCTGAAGGGACAGCGGCGTCTGTGGCACCAAATTTTTTCGTGGTAGGACAAGGTTTGATTGGTGGAGCGGCGTGAGACGTGGTGCGGTCATCAGTGAGGGCTGTAGCAAAGCGAAATAGTTGGTGCGTCAGGGAGTGGAATGTACATCTGTAAAATAAAGTTACTGAACAGTCCTGTCGAGTTAAGTCATTCAATCAGGATTTAAACAATTTTAAAATGTGCCAGCCGTTGGGAGGACAGGAATCGAACTGTCGACGTCGGGTGGGGTTTTATCGAGCAGAAACCAACTAGGCAAGTTGGGCATGGAAGAGGAATTGGGACGTTTCGCTTCGATCAGATCAGCGGTTTCATCTCCATGGAACGACTAAGATAAACAAAATGGTTATGGCAGAAGCAAACAATCATTCTATGCAGATGGGAAGACAAAATGTTGGCAAAGAGTCTTCCATGGAGAGGGAATCGATCTGGGGACCTGTCGACAACAAGCCGACGTTATAACAGCTGGTCAAGTGTGGTTCGTTCTACGTCCAAAAAATAAATAGTTCCATGGAAGTATAGTTGGATATCTGAGATATGTGGAAAAAACCAAGTTGTTATGGTCAGTGGTTATAGCAATATTGCATAAGTAAAAAGCGACAAAGTTGTTATTCAAGAAGGAACCAAGCGTGGAATCGAACTCAGGCCTCAATCGCATGAAGCGGAGTCACATCCAAATAGTCCAAGAGGCTTGCACCAAAGTGGCCGGCAAATGTCAACATGTGTGTCCACTGGTTGTTTCCATAATAGTAAATAGAATAGTGAGTCAGGCAATCTGAGTTAAGAAGATTTTGAGAGATAGTGAGAAAATTAGATATGATTTCATGGAGTGAGCAAAAAGGTCAAGGATTCATGGCATTGGTGGAGAAGACAACAATGGAGACCATTTAGGGAATCCCCCCCACTATGAGATCTCCTCTTCATCTTCAGGGGCTTATCTATAGTCTAGTGGCAAAAGGGATAAGACAAGTCTTTAAGATGGGAAGCTCCTGGTTATTAGCAGAGCCAGTACCCTGGATTCAGCTCAAACTCAACAAAGATGGATGATGTGGTTCAATTCTGTCTTTATTCAAGGACAGCTAGACCAAGTGGAGTTGCTCAATGAAGAGTACCCCACAGGCCCCAGGTTCAAGCCCTGACTATCCAACATGGTGACCAACAGGCAGCAGTTCAACAAGGGGATGCCCTAAGGCAGTATGGCATCTGCCAGTATCACAGAGACAGAGCTCAATGTGAGAACCAACCAGGTAGGGGAAGGAAGAGAAAGGAAAGGGAAGGAAACCTCACCCCAGCTTGGCATACAACACACTGGCCTGGGGAAATCATACCTCTACTAGCTTGGTCTGGTAGCACTGGCCTAAGAGGACTCCATCCCCAGCTTGGTCTGGTAGCTCTGGCCTAGGGAGAAACACCAAAGAGGAAAGAAAAGGATTGGTTGTTACCTAGGTAGGATTTATTGAGAGAGAGTAGATATATATAGAACAAAGGAGGGGAGAGAGGGAGTATTTATAGGAAAGGGGAGGAGAGAAAAAAGGAAAGAAGGAAGAAAGAAAGAAAAGAGAAAAAGGGAAAGACATAACAAAAGGAGAAAATGAAAGAAAGAACAAGTTGGAAGGGTGAATCACTCTTTCAGCCACACCCCCCCTCCACCCAGTGTCTCTCCTGCCTCCAAATTTGGGGTGAACATAATTTGAGGCTTTGAGGCCACATCAGTGCAGGGACAGTGGATTGAAAGGTGGGAAAATGAGAGAAAAAGGAAAATGAGTAAAAATAAGAATGAATAGGATGAATGAGGGGTGTGCCCCTTGTGCTTAGGCCCATTCAGCACAAGGAACACAGGATGCTCTTTTATAGTGATAAACACTAGAGCCCGTGAGGGATGTGATGAATGGTAATAAAAAATAAATATGGGGGGCCAATATAATGACATAGTCACAACTGGGGAAGAGCTTTTAGGGAGACCCCAGTTAAGACCATGATCAGTGAGATTAGGAATCTCACAGTACCTCTTTTTCAATATCCTAGCGCCCCGTTCGCAGGATCAGTACGACAGTGGTAGGGAGTCGAGAGCGTTCGTCACCAGATGGACGCCCTATGGATCCACTACTTATACTTAACTGGAGGGAGCTGCCGCAATCGCGAAGATCGGGCCATCGGAGGTGGGTCTGGAGGCGTAGTTGCAGGTGTTGAGGGAGTGCCAGTTGCTTTGGATTGTTTAAGCTTTCGTAGGGCTTCTTGTCTTTCTTTATAAGCAGTGGGATTGGTCCGGCGGACATTATCCCAGTATTCTTTGACAAATTCAGGGTCCATATCAACTTCCTCATTCCAACTGTTAAAGCGATTGGAATAATTTTTCCATTTGAGGCGGTATGAATAAGTGTTGTCATTGTTATGACGGAAGGCTAAGATCTTGTCGACCTCATACAAAGGATTGTAGATGTCGGCTTCAGTAAAGTGAGGATCAAAGCGACGCATAAGTTCAATACTCATTCCGAGTGCGGTACGTTGAGATGTGGCAGGCCTTCTTTTCAGAATTACTGCTTTTTCCCATTCTTTTATTGCAGTGGCGAGCTCTTCAGCGTTGCTTTTAAGTGCGTCCTCAGCAGAATCAATGGGGACTCGAGGAGTGAAGGGGCGTAGTCGGGAGATATGAACAGTGCGTGCAGCAATCTCTTTGCCAGGAAAGGTTTCAATGACGGTGCATTTAGAATTGGAGTCTTTTCCGTCAATGCGGATTATGCGGACAGGCCCAGCCCATCGGTAAAGGAAACTTTCGTTCTCCGGCATGTCAGAGCGCGTCGGTCTGAGGATAACAGCCATCCAGGCTCTATCGCCAGGAAAAAGTTTATGTGGGTTGGAGTCTGTTTCTTTTGATTTTTTCTTCAATTGTTTTTGTTGTGCTGTGGCATTTTGTTGTGCGACCAAGTGGGCATGCGTTAATTTATCAAGAGTACGCACGACATAATGTCGAATTATATTATTAACATAAATACAACTCTCTTGCTCAGAGGGTTGGAGAAAATGATTTAAATCTTTGTTTTCAGTAAGGTAGGTGACAGTGAGATCTTCTTCACCTTGTGGTGAAGGAAGATGGAGAAGCAGAGGCGATGATGTGCCTTCCCAAAGTAATAAGCCTTGGGGAGGTTCAGAGCTATTGACGTCAATCAGTTTTACACTGGTGGGCGCAAGCATACTATGCCAAAAGCGGAGGTTCGCAATTTCATCTGATGTGCAATATCCTCGTGGGAAGGAAGGGCAAGGCCCATCAGTCTCTTGGAACAGGGTCCCACGTAGGGAATAGATGTAGCGAATCTCTTTTTTCTGCGGATTGTAGAATACGACTGACCGAACAAGCACTCCATGGTTGGTACGGAGGAAAAAAGGGAGATCTACCTTCTTTATGGATCGGGTCTGTCGAGTACGTGTGAATACAATGTATACAATATCAAGGTTATGGATCTCAACGAGATCAGTCAAGATGCGTGAGGCAGATGGTTCTGTTGGGTAAGGACGCAGCTTCCGTGGGATATGCTGGAGCAGTGTCATTCGAAGGTCAAATGTTTTGATATATGCAATGCGGAGGAATGGTGCTGGTTCAAGCTTAGGGTTTAAGGTAAGCGGGATAGCTTTTCCCCCTACTACAGCGTGAGAAAGAAGGGTTTCTGGTTCATTGTCATTGCCGTCAGGGATGCCAGCGACGTCAGACACTTTAGTAATTTGGGGCATGTCCTCATAATCCTCAGGGGTGACTCCGAGGAAGAGGTCGGGGGGTAAACGGCAGTCACGTCCATGTAATAAGAAGAAGGGTGTATCACCGAGGAGTGGGTGAGGATGAGTACGATATGCAAAAAGCACATAAGGAAGGATTTGGGGCCAGTCCTCATGGGTGTGTTGGTTGATGTAGGCACGAATCATAGTTTTCAAAGTTTTAATGAAACGTTCAGCAGTACCATTGGCGCGGGGCCAGTATGGTGATGTAAAAGACTGTCCCATTCCGAGAACGTGTCCGATAGCAGAAACTAGTGCAGATTTGAGCGGTTGGCCGTTATCAGAATGAATTTCAACAGGGATTCCGTGTCGACAGAAGACATGTTCAACTAGTGCTGCTGCAACTGTCATATCTTCAAGATCAGTGAGAGGGATGGCTTCAGCCCATCGTGTGAAGTAATCTACAACAACAAGGATGTATTTATAACCATCAGGCGTTTCTTTGAAAGGTCCAGCAAAATCAATTGCAATTCTTTCAAAAGGAAAAGAGCTGATAGGTATCGGGTGAAGATATCCTGGTCGATGAGGGTGATCTTTGGTTTTCTGGCATGTTTCACAACTCTGGATGTGATTCTCCAAGTCAGTTGTGATAGTAGGCCACCAGAATCGATCAAGGAGGATATCCATTGATTTTCTTTTGGCAAAGTGACCAGCAAATAAGTCATCATGGAAGAGTCGTAGGCTCTCGCGCCGCAGAGAATCTGGAACACACAGGGCAAGTTGAAGTGGAGTGCGTTTCAACATAAATGAGGGGAGGTCGAGTATACGATACAAAAGCCCCTTGCGGACAATCATCTTTTCAGCCCATTTGGTCAGAGCTTCAGGCGGATTGTTGTCAATAGCACCAGTTTCACGGAAGCGGAGGATGGGTCCAAAGAACTTATCAGCAAGTTGTAATTCTCTAACTTTGTCAGTTTTGGCAAATACGCCAAGCTTCTCAAACATGAATGTTTCAAAGCCTGTAGCCAGTAATTTGTTTACAAGTGATTCATAATTGGGCTTTGTGGGACGTACTGTTCCATAAGGGCGAGGTGTGTGATTAAAATGAGGGGATTCTTGTACTCGCTCTGTCATGCAGAGATGACGGCGGGGAAGAGGTTCGTTAAAGTTATCCAATTCATAAAGTGACGACATTCGTTTAAGAATTGGAGTGAAATCCAAAGGGAGGAAGCAATCAACACGAAGATGATCACTTGGCAGGTCGATGGTGGATGAAAGTTGTGTTTGGGTGCGTGGACTATAGATCCGTTTGTCAAGGAAAATATAATCAACACGGAGAGCAGGGTAATCAACAGTTTTTACCCAGGATCTTGCCTTGTGGCGCAAGCCAGGTATAACCATTGGTTAGTGGATGATCAGTGCGGTAAGCATCAATGAAGCCGTCATTGAGAAAGGCAGTTATCCAGTCACGTTCCCAAGCAAAATAGGTTGAGAATGAGGCATCTTTCTGAGTCAAGTATTTCTCAATTGCGGGGTGAATATCCATCTCAGTATGGGCAATGTTAAAATCACCAGCAATGATGAGGAGATATCCTTGGCTTTTAAGATAATGACAATGGCTCCGCAGATTCACAAGAAAGGCTTTCTTTGTTTTTTCTCTGTCAGGGTCATGGAATGCGCTAGGCACATAAACAGTGATAACAGCCATTTCACCAAATGCAACGGTAATAATGCGCCCTTCCTCATCAGGGTGATGGGAATAAGGTGAGCATTTATGTTCAATTCCATGGAGTTCTTTCTTCCAAAAGATGTCGACACCATTTTTACCAGTACGGGGGTCGTGTATGACACAATTCCAGTTTGCAAGATTGCAGAGACCAGTATACAGGGAACCAGCTTTCGAACCAATGCGAGTTTCCTGGAGACAGATAATTGAGCATGGTTGCGAATCGAGGTATTTCTCAAAGATGGCAAGAGCAGGGGTATTATCATCAGAAGGTCGGATTCGACGAGCCCATGATCGAATGCTGTTCAGGTTCCAGGTTGAGATACCAAGGGCAAAGTTCGGTGGAGGCGGAGAAGCCTGTACTGGGCAAACATCAGGGTGATGTCAATAGTAAGATCTGAGCACCGAGGAAAACAGGCCACTGCTTTCCTTCAAGGTAAGTGCTTTATTGGTGGAAATGAATGAATTTAGTTGATGATAGTGAGTATGGAGTGCTTCCTTGAAATTGGCAGGCTCTTTAAAGGATTCCTGAAGATTATCAAGAGAAGTATAAAATGTAGCTGCATCGTCTACCTCTTTTTCAAGGGTAGCAGTACAGGGAGAGGGTTTTGAGACTTCAGCAAAGCAGATAGGAGATTCTATGCCAGAGGGTTGTGACAGCACCATGAAGAGGTTCTGATAGAGCTGAGGTATTTTTTACCTCTTTTTCAACACTAATGTTGGTCTCAAGAGGAGATTTGGTATCAGAAACAGGTTCTGATTCTTCAACATCAGCAAATTCTTCAGGGTCGGCGTTCATATCAAAAGGAACTCGGGAGAGGGTGTCAGCAACAATATTGGACTTGCCAGGGACATGGACAAGCTCAACATCAAGGTCGCTAATTTGGTAAGCCCATCGGGCAAAACGGCCAGTTAAGCCTCCATTCTTAAACAAATGCAGGAGGGCAATATGATCAGTTTCAACTGTAAACTTCTGGTTGAATGTATATCGTTCGAATGTGTCAATGGCCCAGATAACAGCAAGCCCTTCACGATCTGTGTTACTGTAGCGCTTCTCCACATCGGTGAGGACGCGGGAGGCAAATGCGATAGGTTTTCGGAGATGACGTGAAGTTGGATGTTCTGGGTCAACAGCATAAAGTGCAGCACCAAGGGCGACTTTAGATGCATCACAAACAATAACAAGTTTGTCAGACTCTTGTGGTAAGTAAAGGAGCGTATCCTTCGCAAGTTCTGCTTTGAGGATCTGGAAGGCATTTTCCTGGTCAGCAGTCCAAGTAAATGCGTCAGTTTTCTTCAACAATCGGTAAAGTGGTTCTGCTTTATCAGAGAAGTGTGGAATAAATCTCTTAAAGTAGTTGGCAAAACCAAGGAAACGTTGCAATTGCGTCAGCGTTTGGGGTGTTGGGTAACTATCGAGAGATACAGTTTTGGTGTAGTCTTTGCGCACTCCATCCTTTGAGACACGATGTCCAAGGAACGGAAGGTCAGCATAAAGAAAGTTGCATTTGGAGGGTTTAAGCTTCAGATTATATCCCTTAAGTCTTTCAAAGACATTACGAAGGTGTTCAAAGTGTTGATCGAGTGAGTCAGAGTAGATGACAATGTCGTCGACATAAACCATGCAATAAAGCCATTTGATACCAGCCAGGACAGTGTCCATAGCACGTTGGAAGGTTGGTGGGCTATTACAAAGTCCAAAGGGCATGACATTGAATTCATGAAGGCCTTGTGAGGTTATGAATGCAGTTTTTTTCTCTGTCATCAGGATGAACAGGGATTTGCCAGAATCCACTAAGTAGATCCATAGCACTGAATACAAGTTTATGACCAATGGCGTCAAAGATCTCCTCGATACGGGGGAGTGGATATCTGTCACGGACAGTGATTTCATTCAGTTTTCTGAAGTCGGCACAGAAACGCCATGAACCATCTGGCTTTTTGGCAAGTACAACAGGGGCAGCAAAGGGCGATCGAGGACTCTCGAATGACATTATCATTTTTCATCTTAGAGATGTGTTCACGTAGAACAGCAGTTCTTCCCATTCCTTCAGGGTACGGATTGGAGGCAGGAATCTTAGCTCCAGGTTGAAGCTCAATCCGATGAGGTGGTTGCAAACTTAGTTCCAGTGATTTTTCCAGGTCGGAAGATGTCAATGAACTCAAAAACGAGTGCTTTCAGCTTCTGGACAGCTTCTTCTCCTTCTTCTCCAAAGGTTTTGACAATGTGACCAGTTTTAATCTTATTCCATATTTCATCATTGGTCATGGTTGCTTCAGCTGGAAGGTAATCAAGTCGTTCTTCTGCCACAGAGTTTCTCATTGGCATCTGTGGGTCTAATTCAGAATGGAGAGCAGTTGGAACTTCTCTGAGAGAAACCTGCTTCTGGTTCGGCAAAAGTTTCACCAGAAAATGTGGTGGAGGTTTCATCAGAGTCAGGGTTTCTAGCAGCTCGGGTAGACTGAAGAAGGTCCTCCCACTGAGAGAAGTCAGTTTTGTTAATTTCTGAATTAAATATAAATTCTGACAGGTCAGCACAGTTGCCAACTGTGGCTTCTGATGCATTGTCATCAAAATTAGGATCGTCGAGCTTATTCAGGATATCTAGGAAGGACGTAGTGTCTGAAGGATCATGTTTTGAAGCAAGGAGAGTCATTTCAATCAAGCTGTGAGGGTCATTATGGAGTGAGTCAGGAACATCAATGATTTGCTTCGGCCGAGGGTCAAACGGGACTTCTCCATGTTTGTTCTCTGGTGGTGGTGGGAGATCAAGGATAGAGGCAAATCTGGTTCCTCTTTTGATGCGAATCGGGGCACTTCCTGTCATGAAGATGGGCAATTTGAATTCCCTTGCATGTTCATAACATGAAGGTCATTGGCGTTAAAGAGTGATGAAGGGAAAAGTATTCCTTTGTCAGTGAGGCTGTTTTCAGGTGAGGCATGGACGAGAGTGTCACGGTACTTGAGTGGTCGATCTAACATCAGGTGGACTGCATTCTTATCACTACCAGGAAGGAGGGTAATGTTCTTAGTGGCAATGAGAAAAGAGTAGGAGATTTCTTCTTTGATTGGTATTCTCTGAGTCCAATGGGTTTTCAATGGGGTTGTCATAAGTTGACGGCCAAGGTCTGTGTTGATGGTCCATTCAACTTGCGATGTACTGTATTTGATGTCAATGTTAAAACTGCGCATTGCAGGGGTACCGATGATAATAGGTCGAGGGCACTTCTGAACAACAGAGAACCAGAGGGTGCGAGAGCCACGGCTTGAGTGGCCGAGGTTAAGCCGAAGCTTAGTATATCCGATGATTGGGACATGGCCGCCAATTCCACTACTCATTTTTGGTGTTTTTGGTTTGTAGTTGATGGTCATATGCTTAATTTTCTTTAGGAGGTCAACTGTGATGACATTGTGATTAGAACCGGAGTCGATGAGGCAGTTGGGAATAACTTTTCCTTCAAGCCAAGCGCAGGCTTCAGCAACAGTAGAGTCACGAAATTGCTGGTAATCTTCATCTGGCGGCTCAGCAAGTTCTAAATCAGGCTGTGCAGTTGACATTTTGTTTTTTGTAGTTGTAAATTCAGGCTCACTTTCGTGATTGGAGCTGGAGTTGGAAGTAGTTCTCGAATCAATTTGAGGAGGTTCATATAAGGTGCTAGTCTTTTTACATGGTGTATATGAAGTAGGAACAGTCTCTCCGGGCTTTTGAGGGGGTGGTCGCTCCGTTGACCGCAGAGGATTGCGAATGCAAGGGCGAGATGTTTGAATCAAGCGGAACATCTTCATTAAAAAAGGATTAAGTTCTGGGTGAAAAATGATTGGAGAGGGATAGCGAATAGCAGTAGAAAAATTGTGGGCACGCAGGTGGTAGGTGCCTCCTCCATATCGGATGGCGCGTCGAACAGATTTAGGTAAAGTTGGGGGTAGGACAGTTGGAGAATGGGTAACCCATGTACCATCTTTTGAGGGTAAAGGAGAGGTGGAAGCCCATTCTTAGTTAAAATAGAATAATTGAAATGAAGAATCATGCCAGAGTGGTTCAAGTCAGTAGAGAACTTAAAGAAGTAACCGATATTTCGGCAGAGCGGGAAGTTGACAGGAAGTCGCTTTGGAGTCTTCAGGATAAGAGTAAAGGGTTGAGGCATGACAGCAACAAGCTTTGTGATTAAAATTTCATTGAAGTCATCAAGGACAACAGCAGGGTGGCCACTGTGGAAGAGATTTGGCGGAAAAGCAGTGTAAGTTGGGGATAACAGGATGAGTTTTATTTCTTCTAAAAAGGATGGTGATAAGACTGAAGTCAAAGGGGGAAAAGCATGGCTCTCCAATTGAGAGTTGACCATGGTAAAAAGGATGTAGGTAAATCATAATGGGTTGGGATAAAGGTAAAGATAACTCAAGCAGAGGGCTTGGAGTCATTGGCTTGTTTGAGGCCACTGCAGAGGCAGGGGTTAGAGCAGTTGGAAACATAGAAGGCGGAAAGCCATACTTAAGGTAATGTTCAGCCATCTGCATAAGAATGCAGTATCGATCAGGGTGTGAAAGGCTGAGAGGAATCTTGCAGTGACTGCAGAGCTGAGGAGGCTTGGGCACGTAGGGGCCCCTGTTGAAGCTTTGAGAATAGCGACGGCCAGAGGGCGGTTGTTGCTCGTTGTTGTAAACCTCAGCCTCAGGTTGATCTTCCTCAAAGAGTTGGTCATAGGCAGTGGTGATGGCTGCAAGAAAAGATTCCTTGTTACGAGGGCGGCGACCATCATCACGGCCATCAGTGCGACGAGGAGGAGGAGTTGCAACATTAGATTGTAGAATGACACTGGGCCATTTTTTCATCATAACTTCAGCGATAGAGTCAAGTGTGACACGGGGGTCCTGATAGAAGAGCTTATTGGTGCCAATCCGGTATACTTGGCGGGTGGCAGCCTGTTGGATATCAGGGCGAGGGCAAGATGCGATGAATTCTCGCTTGACAGACTCATCATCCAGCGGGGGGTAAGAAGTTCATCGTTGGCACGGCGGATGGCAAGAGCAGCAGTAGCTGGGTCGAGGTTGCCCCATTGGAAGGGGTGAAGTGAATAGACGTCTGTGTGGCCAAGCTGAGGCGGGAGCAGTGTAAGTAGGAGTTGATGTTTGAACTGCGCTAGCGTCAGGGTTGATAGGGTACTAGAGAGTTGATGGAAGAATAGGCTGCCCCTTTCAGTTGGAAAGCAGGTAGGCTTAATCATAGCAACGAGAAGAGCATTGTCCGAGGCAAACTTAGGGCGGTAAGTGTTGAAGGTAGCAATGAAGTCGCGGAGGTACTTCTTTACTGAAGCAGTTGAATCATCACTCAGGACTGGGAGTTGATTGTGCAGAGGGTATTGAGCAAGAAGTTATTGCCGATATTCTCAAGCGTGTCCTTAAACTGGCCATCAGCAAAATAAGAGGCCATGGCCTTAGTTGCAGAGTCAGCAGAGGCGGAACCAGTGGTCGGGCCTTTTCCTTTACTGTCGATGAGGATGGAAGCAAGCTCGGCGTTAAGGCGATTTACATCTTCAGTGAGGCGTTTGTTGTATCCGAGGCGACGAAGAATTTCGTTCTCCTTAGCAATAGTCAGAGCGGGATCCTCTCCCTCAGGGGTGAGAGATAAGGTCAGCAGCGTACAAGCCGGTGACATCAAGAGTGGGCTTTTCTTCATCAGCCATGGTGGTGAGAATAGGAACGTCAAAGGCGTAAACAAGATCAGAGTCGCCTGGCGAAGATGAAACAGGTGAGGAACCAGAACTGGTGGAGTCAGAGAAGCCGGAGAACTCAGGTGTAGTAACAGATGGTGGAGGAGGAAGGACAAAAGGGTCGCGTCGGGTTCCTCCAAGATGGAATACAAAAGCTTTCCAGATGGAAGTCGTACGGCGGCCTCGAAGTGGGAACCTGGCAGGGTCGACCTGGAAAAGTGCGTGCTGAAGAGCAAGGTCTTCAGGGCTATCGTACTCAAGGAAGGAACTTGCACCAGAAAGGCAGAAGGACCCGTCAAAGTATCGATAGAGTTGGTTGTTGTAGAGGAAGTACTTTGAGTTGGGTTCTCGGTCAGACGAGGAAGGAGCCAGTTTGAATGTGTGGGAGAGTGTGAGGATGATGAGAAAAATCAGGAGGGGAACCCCCAGTTTATATACTCCTGGCCCCAACCAAGAAGGAAAATTTGCAGGGTATCCACCAGATAAGATATCATCTGATGTGGCTGATGTCACAGGTGGGAAAAGAAGCAGAGATGTGATCAGGAAAATTTGTTTCATCATGTGCTTAGGCGAAATCCTCCGATATGGAATTCTCTGAGGTGTTATGGAGTGCATCAGTATGCACACAGAGAGAAGGGATGTGCATATCACGGAGTACGACCTCCTAGGATGTAAGAGAAACAGGAGCGTACTAAAGGAAACTAAAGCTGCATGAGGAACGGTATCGAGTTGCAGGTAGGGAAGCGCGCACTGCGCGGAGACACAAGGGAACACCCTGAGACGTGTTAAGGGTCGGTGGAGGACGGAAGACACAAAGTCGGAGATGGAACTGTGAAGGAAGACACCAAGTGTCTGTTGTTTATTTGTCCAGAACCAAGGTGGGAGTTTCCGAAACACAACTGGGGTTGTGGCAGGAAGTTGCAAGATCAGAAGTGGTAGAGATAGGGATATTCTATTTACCCCGCCATGGCGGGGGCCGGGAAAACTTTTGTGATCCGTGAGCGATAGGAGGTGTGTCAGACTGGTGAGTCAAAGAAGATAATGTCGCCATAGAAGGAAGACAGGAAGTAAGCTGAGTCAGAAGACAAAGAAAGATGATAGAAAACCACAAGGTGGCATCAGGGAGCGGAGAGACATCCGGCAGGAAAAGATAAAATTGAGACAAACGCCAAAAAGGGAAATCCCAGAGGAGAAAATTGGCTAAAAATGGAAATTCACAGCAAGGTGAGACACTGAAACACGAGACACATGGTGTGGAAAAGGTTGAAAGCAGATTATGCCAAAGTTGTGTTTGCGACAGCAGTCGTGAGACCAGATGAGGAGTTGCCAGAACCACGACCACCAGCACCACCACCGTCGCCGCCATCAGGGCGTCCCCAAGAGGACGAGGACGGGGGGGTACGTCGTCGTGACTTCTTTGACTTTTTTGACTTTGAGCGGCTATATTTTCGAGGGCGGCGCTCCTCTTCAGAGGAGCTGGAGCTGGACGAGCTTGTACTGGGACTACGTTCTCGGTGACGTTTTTTGGAGGGACCTGGGATGGGAATGGCCGTGAGGCCAGAATTGTGAGCGCGAACGCTTTATCACCATAAAAATGGCGAGAACCAACACCTTGATCGGAGGCCTTGAGTTGACGGTCAGCGAAATCTTTGGCGTCCTTGCGGAGATGCTTGGACTTCCGATCCTCGGGCTTGGCGGTGGCAAGGTACTCTATGGTAGCGGCAGCATGCCGGCGGGCGGCCTCGCGGTCGTTCCGAATAGTGATCTGGGACTGGTGGAGCCGCCGGCGGTGCTGGAAGATCCAGAGGGCATAATAGTAGTGCGCTGCAGTGCCTGGGGGCAGTCGTTCACCGGGTCCACCAATGATCTTCCGAATAAGAGTGGGGAACACCCAGGGTTGAAGCCTATCGAAGGTATCGACGACGCCGGCGGTGAGCTGGGCAATGTCATAGTTTTCTGGTGCCAGCAGATTGGGTAGATTGGGAACATCGCCATGATCCGGAATAATAGCCTGAATATTAAAAACAGGAGGAGCAGGAGGAGGTGTTTTCCGAATGGGAGTGGCCATGTTAGTGTCTGTTTGGCATACAGCGCAGGTAAAGTAAGCAAGAGGAGCGGAAAAACCCGTGCAGAGATTCAAAATAGTCCAGATCAGCGGTAGCAGTAAAGACGGGAGCGGCAGTCCGGGGAGTCAAATGGCGGGACCAGCAAGGATCGGTCACAGCATCAGCCAAGTCATCCAGAAATAGAGGTTCAATCCGATGGTATGAAAAGAGGATGGTGTCAGATCGGTGCAAAGGGTTAAAATGATTGAGAAAACAAGAATGGAAAACCCGTGGGGTCATGTCAAGTATAGGTAGGGCGGAGCCAGGCCAAGGTCAAGTCCAGAATCAGATCACCGCCGCAGAAGAGGGCCGTGATAGAGAAGGGTAAATATGATTAGAAGTCAAGATGAGAGACGGCACAGCGGATGAAAAAAAATGAAAAAACCGTGCAGGCTGGCTTGTGATTGAGGGAGTCGATGTCGAATCGAGGGGGGTTGATGGGGAAAGAAAGCCCAAAACCTCCTGGCTTTTATACTATTCCTGGCTCAACGAGAGCGGGTGTTTGCGGGATGGAATCCTCCGAGCGTGTGATCGATTGTGGTCAGCCGCTGTTTGTTGCCTTGTGAAAGCAGGGGGCAGGCAGACAGAAACATGGCGTGGTTGCATGCAATGGCATAATCTACCGCAAGTCAATCAGGACGGCTGTGCAAGGCGGCGGGACAGAGAGACAGACGCGAAATTTCTGAAGGGACAGCGGCGTCTGTGGCACCAAATTTTTTCGTGGTAGGACAAGGTTTGATTGGTGGAGCGGCGTGAGACGTGGTGCGGTCATCAGTGAGGGCTGTAGCAAAGCGAAATAGTTGGTGCGTCAGGGAGTGGAATGTACATCTGTAAAATAAAGTTACTGAACAGTCCTGTCGAGTTAAGTCATTCAATCAGGATTTAAACAATTTTAAAATGTGCCAGCCGTTGGGAGGACAGGAATCGAACTGTCGACGTCGGGTGGGGTTTTATCGAGCAGAAACCAACTAGGCAAGTTGGGCATGGAAGAGGAATTGGGACGTTTCGCTTCGATCAGATCAGCGGTTTCATCTCCATGGAACGACTAAGATAAACAAAATGGTTATGGCAGAAGCAAACAATCATTCTATGCAGATGGGAAGACAAAATGTTGGCAAAGAGTCTTCCATGGAGAGGGAATCGATCTGGGGACCTGTCGACAACAAGCCGACGTTATAACAGCTGGTCAAGTGTGGTTCGTTCTACGTCCAAAAAATAAATAGTTCCATGGAAGTATAGTTGGATATCTGAGATATGTGGAAAAAACCAAGTTGTTATGGTCAGTGGTTATAGCAATATTGCATAAGTAAAAAGCGACAAAGTTGTTATTCAAGAAGGAACCAAGCGTGGAATCGAACTCAGGCCTCAATCGCATGAAGCGGAGTCACATCCAAATAGTCCAAGAGGCTTGCACCAAAGTGGCCGGCAAATGTCAACATGTGTGTCCACTGGTTGTTTCCATAATAGTAAATAGAATAGTGAGTCAGGCAATCTGAGTTAAGAAGATTTTGAGAGATAGTGAGAAAATTAGATATGATTTCATGGAGTGAGCAAAAAGGTCAAGGATTCATGGCATTGGTGGAGAAGACAACAATGGAGACCATTTAGGGAATCCCCCCCACTATGAGATCTCCTCTTCATCTTCAGGGGCTTATCTATAGTCTAGTGGCAAAAGGGATAAGACAAGTCTTTAAGATGGGAAGCTCCTGGTTATTAGCAGAGCCAGTACCCTGGATTCAGCTCAACTCAACAAAGATGGATGATGTGGTTCAATTCTGTCTTTATTCAAGGACAGCTAGACCAAGTGGAGTTGCTCAATGAAGAGTACCCCACAGGCCCCAGGTTCAAGCCCTGACTATCCAACATGGTGACCAACAGGCAGCAGTTCAACAAGGGGATGCCCTAAGGCAGTATGGCATCTGCCAGTATCACAGAGACAGAGCTCAATGTGAGAACCAACCAGGTAGGGGAAGGAAGAGAAAGGAAAGGGAAGGAAACCTCACCCCAGCTTGGCATACAACACACTGGCCTGGGGAAATCATACCTCTACTAGCTTGGTCTGGTAGCACTGGCCTAAGAGGACTCCATCCCCAGCTTGGTCTGGTAGCTCTGGCCTAGGGAGAAACACCAAAGAGGAAAGAAAAGGATTGGTTGTTACCTAGGTAGGATTTATTGAGAGAGAGTAGATATATATAGAACAAAGGAGGGGAGAGAGGGAGTATTTATAGGAAAGGGGAGGAGAGAAAAAAGGAAAGAAGGAAGAAAGAAAGAAAAGAGAAAAAGGGAAAGACATAACAAAAGGAGAAAATGAAAGAAAGAACAAGTTGGAAGGGTGAATCACTCTTTCAGCCACACCCCCCCTCCACCCAGTGTCTCTCCTGCCTCCAAATTTGGGGTGAACATAATTTGAGGCTTTGAGGCCACATCAGTGCAGGGACAGTGGATTGAAAGGTGGGAAAATGAGAGAAAAAGGAAAATGAGTAAAAATAAGAATGAATAGGATGAATGAGGGGTGTGCCCCTTGTGCTTAGGCCCATTCAGCACAAGGAACACAGGATGCTCTTTTATAGTGATAAACACTAGAGCCCGTGAGGGATGTGATGAATGGTAATAAAAAATAAATATGGGGGGCCAATATAATGACATAGTCACAACTGGGGAAGAGCTTTTAGGGAGACCCCAGTTAAGACCATGATCAGTGAGATTAGGAATCTCACAAGAACTGTTTTCCACTAAACAGAACCAGACACAACTTGTCTCCCTCCAAGGAGAGTGTTCCAACTCAATCCAAGGAAGAGGGTGCAACCAGGTTGGGAGACAGTGGGACTCTTCTTGCTCCATCCTACCAGGAGACAGACCTCTGCCTCACCAGGCCAGAGAGAATAACCTGTCTTTGAAGCAAGGAAGGTCAATACCCACTCCCACACGCAACGAAGACACCAAAGAGGGTCTGAACCTGAAAGAATTCGCTATGTTGGCTGATTGATGGAACGGTGTTTTCGGCACTTTGAAAAAAATAACCTACCAACAGAAGCCCACTCATAAAAAATTCATCAATTCTCAATATCACACATTGAAATTTCGCTCAGTTATGGAAGATTGATAGAAAGTTACGTCAGCGAAACTTCATGGTCATGCTGCTTCTGCTTCAATTGATACTGCCAGCTTGGTGAAAAAAAACTCAGAAACGGAGTGATTCCTTTCTTAAGCAGTTTGCAGTTCTTCCTTATATAGCCAAGTGGATAAACCAGTGAGAAAATGATACCTAATGACATTTAAATGGCGTGGGAGCCCAGCTGTTGGCAACTTGGCTGTGCATTTCGCATCAGGCTCCGAAGTCAAGGCAGCGAAAAATGGAAAGAGCTCCAGAGGCCAGAGCTCCAAAAAAACCAATCCAGAGCAATTTATCAAGGAGCATGCAAAAGCTGAAGAAAAGCGACTCAATAGAGTCAATTTACTTCGAAAAAACAGAAGCAGTCTAATTTAAATGCAGGCTATCAATATCCATGAAAATTTCTCCAATTTAAAACACTCAGTTTCTCAAACTTCCAGAGACCAATGTAAATTACACAGAGCGTTACGTCTTACCACCACAATATCAACTATTGTCTCCCATTAATTCTCCATTGATCCTACGTCTTGCCGCCCATGTTAGTGTTTCAATCACTTTCCTCCAATTTCTGATCTTTTCATGTTTAGTTTCCAATATAAAGCGAACCAGGACTCCTGCAAAAGTAGGACATCCGAATTCAAGGAGCTTAATGCTATGGTAATGTTCATATCTGTGTACGAAAATTCGCGCTGAAATGTTGAAAACTAAAAAAGTTTTACATATGGGACTTCTGAAGGGGCTATCAAAATTTTGATATAGTGCGGAAAACTTTTGTCCCCCCTGTACAAGTGCAGAAAGTGAATAATAAATTTAGCAGGCGTGGGGCACCACCCCATCCCTATGTAGTCAAGCAGTCTCTGTTTGTCACCAAAAAAGAAAATATGTCAGGGAATCCCTGGTGCAACAGAGACTGTAAGGACAAAAGCTGTAAACGCAGTGCCAATAATAAAGGCAGATCAGCGTACACTTTGATAATGCCTTGGAAACTAAAGAACCAGGAATAAGAATAGGAGTCCCAATCCTTACAGTTTTATGACAGGTCCACTTGTTTTTGCAAATATAATCCAGGCTATTTGTTAGGCGCCAACAATCTTGTCTTGATCCGTGTAAAGGCCCGCGCCTGCCACGCGAGAAGGCGGTGCTGTGAGGGTACGTGGGCGCAGGGAGCGCTGCGAGGATTGTGGGTCAGCAAGTGGCGCGTTGGTCATGGGCAGGACAAAGGTAAGGAGCACTGGCTCGTGCCGCGTGGAGGAGGCGCGCTCAGCGCTGCCTCCAGCCATGAAAGAGGATATCCTGGACGATGCAAGGAATGAAAACATTAACACTGGCAAGAAAGAATAGATAAGAAATAAAAAGAATTCACTAGATTATGTGTACCATGCAAGAGGGCCTCCTTGGCTACAGAGTACCAAGGAGCCAATTCTTAATGCCACAGCAATTGGCAACTTTGCCACAAGATCACAAGATCAAAAATCAACTCTACAGAGTGGGTAATTATAGAATATGGGAATAACCAGAATCATGTTGTTTGGACCCAGCCTGTGCCACACAGTGCGTACCGTGCGGCACAGACCTCGAGCTCGCACGACGAGTCCAATTACGAACTGGATTATATGTGCGACCTAGTAGGGAGGCTAAGGTGACTCGGCAGACTTACTCAGGCACACGCTCTTGCCTCAATGCCAGGCAAGAGCATGGCACTGGCGGATCCAAACCCCGGCACTTAGCACCATGCGCTCGCTAATCCATGCGCTATTATGTCTGTTTCTCACAGACTATCACTAAATAGTACATTTACAATGTCTGCCTCATTTGTCTAATTAACAGCGCTGTTTAGAATCTCCCGTTCAATTCATTGAGTTTGTCAATTGAGACACAACATCATCCGAACATCATGTCGAGCGGATCATCGTCCTCGTCGTCGTCCCCATCTCGATAACCTTTCGCTTTCGCCTCTGCCTTCCGTTTCTTTTCGTACTCACGGTCGTCTGTAGGCATCTCCCGCCTGCAGAAAGGGCACGTGTTGTGCTGTTTCGTCCATTCACGTGGGATAGAAGCAGATGTGTGAAGATGAAAGTCACCGCAAAGACGAAGGAGGAAAAAGGAGAGAGAATTGAAACGTTTCAGCTTCCGTAAAGCTTACCACTTTGAGCCACGGCACAATGCACTCTTTGTGGAACTGGTGCTTGCATGTGAGCCGCTTGGGCACTCCACCCGACGTCATGGGCTCGACACAAATGGCACACGCCGTCTCCACTCGTGCGGCGTTAGGAAGATTGGCAACGAAAAACTTGGACGCGGGCGGCTTGCCAGGCTTTCTTATTGATTGGGTGGAATCGCAAGACGGTGAATCGTTTGAGGAAGTGCAAGAGCACAGTCACTCACTCGCCGTTCGCTTCAGATGTGAGCTGGGCGATGAGCGAGTCCAGGGTGGATGTAGCACCTCCTAACCCCGGGTGGTGGCGATGCGCATTTGCACCAAACTGCCTCAGTTGCCTGCGTGTGGTTTATCGTGCATCGTGTGTGTGATTGCGTGTGTTATGCGTGGATGGCGGGATGTGATCGGCCAAAAAAATATCCAAGAGACACTCAACTCTAACAGAAGCATGACGCTTGCACGGTCAACCTCCGTACGGTCCACACCTCCAAGCGAAACACCTGTTCCGTACGTAGAGCTGGTCGAAGGTGGGAGAGGGGCCATGAAGTCGTCTAGGTTGGGATCGAGCACTGACGACGACGATGACGAAGAGGAGGGTGTGGTGCCATCGTCTTCGTCGTTCGTGCGGTTGTTTCCGACGCTGGCGCCGGTCCCCACAGTGCGACCGCCCCGGCTGGGCCGCTGAGAGCCGCTGACGTTATGCTCGGCTAGTGGTCGGTCGTCAGAAAGGTTGCAACCAGGGAACGCCGCATGGGCCAACATCGTTCGTGAAACACTGAGCTGGGGGGACATGGTCTCTCCTTCTTTCGCACACTCTGCAACACGCTCCAACAAACCCCACACATGCTTTCATCTCCTCTTCAGTCTGCACGCTCCCTCCGAGACCCATCACGAGTCGTTCTCAGCGATCATCTCACCGAAGTAGTCGGCCATCAAATTAGCAATCAAACAGGTACTCGGTTGTATGCAGCAAGATTTTGTCTCGCATTATTCGCTGAACTTTCCGAAAGGGAAGGAGAACGCGCGTCCCCCTTCCTTTTGCACATCACACAAACGTTGGACACTCTCCTGCAGTACTATTTATTAACCCTTTAAGGGTTGGTGCCACCATGCCACATGCGGCACAATGACCCTCAAAGTTGTCCCATACCTGACTTCTGCACCGATGCGACTTTCGTGATGAAACTAGAACCAGCACGTTCAGAATTGAAAGGGCTTTCTGTTGGTACCTTTGCACCTTGTTTTACCCAATCTAGACAAATAGTAATTGCAACAAGACTGCAGCTGTGCCGACACGCCTTTTCTCCTATTAGTGGACCGAGGTAAAAACTGCACCAAAGTCTTTCAAAATTTGCGTACTACTCCGAAAATGGACATGAAATAAAATGGCTTAAGTGACTATGGCTCCAATTTTTTTTTCTATGATGATTCTGTTGAGCAAAAGTTGGAAAACAAAGAAAAAAGGTCAGTGATAACTGAATTTCGAAATGTGACACATTTGGATGTTTTGCAACTTGCACACACTTGCAAAAACAAAGATACACAACTACTTACTTAGTAACAAAGACTGTTTTGGATAAGGGCTCTCTGATGATGCTGGCTGTTTGCTCCTTTAATTGAGTTTTGATGAAGATTTGGTCCATTATGTAGGGGGCACTTTTGAATGGTCATGGAGCCACTTACTGTTGTTTTAGCAATCCCAGCATTCTCCAAATGAGACCAAACTTAAATAGCGCATAGCAAAATGACTAAGCTTCAAAATCTTGCTTTTTGTTTGAATTTTTTATTGATAAATCTGGCCACAAAAAATTTTTAAAGAATTAAATGATTTTAGGGGTCATAGACGGTATCCACGATGGATGCAAAATCCACTACAAAGATACCCTTTGCTTTCCTTTTTTGACAGGTTGCCCCTCAGCATCGTCAAACGCCTTTCCTTTGATCATATCAAAAGTTCCACTGGCAAAAATATGATCAGAGAAACACTTTCCAGCACAAAATCCAATGCAGTATTGTGCACAGATTCGATTTGAATGGAGGAAGTTGTTGTTTTCTGGAGTGACTCTGCTGTGGGGAATGGTTGATGCTTTGTCTGACTTTGTGAGGCTGCAGAAAACTGAAAGCAATTCCAATTCAACTTGTTCAACTGGCAAAATTCAGGTTCAAAGATGGTTCAAGGTGACTGGTGACTGAATGGAGCAAAGTGGTGATGTTGGTGTTGTTTCTGAAGCTGATCTGCAGGAATGAATAGTTGAAGGTTTCCTGAATATTGCTGAGACTGCTGAGGTTTGAATAGTTTGATGATATGGTAATTGTAACTGTGTGTGAGGTGGTTGATTATTGTTTTTGTTGGTCTAGAGTGGAGAATAAAGATAGAGACAAAGTTAGTGGTAGAAAGCATTAGTGAGAGTTAGTATATCCAGTGAGTACCAGCCTGGGCTGTGCACCACCTAGGGCTAAGTACCAGCCAGGGCTGAGTACCACCTTGGGCTGAGCACTTTGTCTGGGCTGAGTACCACCAGGAACCAATTTACAGCTTGTTTGAGAAACAGTTGCTTGTAAATTGGTTTGGTTGTTTCCAAATCAGGAAGCTTGTTTGGGAAACAAGCCGCTTTTTTTCCTTGTTTTTAGAAATCCAATGATTGGTGCAATCTCTGGTGAGCTCAGTTTTTATCTCATTTTTAGAAATGCAGTGATTGGTGCAATCCCTGATTCCTAAATGCCTGTTGCATTGCTCAGATTGCACAGCACAGCAGGAAAGCTGGAATTCCAGATCAGGAAGCGGAATTCCGGTGCAGAGAGAGGAATTCCAGATCAGGAAGCGGAATTCCGATGCAAAAGGGCGGAATTCCGGTGCAGAGAGCGGAATTCCGGAGCCTGGGGCAGTGGTACACTGCTTCTGCATGCTCTTTGTCCTGGATTTGCAGGGCAACCTTGGCATTGAACATGCTCCAACAATGGTCCAGGAGGTGCATCCTCCAATGTAAATGGATAAAATTGACGCCCATAGTAGTGAACTGGAATGCGATAGCCCAGGGTGATTTTGCCTGCTTGAACCTGTGTGGTACAAGGGGCCAGTGCACCAGTACCACCAGTAGCTACTTGAGCATTCACAGCACGTGCTCCATCACCACCTTCAGCAGCTTCAGAGCCTGCTTCTTCATCAGTCTCACGATTGAGTTCTTCTGCAGACAGTTGATCACAATCCAATTGAGCCAGCTCCATCTCCTTTCTCTTCAGACATTCCATTCTTTGGGTGATACAGTTCATGATTGTATGAAGCACAATCGAACTCTGAACTTCTTCGTTCCAAACAGGATCAAATGCATCCTTTGGAGTAAACTGTGCAGTTTGTTTGGCAGAGATCCTGAACAGTTTTTGACAGTGTTCCAGTCTCATGTGGATGACGGCATGGATGCAATGTCCATGCTTTTGTCACCGATTAAACCCACTCACCTGGGTTGGTTGTACACTGCTCACCCTCTGCAAGGAGCGCGCCTATGTCTCTTTCAAACTGCTCAGCGTTGAGAATCACAATGTCATCAATCATCTCAAGAGGTCGAGGTCCATCAGAGCTCTCATCAGCCAAGAGAGCACTTTCAGAGCAAGAAGCACCAGTGGAGCCAACTTGTGCCCCAGAATTCGCCAGATGAATCAATGCTGAAGAATCTGTCCACTTCCAGCGGAACCCATCACCCCCAACAGCAGATTCCAATGGAAAAGCAACCACTTGTCCACACATCAAAGTTATGTTTTCAGCACTTGCAGCAGATCCAGAAGCATCCAAATTTCCATGAGCACCAGGCAGTGTAGAGGGCTCCAAACTTCCATGTCCAGCACCAAAGGTTTGTGTGGGCTCTCTGCTTATGTTATAAATATCTGTTCCTGCTTGACAGCGCATAAGAGATCCACTTTGGGCTGCACAATCACATAGATTTTGTAAGTTGCAAGTTTTTGGATAAGAACAGATATCACCAGCCTGACATTTCAATTCTTTCAAAGTAAGACCAGCCAGCGATTTCTTGGAGTGTCCAGAGTTGATTAAATGGATCTCCCAATATGCCTTTGTGTTTCTTCTGGGCTTCTTTGGCAGTTTTCGTGTAGCTGGGGATGTGTTTTCATCAGCCATCTTTTTCCAAAGTTTTGTTCCACGGCAGATTGCTGTTAGCTGATCAGTGAACGGATTCAAACAAATGAGGTGTCCACAGATGCGCGCATGCTGGATCTACCTCTATGCTAAAAATCGCGATTGGGAATCACAGCGATGTTGCTGGATCACTCTTTTTGTGGCACACAGACGTGGTGAGCAGGCAGGTTGTGATCAGTGGCACTGTGCCATATATGGCACGCTGTTTCGTTGGTTTGACCAAATTTTTTTTCACTAACAAAAGGAGGAAGCTAATTTAGACCGCATTTGCAGAATTGGTAGGACTACAACATATTAAAGTTTCACGAGGATTCGTTTCGTTTTGGTGAAGTTCTTCTAATTGTAATGGCGGAAAAGTCAGTCATTGTGCCGCTGGCGGTACGATGACTGTTGAAGGTTAAAGGCGAGTGACAAGGACCCCAACAAAGACAAAAGTACACGTCGAAAAAAATGGAAAAATGAAACAATGAAAATGAAAAGGGAACAAAAAAGAAAGGATCGTTGAGATTTGGCCTTGAGAGCAGTTACAGGTAAAGGAATGCAGGACAAGTCAAGTTTTTTTCTTCAATTGATTCTTGCATTTTTTCTCTTGTGAGGGCATATTCTAACCCTCCCCCTTGCACAAGCACCTTTAAAAGCAAAGCTTCTTCAAAGAAAGAAACTGAGGGAGAGAATTTAAAACACCACTGCCTGGGTGAAAACCCAAACCAATTGACCAATCTGGGAAAACTGTAGCAGGGTAAGGAAAGGAAATGTATCGGGGAAGGCACTGCTGAGGAGAGTACTGCAAAGGGGTAGGGAAAACAAAAGGGTGCCCAAACTGGCAAAATGAAGAAGTAAAATCTAACTGGCGCCCCACCCTGGGCCTAACCCACTACGTCACCCTTGCACATCATGCGCGCCCTCCATGCAGTGCTGTGCGCTGCATTCTTCTCCTTGTAATTGGTCCATTTCTGAAGAAAGTGATCGTCGCAGCTTTCGTCCTAATTGCTTGTACATGCTCAATCAACTTGTTTTGTTCGGCTGGTCCCTTGCTTGCGACAACAAGTCCAAGTCGTAGCATTCAGCCTTCAAAAACCATGTCATGTCCATGTGGCTTGGTGAGGAGGACAGCGAGCTGATCAAAGGAGAGGTCAGCAATCACATCCTTGATGGCAGTGGTGTGACTCAACAAGGGGAGGTCATCAATGTAGATGAGGAAGAAGCAAAGTCCATGCTGGTTCTGCCACCAGAACAAGCATGGGTCTGCCTGGCTTTGCTGGAATCCCTTCAACCGTAGGTGTGCTGCAAGGCGCAGGTGCCAAGTCCGACCTGATTGCTTTCGCCTGTACAATCCCTTCTGGAGTAACCAAACCATTCCAGAGGGGATTGGTACACCAGATGGCGGCGCTATTCCGACAGGTAGGCTGAGGAGATGTCAATCATCTCCATGTCCCAGCCATACAGGGTGCTGAGGGCAATCATCCATCAGAGAGTGTTACCTCAAATTACTGGCGGTATGTCAGAGAGAAGACAACGCCAGGCTCCTGTGTGAAACCACAAGCAACAAGTTGAAAGAAACTACAGCTGCTGTTTGTGGATGGTGGTGAACTACTCTGGTGGACTACTTTCTTGTCATGGTGAAGCTGAGGTGGGAGACTGTTGTACTGTTGAGATTCGACCCACGGGGTACACTACGCCTGTTACTGATGATCCCTCTGAGTACTCCATCCAATCACATTGGATGTGGTGTTTGAAGGGCTCAGTAGATTCAATACCTGAATGGGGCGCTCAGAAGGGCTAATCTGTTCTCAATGAAAAGAGATAGGCAAAGGCGGCTGTTGTTCTAGCTTTGTTCATCCTACCGGTTGGAACAATGCAATTAGAACATGCACAAAAACGCTCAAACTACGCACTCTGCACATGTAACACAGCACAGCAAGCATGCAGAAGCAGTGTACCACTGCCCCATGCATCGGAATTCCGCTTCCTGATCTGGAATTCCGCTCCCTGAACCAGAATTCCAGCTTTACTGCTGTGCTGTGCAATCTGAGCAATGCAACAGGCATTTAGGAATCAGGGATTGCACCAATCACTGCATTTCTAAAAGTGAGATAAAAACTGAGCTCACCAGAGATTGCACCAATCATTGGATTTCTAAAAACAAGGAAAAAAGCGGCTTGTTTCCCAAACAAGCTTCCTGATTTGGAAACAACCAAACCAATTTACAAGCAACTGTTTCTCAAACAAGCTGTAAATTGGTTCTTGGTGGTACTCAGCCCAGACAAAGTACTCAGCCCATGGTGGTACTCAGCCCTGGCTGGTACTTAGCCCTGGGCGGTGCTCAGCCCAGGCTGGTACTCAGCCCTGGTTGGTACTGAGCCCTGGCTGATGCCCAGCCCTGGGTGGTACACAGCCATGAATGGGTACTTCGCCCAGGCTGGGGGTTGGTGCTCAGCCAGTTTTATTTCATTTCTGTGGCCTGCTCTGTGCAGCCACTGCTCCCTCTGTTTCCTGATGACTGCAACCTGCAGGAGCATAAAAGCAGCAACCTCCCACAGAGATCAAACAAGGAATCCAACCCCTTGCTGCTTTGACAGAATCCAGTGCAAAACTGTCACAATTTTGTATAAAGCCAAATAGCATACATTGTACATGATGAAATCCCACCCAGGACTGGAGGGACTTGGTGTGTGTGGAGAGGAAGAGAGGGAGAGAGAGCAGTGATGGTGGAGAAGGGAGAGGAGCGAGAGGATGGAGAGGGCAGAGAGGAGTGAGTGGACAGAGAGGAAAGAGAGAGCAAATGGAGGAAACATAAGGCACACTACAAAGACCAATATGACCAAGATGATAAGCACCTAAAGCAGCTGGTAATGATTTTGTAAGATAATCTGCTGGTTGCTCGTCACCAGGAATCCATTCCAGTCGAATCACTTGTCGATCAACCAGTTCCCGGATATAGTGATACTTAACCAGAATATGTTTTGACCTATTAGAGTGGAGATTGTTTGAGCTCAAATTGATAACACCTTGGTTGTCAGTATAGATTGGAATAGGAGTTGAGGACAGGAGCATAAGTGCTGTGTGCTGTTGTGAGATGGCCTCCAGTTCTCGTCCTAGTTCTGAGACTGCAACGTATTCTGCATGCTGCAGTGACAGCATAACTGTAGGACTGTGAGTTGATGCCCAGCTGATAGCGGCGTTTCCAAACAAAACGAAGTAGCCAAGTTGTGATTTCCCATCAGCATGAACTCCATGAACAGCATCTGAGTAGCTGAAAATTCCAGACCCTGTGTTGGAATAAAGCAAACCATACTCACATGTACCATTGATATATTGAAGGTCTCGAATGAGGATCTCAAGTGGTGGTTGCTTGGGTCCTTGCTGAAGGCGCCAAGATATGAGACTGCTGGTGCCAAGTCTGGTTGTGTGTGTGTTGTCAAATAGTTGATGCCACCAAGGATTGCTTGGTAGAGCTGTTGATTTGCTGTGGGTTCATCATTTTCTCGAGGTTGAAGAGTGAGAGGACTGGGGAGAGCAGCTACTGCTGTCTTCTTTCCATTGACTAGGTCTGCATGGTGTTGGAGTAACTCTTTGGTGTAAGCTCGTTGATGCAAGTAGATGCCAGTTGGCGTTCGATGAATTTCCATATTCAGTATGGTCTTGATATGACCTAGTTCGCGGAGCTTATAGAAGGATTTTAGCAAATTGATGGCAGAGGTGATTTCCTCTGTGTGCCCAAAGAAACAAATATCATCGACATAGATTGCAATGAAAATAATACGTTCCTTTGTGCACTTGAAGAGGATCCACGGATCTGCTGCGCTTTGTTGGTAGCCGGCAGACTTGAGACGACCAATGAGTTCCTGGTACCAACAACGCCCCGCTTGCTTGATACCGTTGACAGCTTTGTGCAAAAGCCAGACCTTGCCATCTGAACAGTAGCCATCTGGTTGCTCCATGTAGATGGGGACAGACATCAAGTTTGCTATTGAGGTAGGCATTGCTAATATCGACCATGGCTGTGTCCCAACCGTTTGAGGCTGTCATAGCAAGGAGCCATCGTAGACTATTGATGCGAACAACAGGAGAGTGAGTGTTCCAGAAATCAACGCCACGACGCTGTGTAAAGCCCTTCGCCACTAGTCGTGCATGAAAGCGCTCAATGCTGCCGTCTGGAATATCCTCTGCTGCTGAGGTGCTGAGGCGAGGGAAACTGTCTACTGCAAACACAAGGTCATCCAATCGATGAGTGATTACTCTACCAGTGCTGATGTCAATCAAACGAGCAATGGAACGACCAATGTTTCCAATGTAAATTGCTGGTCAGGCACGTTCTGCAAGCTTTTTAAACTGATGTGTTTGTCCACGTTCCTTTGCTGTGATGTGATACAAACATCCTGAGCCAAAAACTCTGAATTGACTGATGCATGGAGGGAATCCAAGAAGCGTTTCAACTGGAGATAGTAATCCATGGCTGAGGACAGGAAGTGTATTGATGATATCCACTGCATGTCGAATTGTGTATCCCCACCATGACCTTGGTGAACCAGCATGTCTTAGAAGGGATCGTGTGACATCCATGACTGTTCGAACTGCTCGCTCTGCTTTCCCATTCAGCTCATGTGTATGAGGTGGACTGACTTCGACGCGGATGCTGCGTGATGCACAGAAACAGTTAAAAGCGAGTGAATTCAGCTCCCCACCATCAAAGCAGAAGCCCTTACACAAACATCCCTAACTGTCTCCAATTGTTGGATGATCTTAATGGCCTCCAGTAGTGCTTCTGACTTTCTCCAAAGGTTTGTTGACCAGAGATAATTACTTGCATAGTCAATGGCAAAGAGAGCAAAGCCATATTGTCCTCGAAACTTTGGTTTGACTTCCACCAGATCAAAGGCTAAATGTTCGCCTGGTAGTTTATCTGGAGGATCTGTATGTGGAATAGCAGCACGAGTCTGTTTGGCAATAATGCAGGCCTTACACGGTTCTTCAAGCAAGTCCAGCTTAATGTCAGGAAAGTCAGCACATGTACGGCGCTCCTTCATTGCTCGTAGTCTTGCATAAGGGATATGGCCGAGGCGTTCATGCATGCGCTGAGTGTTTGGAGCTTTGCTGTTGAGAAAGGCTGTGCATATACTGAGTGTATCAACTGGTTCTGCAGAGCTGAAGAGGTTGTAAAATTTACTGGCGCAGTGTGCAATAAATTGTTTGCTGTAGTTGAAGTTGGGGTTTGCTGCTGTTGGGAACCATTGGAGACCATGTCTAAGAATCATTTGAAGAACGGCTGGATCTCCTTCCTCAGGACTGCTACGATAAATAGTGCCAGGTTGAAGGTCTCGTGCAAGATGGAAGAAGCCACATAGTTGTAGGTCCCGATCAGCGACCAAGTTGACAGGACATTCTGGAGCATATTGGGCACCTTCAATTATAAGTGTGATGTTGTTGGCGAGTGGTATGAGGGCTGTGCCGAATCCTTCACAAGTAAGAATAGGTCCTTCTTTGGCGATACGCATGCTAGATTTCTGGTGAGTATAACTATAGGAATGAAGAGAGAGAAATCTCGAAGCGTTGTGACATTGCAACCGTTGTTGATGAGTACAGGAAAAGAAATAGGAAGAGAAGGGACGTTAACTGCAAATGCCCGGATTACTCCTGGGCCATCCAAAAATCCTGTTGACTTTCATCTTGTTCAGTCTCTGATTGGAGTTCCGTTTCCATCCACATTTGCTGTTCTGCAGCATACTGCTCACTTTGCTGGTCACCCCAATCACCGTTCTGTAGCAGAAGTGCTTGGTTTTCAGATATCTGCTGTTGTGGAGGGTTTGGTTGCTGGAGTAAGAGCGCATTTGGATTTGCTGGTGGTCGATGCTGTTGCTGTTGCTGCAATTGCTGAAGAAATGTGTTGGCACACTGTCGAGCAACATGACCATAGCCTCCACATGCATGACATTGGACTCCAAAAGACTGTTGCTGTGCAGGGTACCAACTTCCCCCAGAGCCACGTCCCATTGCAGTACCACCAGTTGCTGTTCCACGTGAACTTTGTCCTCGCCATGTTCCTCGGCCTCAGCTAAAACCACCATATGTGCGCAGTGTGTACTGTTGGGACCGAGGGTTTTGGTACTGCAAGGTTGTTGCGCGGATATTAGGATACAGCTGGTACTGCTGAGGTTTATGATAACTGCCACAACCACAGAGTTGACTATAGTGTACTTTTGGCCGAATAATTACATTTGCTGTTGGTGTAGTGACTTCTGGAATGGCTGTTGTCAGATCCTGCTCCTGTTGTGCTGCAAGTCGATCCCGCCTCTCATCATATGTGTTTTGGTGGGCAGTAGATTTAAATAAGGTGATTAGTTTAGTCAATGATGAAACAGAAGTGATAGGATTCCCTGCAAACATGAACGTATTGGCAACACCCATATCGATTAGGGTGTTGTTCAGGGCAGATACGAAGACTCGCACAACTTTGGAAAATGGTGTGATGCGACTGTGGATTTCCACTGATGAACTTTCTGCAAAACTTTCTACTTTGTGGTAAGCTGTAATGAAGCGCATTGCAAATGACTCGGATGATTCTGCAGGTTCCATTTTTATACGTTTGAAATCATCAATAATTTCCTTTGCTAATCCTTGATCTGTTGTTCGACATGCAATCGCAATTTCTCCAAGCAGTGTGTAGGCAAATATCTGCCCTCGTTGGGGGAACTGTGGTAGAAGCTCTGGTTCAACATGTCGTCGAATGAGAAGGATACAGTATGCGTTCTGGTCTTCTGTCCCTGGGAACCATTTGACTGGCTCACACCCGTCTTGTGCAAATGCATAATGCTCGCCGTGATTGGGCCCCCTGCGTACTCTGCATGTTGGGCCGACATTAGGATCATTGGGGTCCACTTGATCATTGCGCAATAGGTTAATTCGGTCTGGGTCAACGCAGTGGCAGAGACCATTGCTTTTGTTGGATAGTTCTGAAATTAGGTCGTCCAGCCAATCTCCAAAATTTGCTGCGCCTTTGAGGATGGGGAATGCACGGGAAGCATACTTGATTTGATCACGCTCGCTCATGCTTGGGAGGAAAATGTGTGAGAGCTTTGCAGGAGAATAGAAATTTGAAAGGCAGTGATTTCCCTGATTTAGTGGTAACCCTTCGTAGGGAATAGTAGCAGTCTTTAAGTCGACACTCAACAAGCATGACACGACACTTGATGGTCAAGGTATGGGTGTGGATAGGTGGTGTAGCCAAGTTTGCACACGTGTGTAGTGACTTGAGGACAAGAAAAAACGTGTGTGTAGCGAGTTGGGACGAGAAAAACAGACTTGTCACGGATTTGAAGCGAAAAATGAGTGTTAGATTTTGGGTTTTTGCAGTAAGCAGTGTGCAGGAGCAACACCTCACACTGTGGTGCATGGGAGCACCAACTGTGATGAGGATTTGGTGCATTTTTTGTCACCTGGTCTTTGTCACAATTTTGTATAAAGCCAAACAGCATACATTGTACAACAGTCCCCCACCTCAGCTTCACCATCACAAGAGAGTGGTCCACCAGAGTAGTTCACCACCATCCACAAACAGCAGCAGTCATTTCTTTCATACAAAATTGTGACACATCCCAATCATCTGGAGTATAAACAACGTGCAGAACACAGCAACACACTTGAAAAGCGCACAGAACGAGCAAACAGAAGCAGTGCCACTCGCCATCACACTATCAACTTGCTCAGTTTTTGTACCCCCACCATTCCACCACATCTACACCACTTTTAACACTGGAGAAGACGTTTCAACGTTTGTTTTTTGCTGCAAAAGCGTCGTGCAACGTGCAACAGATCAGCCACATTGGAAAACGCGCAAAACAACCGAAAAACGTCCGAAACGCGACCTTCTAGTTTGCCCACTTCTTTCAATCACTTTAGGCATCGCTTACCACCACAGGAAAGAGCCAGTTTCACTCTACCTCTCCACCAAACGTCGTGATCCTCGACTGGTTCCTTACAGAATAACAGCTGTCCGCGTTTTTACTGTTCAATTAGCACTCAACTCGTCGAATTTGCTGTATTGGAGCTTCCCACCAACACAACTCAGCCAAAACCCGACCAAATCACTTAAAACCAAATTCTCTGCAATCAGCAACTACTGATCTACGTGGGGCAACTCAGTGATTCTCCAAATTCGTCCTTGGCCTCGTGGGATATTGAGTTACAAGCTGCATCTGCATTTGGGCCCATCTAGTCACTCAATTTCGCTCCAAAAACGTGACAAGTCTGTGTTTCTCAACACCAACTCGTTACACACATCACCTATCCACCTATCCACACCCATACCTTGACCATCAAGTGTCGTGCCACACTTGTTGAGTCTGCTACTATTCCCTACGAAGGGTTACCACTAAATCAGGGAAATCACTGCCTTTCAAATTTCTATTCTCCTGCAAAGCTCTCACACATTTTCCTCCCAAGCATGAGCGAGCGTGATCAAATCAAGTATGCTTCCCGTGCATTCCCCATCCTCAAAGGCGCAGCAAATTTTGGAGATTGGCTGGACGACCTAATTTCAGAACTATCCAACAAAAGCAATGGTCTCTGCCACTGCGTTGACCCAGACCGAATTAACCTATTGCGCAATGATCAAGTGGACCCCAATGATCCTAATGTCGGCCCAACATGCAGAGTACGCAGGGGGCCCAATCACGGCGAGCATTATGCATTTGCACAAGACGGGTGTGAGCCAGTCAAATGGTTCCCAGGGACAGAAGACCAGAACGCATACTGTATCCTTCTCATTCGACGACATGTTGAACCAGAGCTTCTACCACAGTTCCCCCAACGAGGGCAGATATTTGCCTACACACTGCTTGGAGAAATTGCGATTGCATGTCGAACAACAGATCAAGGATTAGCAAAGGAAATTATTGATGATTTCAAACGTATAAAAATGGAACCTGCAGAATCATCCGAGTCATTTGCAATGCGCTTCATTACAGCTTACCACAAAGTAGAAAGTTTTGCAGAAAGTTCATCAGTGGAAATCCACAGTCGCATCACACCATTTTCCAAAGTTGTGCGAGTCTTCGTATCTGCCCTGAACAACACCCTAATCGATATGGGTGTTGCCAATACGTTCATGTTTGCAGGGAATCCTATCACTTCTGTTTCATCATTGACTAAACTAATCACCTTATTTAAATCTACTGCCCACCAAAACACATATGATGAGAGGCGGGATCGACTTGCAGCACAACAGGAGCAGGATCTGACAACAGCCATTCCAGAAGTCACTACACCAACAGCAAATGTAATTATTCGGCCAAAAGTACACTATAGTCAACTCCGCGGTCGTGGCAGTAAACAAGTTTCTGTGAAAGAGGCCAACGACCTGGTGGAACAGCTGAGCGCTGACTACATCAATGCGCTTTCAAGTGTTCTACAAGCTGCTGCCTTGGACATGAGTCAGAACAGAAGAAGCTGCTAGAGGCTCAACGTTTCATGGAAACAGGGGCATATTCCAAATCAATTCTTGAGAACATTGAACGAATTCAGAAGAAGAAGAACAAATAATCCCAGGAGCTGGCTCAGTCACATGCTCGCCTGGGACTATTTCACACCTATATTTTCCCAGAATTCACAATTAAAAGAGCTTAGAGGAACTTCTGGTATGCTCTTGCTCTTTCCTTTTTTCCGTGTAGAAAATCTAATGCCACCACTTTTTTGTCCAGCTGGGACTTGTTTGGCTGGTGCAGCACTTTCTCCAGCAAGTCAGCATGAAAGATCGAGTCCTAAGAAAGCAGAGAAATCTGCATCTTCCATTGAGGCATTTTCAACTTTCATTGTGTGACAAATGCAGTCAATATTGTCAAGTTGGGCGAGCCTCAGTGTTCAAGTGCCAGCGTCCTCGCTGTGCAGTTTGTGAAGAGCGTGATTGTTCTTCTTGAAGCACTCTCAGACATGAAACACTCAGGAGTTTGAAATATCGTCGTAATCAAGACCCGCCCACCCTGCTGGGAATAGATTGGAGGATTTTTTTGTTCCTTTTGTCGTTTTTTAACTCTTTCTAATCTCCATAGTTTCTTTCCGCCTGGTCGCTATTGCTCAACATAAAGAGTAAACAGGAGCTGAAATGTCATTCTCGTCAATCGCTGCGTCGGGCGGTGCAGGGCCTCTGACAACTGCAGCAGCAGCAGCAGCAGCAGCAGTAGCATCAACGCCGTCAACAGCAACAACAGCAACTGCTCCAGCACCAGGACCAGCAGCAGCAGCTACAGCTGCAGCAAGTCCGTTCGGTTGGTCCCTCCCTCCCCCCCCCCCCCTTATCCAGCTGCCCACCTCCCACCCACCCACCTTTTTTAACTCGCCAGCCACACGCTGGTGTGGGCACGACTGGCTCTCGCGGTGGTTGGGCTGAAACGCAAATGACTTTGAGTACCTAAAATCGTGTAATATGGCCGTGTCCACTTCCGATCTGAGGCGACGGAGGGCGAGACGAGCTCGACGATGGCTGGGACATTGTTGGCGAAGCGCGGGATCGTGGCAACAGAGAAAGAAAAAGAGAGAGAGATAACTCCATGGTCGTTGGCGTGAATGAGTGAACCGACTCGTGAGTCTCTCCAGTTCAGGCAGAAGCCCTCTAGTCTGTGCATCTGCAAAGGGTAGCGGCACCGGTGATCTGGAGGAGGCTGGGTCCCACGTTCAGCTCGCGCGCCTATCCCGCCCGAACAGCTATTTCTGATCGAGTTTCTTTCCGCTCTTTGCCCTACCTAATACAGGACATAATCCAAACGGCATCGGGAGCAACCTTTCGACAGCAAACGCAGTCGGAGCATCAAATTATCTCGCGTCGCTAAATGCCCTGGCGACGAATTCCCAGCCACCCCCAAACTCCAGAGATCGCTTCGGCGGGCTCCGTCCGGCCTATCCCAACTCGCAGCAGCAGCTGGATCCCGAGGCCGCGTTCAGTATAGAAGACTTCCCAGCGCTCGGTTCCACCGGGCAATCATTAGGCCCGGGGGGACCCGCAGCCTTGCTCGGGCTCGGCGGCGGAGGGGGCCCGACGGCCTCGTTCAACCCAATGGGAGGAGGAATGGGCGGCCCTGCTGGATTCATGGGGGCAGCAAATCGGAACGCGCAGATGTTTGGACCGTCAGCGCCGCGCTTGAGCCAGCAGCAGCTACCGCAGCAGCCGCAGAGCCAACAACTGCATCAGCAGTTGGGAGGATTGGACCCGTCCGCGGGCCTGAAGCGGCCGATGAACCAAGCGGGCTTTCCCCCGCTCCAAGGACCTGGAGCGCTTGCGGGCGGAGGCCAGCTAAATTACGCGAAAGCGTCGTCCGTTCCATCCGCTGGATCTGTCGCATCGCTAACTGCTGCGATGCAAGGTATGACGGGACTGTCGGGAAACCCGCAGCAGCAGCAGCAGCAGGGACTTACCGTGTTTGGGAGCCAAGGGCCAAGATCGGGGGCGATTTTGTCTATATTGCAAGGCCAGCAGCAGCCAGTCGCGGGAGGCTTTGGTAATGCCGGTGTCAGCGTTCCACCAGCTCTTGGAACAGGGGCCGCAGCGCAGCAACAGGAGCCACCGATCCTACTGCAACAGGGACGATCGCTCGCTCCGAACGGGGTCGGCACCATCGGGACGACAGCTGCGACGACGAATCCGAGCGCTCCTGGTGCCGTGCAGACTGCTAACCTCGCCAGCGGTGACCGTTTCGGACTTCTTGGGCTAATCGATGTGATTCGAATGACGGACCCTGACATGAACATGCTAGCACTGGGTAGCGATCTGACAAGCCTTGGATTGGATCTGAATTCCCCCGACTCACTATGTCCAGCCTTCATGTCGGCTTTCTCCCAAACACCGACGGACGGTGCCGAACCGCACTTTTCCCTTCCATCATGCTACCGCATTCCTTCTGCCAACGTCCCACCAGCACTCAGCCGAATTTCATTACTCTCGGAAGAGTCGCTATTTTACGCGTTTTACTCATTTTGCCGCGACGCGGTTCAGGAGGCAGTCGCGCAGGAGCTGTTTAACAGGTCGTGGCGGTACCACAAGGAGAGGCAGGTTTGGATCACAAAGGAGGTGATTATCACTGGGCCTGATCCAAGCAATCCGGGCGGACCGCCAATTACCACCGGTACCACAACTGTGGCGCCCTCCGTTAAGACAGCCATGGCCGCGACCTCCAGTGCCGCGAACGTTGGCAACTCGGCTGCGGCATTTGCTGGGCCACCGCCCGGCCAGATTCCGACAGTAGACCGCGGCACGTTCATCTACTTTGACCCGGCCCTGTGGCAAAGAGTTAAAAGCGTGGCTACAATCAGTTTGGACGCGCTGGAGGAGCGTGCGCCGCCAGGGGGAAGCCCAGGCGGTGAGTCGGCCACAGGTGGCGCTGGTGATGGCGTGGCCGAAGGTGCCGACGGGGCGAGACCGGCGTCCGGGGCATCATCGACACAGCCAGGACGGCTAGAAGACGGCAGTGCTGCGGTGGGTGGTGGCTTGGCGATGAACGGGACAACCGAAGGCACAGCCTCCATTGGGGACGGAAGTTTCCCGCCAACCTACGCAATCAGCAACAACAACAGCAACAGCGTCAGCACCTTCGGGGCTGTCAAGGCACCACCAGTGCGTGCAGGGGAGGAAAAGCCAACGGCGGTGGCCGGCAGCGCGCAAGCAGCAACAGCATTAACCAAGCAGCCCTTGCTGCCGCCGGCGAGAGGGCCCTGGACGTCGTCGGCAGCCGGTGGCGCTGTTTCGTTGGCGGCTCTGCCGGCTGGTGGGGGCGTTGGTGCACCTGGACTTGCGCGGACGGCCGGGCCACCTGGGATGGGCGGCGGCGTTGGCGGTTCTTGGGGCCAGAGCGCGGGCGCCGGAGCAGTAGGGGGCGGCTTCTTTGGAGGAGGAGGAGGAGGAGGAGCAGTGAACGGTCGGTAGGGCGGGCTGTTGGTCGGTCGATAGCGAGCGGATGTTGGCTGATGGTTTGATTGCTGATTATTAGATGGAAAGATGGGATGGATGGGGGCAGATGGGCAGATGGATGGATGGATGGATGGGTGTGGGTGGACGGATGGACGGATGGACGGTTGCTCTGTCTGTCTGCGCGTCTGTCTCTGATGGTTCTGTCTGTTCCTTTCTTTCCTGCGTCTGTTCTTGACTCAGTCTCTGTCCCATCCCGCCCTCCATCGAGTCATATTGCGTGTTGGATTTTGCAGGAGTGGAGAGAGCGAGAGAGAGTGAGAGAGGGAGAGGGCCAAAAAAAGATGATCGATTGCCGTGGCAAAATTATTTGCAAAGCGAGAGAGAGAGAGAGAGTGTGTGTGTGTGTGTGAGCCGAGAACAATGGGAGACGGAGAAAAAAGGCTCTTCTTCTTCTTCTTCTTCTTCTTCTGTCGCTGTCTCTGTCTCCGTCGGTCTCTGTCTCTGTTCCTCCACCAAACAGGAGATAAAAAGAAAACGACCACTTCAGACCACAACCGTTTTCTTCGCTTTCCAAACACCCCAACCACCGAACCAACCAACACAAACTCGTACCCAACCAACACATCCTTCAGCGCCGCCGCTTCTCTTCTCGCATATCCTTCACTTCTCTAAAAAAAATAATGGCTACCCTCTCCGCCGCCCCCGCCCACTTCCGCAAGGAACTCGAAGAAACCGCCCGCGCCATCGTAGCTCCTGGCAAGGGCATCCTCGCCGCCGACGAGTCGACGGGAACCATCGGTTAGTGCTCGTGGGAAGAGCAGCCTCCTTTGTTGCCCCCCCCTCCCGAGTCAACATCGCGATGCCTTTCAGCGTGATATCGCGCTTCTTGCTGCAGGATGGAGGAAAGGGAGGGCACCGCCTTCCTCGGCCTCACAGTTCGCAGCAGAACGCAGTTTGGGGAGTCGCGCCAATTTCGCGTGATGATGCTTTCGCTTCCTTCATACCTTACTCAGTCTCTCTCTTCCATCTCCTCTGCAGGGAAGCGTTTCAGCGCCATCAGCCTCGAAAACGTTGAGGAGAACCGTCGCGCCTACCGCGAGCTGCTTTTCACTGCCGGCCCCGGTAAGTCCTGGGAGTTTTTCCAGCGCACTCGTTGCGCCCCCCCCCCCCCTTGTTTCTTACAAAGGTGACCAACGCAGAGCTGAAGAACTACCTTGGAGGTGTCATCCTGTACGAGGAGACCCTCTTCCAGAAGGATGTTAACGGAAAGGCCTTTGCCGACATTCTGCGCGAGCAGGGCATCCTTGTCGGCATCAAGGTCGACCTGGTGAGTTCTCTTCCATCGATGGCTGTTCACGCGACTTCCACAATGTGAGGAGATCTAACCGCGGTATTCCCACCGCGATTGTTTTTTTCTTCGTTTTCCACTCTTTCAACTTTCGAAACTGAAATCCCAAGGGCACCGTTGTCCTCCCCGGAACGGACGACGAAACCACCACCCAGGGTCTCGACAACATGGCTGCGCGATGGTGAGAACACTTATCGCCCCGCCGTTGCATGGTTTTTGACTGGTACCGAACATATGAATAGCGCCAAGTACTACCAGGCCGGCGCCCGCTTCGCCAAGTGGCGTTCGGTGTTGAAGATCACCGAGAGCTGCCCGACCCCTCTTGCCATTGAGGAAAACGCCACCGTCCTCGCCCGTTACGCTGCCATTTGCCAGGTACCCTTCCTCTGATTTTCTCCCTTTCGATTTTCTTTCTGGGAACAGCGTGGCTCACTTACCCCGTGCTCTTGAACTTTAGTCGCAAGGCCTCTGCCCCATCGTCGAGCCGGAGATTCTCATGGATGGTAGCCACGACCTTGAGAAGGCTGTCAAGGTCACTGAGAAGGTTCTTGCTGCCGTTTACAAGAAGCTGAGCGACCACCACATCTACCTCGAGGGCACTCTCTTGAAACCTAACATGGTGAGTTGCTCAGGCTTTTGTTTCGTGTTGTTGCTTGAAAGTTGACCTCTAAACGTTGCTTCGCAGGTCTGCCCGGGCCAGGACTGCCCCAAGAAGTACACTCCCGCGGACATTGGTCTCGCCACCGTCACCGTCTTGCGCCGCACTGTCCCCGCCGCTGTTCCGGGAATCACTTTCCTGTCCGGTGGTCAGTCGGAAGAGGAGGCTACCCTTCACCTTGACGCCATGAACCGCGTTCCGGGCAACAAGCCATGGGCTCTGACCTTCTCGTACGGCCGCGCTCTCCAGGCGACCGTCATCAAGACTTGGGGAGGAAAGAAGGAGAACGTCGCAGCGGCGCAGCGGGCCCTCCTTGTCCGCGCGAAGGCAAACTCTGAGGCGAGCCAGGGCAAGTACACCGGTAGCGGTGCCAACGCGAGCGCCAGCGAGTCGCTTTACGTCAAGGACTACAAGTACTAAGCACGTACTCGCACACATTCGCTTTCGTTGTTGAGTTTTAATTGAGATGTCGCTGCGCCTCTTTCTTTTTTTCGAGATGGAAGTTTGAAATCCAATTCCAGATGTTTGTGCTTTATTGCCTTTTTTTGTTTTGTTACCATTCTGGTTAAGGCTGGTAGCTGGAAGGGAGGGGAGCTGCCCTCCTTCCGCCTTTGCCTCCCCTCGCTTCTCTCCTTCGGCCACTGCAGAGCACTTATCCGTTCTGTTCGTTCCGTTTTATTGTTGTGCTCGACCGCTTGTTGCTTGCCTGCTTTGTTGCTGCCTTGCCCGCTTGCCATCCATATCTTGCTTTGCTAAGCTTGCTTGGCGGGTGGGGCGCGGTGAGGATGGCAGTTCAAAATGAGAACAGAAAAGCAAAAATTGTCAGCTTTTCCAACTGTGTGGATCGCTGTTTGGGTGGTTGCAGTAGTAACATCAGCGAGCCCAAATCCCCGCTCCCTCTCCGACCCGATCTCCCCACCCTTCCACGCTTTCACTCTTCTCACTCTGCCACGGGAAACCGAGGTGCTCCTTCAACTCCGCGCGATAGGCGCGATCCGACTTTCCCCACTAGTGAGGTCCCAGCAGGCACCAGGAGCTTCGGTACCAGCCACCCCATTCATTTCAAGCGTCGAATCGCGACACCGAGAACAGGATGGCGCTGCTGATGAGAGACCCGCATCTGGAGCTGGAGGTTTTCGGTCGTTCCCGTTTCTTTTCCGTTTCGTTCGTTCGTTCGGTCGCTTTTGTTTAGTCGGAGGACAGTCCCGCCCGTGCGAGTCTCGCGACGCGGCAAAGACGGGACACACCCCCAAAATCACCAATTAATAGTGCAACCCACGTTATGGCCCAACCCGACCGCTCGCTCGCCGTTCCCCTCTTCCTTCCCCCCCTCCCCCTCCACATAGCGCGCCACGCGGCCGGTCCAAAAGTCGGACTACCTGATCGTGAACCGGCGGCGGGAGGAGGAAAACCGGAACAAGATGCTGGAGCGGACGCAGTACTATGCGCAGACGGCGATGCAGGTGTGTTGTGTGTGTGCTGGTGAATGAGTTTGCGCGTGAGTGTAACAGGTGGGGCGGAGAAAGCAAAGCGAGGAGAAACACAGCCGCCAGCCATGTGTCTCAAACTCAAATACGACGAAGAAGAATAATTGCCAGCATTTGGGGGAAGGCGGGCTGGATTCAACCACGACTGACTTGCTTCGTTCACCGGGAATGCTTACACACTCTCCAAAAAAAAAATCGCTATTTTTTCGTTTCACAGTCCCAGTTCGAGGAAACGTCTACTCTCAGCATAAAGCGGAACCATCTGTTCCGCCGCGTCGAAGAGCTCCGCGCCGTCGAGGAAGGCAAGCTGGAAGCGCGCCGTGAGCGGTACGGGCTCCTGACCTCTCTCCCCTCTCTTCCTCCTCGCGTTGCACTCTCACCACTCTCGGGCCGCCAGAAGGGAGGATAATGCAAACTCAAGGCGGCTACAGCACTTGATTAACAGCGGCTACTCCATTGCTCCACAACTTCAAAATACAAACAAAAAAAAAAACATCACCCACACTCACACACGACGCAACAGGCTACGCCAGCTATACGCCAGCGATGAAATGAGGTGGACACAAGAGTTGTTATCCCGGGAGGAGACGAAGGAAACACGATTGGAAAAAATGCGATCTCGAATGGAGCACCTGAAAGCGAGGCGCGAGGCCGAACGGCGGCAGACGGTCGAAGAGAAGCTGCTTCAGCGATGGAGGTGAGCCGGGCCGGGAAAGGAGAGTGGGGAGGGAGGGAGGGACGCGGTCTGTGGAACGTGCAGCAAAGCTGCCACGGGCTTTCGAGATTGGCACCGTTTCTCTCCCTTGGTCCGTACTCACGCATTGTGCACAAACGCGTCCCACCAGGAACGGGTGCGACGAGCTCCGGCAGATCGAATCGAAAGTCCTCGAGGAGCAAGTGGCGTTGGCTCGGGCAGACCAGCTGGTGGAATTGGATAAACGGCGCTCGCTGGCACTTGAAGGTTGTTCGAGATTTTTCACCCTCCATTTTTTCCAAGTTGTTTGCATAAATGGGATGGAGAGAGACATGAGCTGCTTCCACCTACAACCACCTGCAGTCTTTGTCAGGTTGCTAAACATTGTTTGCCTTTCTACGTCGTGCGCCGACTTTGAACTCGGCAGAGAAGAAGTTTTACGACGATTTGTGGGAGAAGGACCGACAAAAGAAGATCGCAAAGGAGGAGGAGGAACGAGCCCGCCACAAGGAGTTGAACTCGGCCACCGTTGCCATGCTAGAGGCTCAGCTGGACATGCTTCGGCAGCAGGCGATTGAAGAGGAACGGCTGAAGCAGGAGGAGGCGATTTTGATGGTATTTCTCTGGCCCGTGGAATATACCCAGGCTGCCCCAAAGCAGCGCTGCGTTAGAATCTGATTACCCACCGCTCCTTCTCTCCCCCTTTCCCCCCCCCCGGGCGGTTTTCTCCGCCCTCCTCCCCAGCGCCAAGAAATGGAGACGCGGACGCTCGAAGACGAGCGCAATAGGGCGCGCAAGCTCGCGGAGCAGCGCATCATTCGCACGGAGCTCGACAAGTTCAACCGCATGAAGATTGAGCAGCGGGCACGCGAGGTGCAAGAGTCGCTGGCGGTGGACCTGAAGATTGTCGACCAGTTCTTCAAGATGGACGCGCAGGAGACGGAGAACAGGAACCGCCGGCGCGCCGAGCTGAAGAAGGAGATACAGCTGTACCGAGAGCATCTGCGCGAGCAGCAGCGCATCGAGAGGGAGAGGCAGAGCGAGATCGACAAGATGCAGAAGGAGGAGGAGGATAAGGTTTGGTTTTGGCGGACACTTTTGCACAGCTAACCGTTCTTCCCAAAAATAACACTAATAATAAACGCATCCAAAAAAAAACCCCCCCTAAAAAAATTAGCTCTGGCGGAAGCGTGCGGAAAAGTGGCAGCGGGAGCAAGCGGCTCGTGATCGCTTGATGAAAGAAGTTCTGGAGGGGCGGAAGGAGCAGTTAAAGTACTCGCGTACGTATCCATTGTGCAGAGAGTTTTGTCTTTTCTGACACACCCGCATGTGCTTGGCACTCACTTTCTACACGAAACCCCCCCCCAACACCCTCCGCCGCACCTGCCGCTGTAACACTTCCTTCATTGACCCATGGAACAGTGCACCAAAACCGGCTTCAGCAGGAAAAGACGCGCGTGGAGCGCGAAGAGGTGTTGAAGCAGATCGAAGCTGCGCGGAAAGTGGAGGCGGCCGAGAAGCTGCGGAAGGAGGCGCTCACGCACGCGTACCGGGAGTCGCTGGCTGCGCAGGTGGAGATTGTCGAGGAGAAGAAGCGCGAAGATAAGAGAAAGGCCGCGATCGAGGCGAACGCCGACAAGGTGAGGGACACATTGGGGGTTGGGGAAGGAGGGGAAGGAGGAGGAGTGAGGCGGGTCTTTGAATCCGGTTGGCTCACTTTCCCAACACACATCCCCAACAGATTGCCGAGCTGAAGTACCGCGAGCTTCTCGAACTGGAGACGCAACGGGTGTTTGAGAATCCTAGGTGAGGGGGAAAGGGGGAGAGCTGAACGTTTCATTCCTTGATTTTCCCTTTTTTTTGTTTTCTTGCAGTGTCGAAAGGCTAATTCTTGTCGCCTTGTGTTTGACCCAGTTTGGTAGGTCGCGGGCGCGGTGGGTAGATGAAGAATCTCTTGAATACATTATTAAAACTGTTCACAAATGAACATTCTTTTGGTGCGGCACGGAGAGGAAGATTCCCGTCGCGGTCCGAAGTCCGCTCGACCAACCAATCAGCTCAATTCGAGAGAGGCAGAAATGAAGGAATAAAGTATCCAGTCTTGAAGTTTTACGAGCAGCTATTAAGAGCGCAGAAAAGGGGAGGCCTTGCTTTCTTTCTTTCTTTCTTTCTTGGAGGCTCCTACGGAGCCAGGGGCCAAACTACCCGACAAACACCATCTCGGGCTTTTCGGTCTTGAGCTCCTCGAGCTTCTCGCGCTGCTCCTTGCTGATTTTGACGCCGGCCATCACCAGCTTGCGCAGGCAGTTGGACGACAATACCGCCTTGAAGAGCGCCGCGGCGCCTTGGTCTTTGAAAGGGTTGCCGCTGACGTCTAGCTCGCGGATGCTATCTGCCGGGGGTGTGCGGGAGGGGGTGAGTGTGTGTGTGTGTGTGTGTGGGTGGGTGTGGGTGTGTTTAGCTCGCAGAAGGGAAAGATTATCACTGATGAACTCGCCCCCTCCCTCCCTCCGCGCACAGCGATGGCGTACAGTTTTGCTCCAGCCCCTTTGCTATGGCCACGAGCCCGGCATCTCCAATCTGTGCGTTGCTGGGAAAAATAATGAAGAGTGGTAAGCCCCAAAGTCTGTGAGGGGTGAAAAAAGCAAGAAAGAGGCCGCTTCGCTCGCTCGTTTCAAAATTCCCTGCTCTCACCTCAAATTGAGCTGCTGGATGGCGTTAGTTTTGACGAGGTAGGCGCCGATGGCTTGCGTCGAGTCGCCGATGCCGTTCTCCTGGATGCTCAGACGCGCGAGGCCTCCATTCTCCTAAAAGGAAAGTTAACAGGGAGAAGGGCGAAAGAGCTAAAGGGAGACAAATGAAGTGATGGGCATCCCTCACAACAATAAAAAAGAACACCCATCAGTGGGCGTTTTTCACCTTGAGGTGTGAAAAGAAACCCGCAAAGCCGCGTGCTCGTATTTCGTTCCACGCTTTTTTTTTTTTTTTTTTTTTTTTTTTTCAGTCGGTGTCCCGTTACATTGCGCCGACGAGACGAAAAAAGGGATATCCCAACGACTCACTCAAGTCCAGCTCGCGCAGAGAGTCGTTCGAGACGAGTCCGGCGCCCAGCGCGATCGCGCCGAGGTCGCCGATGCGGTTCCGGCTTAGATTTAGCACTTGAGGGGGGAAACGAGAAATGAGATAATGAGGGGCAAGATCATTTGCGCACACAGGCCAGAGAAAGAAAAAAGAAAGAAAAAAAGGAAGTACCTTGAAGTGTTGTATTCTGCTTTATTCCATCCGCAAGGTGGGCAGCCTCTTTATCTCCGAGTAGATTTCCTGCAGTTTTTTTTTTAAATTCATAACAGTATTTTTTGTGTTACGAGCGTCGTTAGCGAGAATAAAAATAAATATGTGAAAACAAAGCGCAAGCCCGAAAACTCGCTCTAACACCAACCCGTCAAGATCAGCGTCTTGAGGCAGGCGTTGAACGCGAGCATCTCGGCCAGCTCGACGCCGCTCTGCAAGCCCAGGCGGTTGTTCGCGAGGTTGAGGTGCACCAGCGTGCGGTTGATTTGCAGGCTGCGCCCGATGAACGCCCCGCCCGACTCGATCCAGTTGTCGGAAAGGTCGAGGTGCGCGAGCGTGTTGTTACCCTAGCCATTTGCATGTGCGCGCGGGCCTTGTGTGAGTGAGTGTCCGTAAACGACCCACCGGTCCAATCTAAACAATCCACAACCCAACAACAACCTGGATCAACCAAAAAAAAAAAAAAAAAAAAAAAAAAAAAAAGAAGGAAACGAGAAAGAAGTTCAAACCTCGAGCACGTACGCGATGGCCTGCGCGCCCTTTGGGCCGAGGCCGTAGTGCTTCAGCACGATTTCCGGGGCCGTCACGTTCTGCGCGAAATGCGTGACGGGCACGATGCCCAACACCTTGCACGCCGTGATGTACGGGTTTTGCACCGTGCGGCGTTTCAGGATTTCTGAGGTGCGGTGGTTGTGGGGCGGAGGGGGGTGGGGTTAACTTGTTAGGGTTGTGAGGAGGGCCACCCAGGAAATGGAGGCGTTGAAAAACACACCGTCGACGGCGAGGTCCGTCTCCCAGCCCTCGTTAGAGTCGCCCTGCTGCTGGTCCGCGGCGTCACTGTCCTCCACAAAGATGCTGACGGCCACCTCCGGCTCCTCGATTTCGAGGGGCGGTGGGACTTCGACGGTCGTCGTCATTTGTGCAAATCTGCTGCCCGTCCGCTCTCCCGCTAATAAACAGCCTGACAAACTAAGGTAGTCTTTAATCACTATTTTTTTTTTCTTTTATACTCTTTCGCTTGGCTCGCTACCCCGCCCCGACACAATCCCTTTAGTGCGATCGAAAATCATTCCAGTTATTTTTATTTCTAAGACTGTTTCTCGTTCTTGGACTCCTCCTCCTCCGCTGCTTCCTCGACCACGTTGTTCTTGGACAGGCTCGACGGTTTGTGTGGCGCATTCAACGACCCCAACGGCGCGCTGACCTCGGGGGGATCGTCGAGATCCTCCCTCCCACCCAGCGACTGCGTCGTGTGGATGGTCTGCCTCACGTTCCCCTTCTTCCTCGGCGACGGCGACATCGACGACGACGGGCCTGACACGCTGCTCCTCTTATGCTGCATGAAGCTTAGAGGGCGGCCCCCACCCCCGCCGCCGCCGCCGCCGTCGGCCTCCTTCCTGTGCCGCAAGTTCGCCGTGCCGGCCACCCCGGCCTGCTGCTGCGGCCCAAACTCGACGACCCGCACTGCGCCGTCGATGCCCAGTTCCTCGGCCGAAGTTAGCCCGTCGTCGCTCTCGACCGGCACCTCGGCCCGGTACTTTGCGACGGACCCGCGCTTGGACGAGATGGACGCGAACGACGAGACGCGGCCGGAGAAAGAGCGGCCGAGCGCCGCGCTGCTCGGGATGATGCCGCCCTGGCCGGGCGCGGCCGCGTAGGACACGGATGTCGCCAGCGGCGGCGACCGCGTGCCGGTGGCTGCCGCAGCTGACGCTGTTGCGGCGGCCGCGGCCGCGGCGGTTGCGGCGGCAAAGGACATGTGCTGGGAGGACGTTGTCGCGGCATGGGAGCCGCGCCGGGACTCGCGCGGCGAGAGGGGCGCGGAGGCGATGGAGGCTGCGACGCCGCCGCCGCTCCCAGCTGCCGACGAGGTGGAAGTCGAAGCGGCGGCGGCGGCGGCGTTGGCCGAGACCGAGGTGCGGGAGCCCCGGATGGAGTCCGAGCTTGTCGGGTGGAGAAACTTTCCGGCCAGGCCGCCGGACGGCTCGTCCTCGATCTCTGTGACGCGAGCTGTCTGGCGTGACTTTTTTGCCTTTTGCGCTTGCTTATATCTCTCCTCGGTGGCGGCGTACACCATCGCCTGATCCTCTGGATACGCGGCAAAGGCGGCGTCGAGCTCTTCCTTGTGGAGAACGTAGATGTCCGTGTTGCAGACGGCTTTGGCAGAGTACTCGTGCCTGTTCCCGAGGATTATTTGGAACTCGCCTGTCGCAAAAGGATAAAAAAAAAGAAAAAAAAGCGGCGAATCAGCGAGAGTGGTTGCAGTAAATGGTGAGAGGTATGACAAATAATCGTGACTTCCTTACCGAAATGTGCCCCCTCGATGAGCGATGCAGTTGGTCTGCGCTTGTCTTCCGTTGCGTAAATGTCGATTCGTCCTTGTGTTACAAAGTACATTTCCTCGCCGACGTCACCTTTGTAGACAACGTACTCGTTCGCAGTGAACAGATAGAGCTTCATAGAAATGGCAATCATTCTCCTAAAGCCAATGGAGCAACCGTTGAAAATGTTTGCCTGCAAGCAGCCATTTAGGTCAACGAAAGGCTGACAATTCGCGAGACTGATTTTGGTCACCTTATCTATAATGCCACTGTTCAAACTAAGTGCGACTTCGCCGCGGAACGTGCTGGGCATATCTTCAAACAGGTTCTTCACGTCTATACCCTTGTTACGCTCCCAAAGATAATCGTAGTAGTCAATGACCCGCTCTTGCATGTCCGAGTCCATTGCTCGGTCCGCCATGTACTGCCTGACAGCATCCATCTTTTGTTGGTAAGACACACGTCGGCTGTCCATGTTCGACAGAGCCGAGGCAATTGTTCCTGGAGAGGAGTGGGTAAGGACGAGAGCGACAAAAGGGGTGTGTTTTGCTTATATTTGTAAGCGCCCGACTTGCCTGAAATGTACCCGTAGAAGAACACGCCGCAGCTCATTACAAACACTGCGAAAATTTTTTCCGAGTCGTTTTGCGGGCGAATGTCGCCGTAGCCAGTCGTGGTCATAGTAGTGACTTTTTTATTCGCACAGATTGATCAGCGCCGTCATCGAGAAAGCGGGGCTGCGGGGAAGGAAAAGTTTGCCACTCTCTTCCATTTACCTGTGTAGTACAAGGACGTGACGTATATGGATGCCGTTCCAATGCTAAACGTTTTCGAACCATCGTCTTCGGATTGGATAAGGCGGAGATTGCTTTGGTAGATCCACGAGGGCTGTTTACACGAATCGATGTCGGCGCTCGGGCACGCAATTGTGAAAAAGATACAGGCGATGCCGTGGTTCAAGATGATGAGAAAACTGGCAAACTTCATAATCTGAATGGAGAACGACGCGTGCAGTTTTCTTTCCTGGTTGCGGAAGAAGGATATAATCCTTGCCGCCCGCACGAGCTTGATAATCCTAACCAGCACTAGAATGTACAGGCCGTCCCCCTTCCCGATCCAGCCGAGACCGACAATGTCGATTGGAATGTTGCACAGAAGGTCGAACCGGAGCTGCATCGACTTGGAGTAGTGCATAGCCATCTCCTTTGGAAATATAACCCAGAAGCCGTTCAAGAGATAGGCGACGTGAAATCGAAAGAATAGGTCGATGAGGTACATAACGTCGATGAAATATGACACGACAAAACAAGACACGTCGAGGACTTTGAATGCCGGCATTAGGCAAAGAAGTATGCAGTTGATAATGGTCATGACGACCATCCACCGATCCCACGCCTGAAGAAAGGGTCCCTCTGGAATCAAGTAAAACTTTGTCAGGAGGTCCGGCCAGGACGGCCTCGCCTCGGACTGGACCAAGACCACATTTGGAGCGTTTCCCTCCTCCTCGTCGCCTCCTGGAGCTGTCAGGATACCGAGTGACCTTCCACCTTCCAGCATGGATCGCGTCGATCACCAAAGGGTAAACTTTCTTCTTTGATTTTGTTTTTTCTGTTTCTGTATGAGTGTGTAGGTTGAACAGGGGCGAAGGCGATCTTCACCGAAGGAGGGCTTTCGTATCCCGTTCGTTCGCTCGCTCAGTGATACCGACCAAGGTCTCTTGTCCCCGCCTTCCTCCCGTACCTCCCGGATTCCGAGTCGCAGCCTGCCTTCTTGCTGCTGCTGCTGCTGCTGCTGCGAAGCTGCCTGCTCAACGCGGTACTGTTGCGCTCTCGTAATGAATTATAGTGAAAGTGTACCAGGTAGTCTCTGCCCTCGCGTTCGTGGCGCACACGTGTCTATGTGCTGAGTGACCGTGAGTGGACGTGTCTGTGCCAGTGCGCGCGTGTTTGGGGGTCGTACGAAAGGTTGTCCTGCTCTCTCGCTCTCCGGTTCTCGGCGTCAAGCAAGGCGTGGTCCCGGAGCCTGCGCGAATCGCTTTGCCGTTAGTTCGGTGACTGATAACTGGTGAGGAGAGAGGGGAAATGGGAGGGGCGGGGGTTAGTTGTGTGCGTGAGGTGAGTGAGGATAGCGATGGGTAGCGCCGCTTGGGAAAGGGGTGCACGCGTGTGTGAGTGTGGGGTGAGAGTGGGGTGTGTGGGTGCGCGTATTTTGGCGAAATTGTCAGTTTTAGATTGCGCGTATGTTGCAACTGGCAGACAGAGAGAGAGAGAGAGAGAGTGAGTGGGAGAGAGAGAGGGAGAGAGAGAGAGAGAGAGAGAGAGAGAGAGAGAGAGAGAGGAGAGAGAGAGAAGAGAGAGAGAGAGAGAGAGAAAGAGAAAGAGAGAGAGAGGGAGATTGAGATAGAAAAAAAAGTCCGCTGCAGTATGAGGGCTGTTGTTGTGGCGACTCCGGTGAGTGAGAGACCGAGACCGAGAGCGAGAGCGAGAGCGGAGAGAGAGAGAGAGAGAGAGAGCGAAGGAGAAAGGGTTAGAGACAGAGACAGAGGCAGAGAGTGTGAGCGCGCGAGCCGTTGAGCGATTTCTCATCGTTCCTGGCCGCCGCCGCCGCAGCGGCCGTCAAGCCCCGAAATCCTTCCACACACCCAGCAATCAGATCCCACGTCATACAACAACTACGACTTCAACACCCCCCTCCTCCCTTCCTTGTCCTCGGACAACATCCATCTTCCTCCAACCTGCATCCATCCATCCATCCATCCATCCATCCATCCATCCTCCTATCATCAACTTCCAACCTCCGCACTCCCCCGTTCAGGGCGATGCCTCGCAGTTGGCCGTCGGCACCGTGGACACGCCGACGCCTGGACAGAACGAAATCCTTGTCAAGGTAAAAACCCGCGCAGCGATTATGAGTGTGATGGGTGGCTTTCTCTGACACTTCTCACAGGTCGCATGCTTTGGTACGAGCCAGTCAGAGTTTTTTTTATCGATTTTAGAATAACGGGCCGCAATTTGCTCAGCACTGAACCGGTTGGACATTCTGCAACGCGAAGGTAGTAGGTCTTGGGCGAATTCGACGAGGCAAGGAGACTGAAACACGCACCGACTTTTTGGGCTTTCCCGCAAATCAAAAAAGGAAAGTATCCACCCCCCGCTGGCGCCTCTCCCATTCTCGGCGTTGAATTTGCGGGAACCGTGGAGGCTTTTGGAGAGCACGGTAAGTATGGGGATTTCACTTTTATGCCAGTGTAAATGCTCAGTGTAAATGCTGACCTGGCCGTTTTTGGTTCACCAAGCGGCGCAAAAGTACACCAAGGGAGACCGCGTTTTTGGACTTGTACCGGGCGGTGCCTACGCGGAGGTAACACTACCAGTGGAAGCCGCTAACCCTGGGCCGCCAACACTCACTCGTCCTCTAGTATTGCGTTATCCACATGGATATGGCCATGCCCATCCCAGCGTCCTTGACATTCCAACAAGCAGCAGCAATACCAGAAGTCTGGTTAACAGCCTACCAAGCTCTCCATTGGAATTGCAACATTCAAAAGGGAGAATCAGTACTAATTCACGCTGGCGCTAGCGGAGTAGGAACGGCAGCGATACAGCTTGCGGCGCGCATGGAAGCGTGAGTTGTTTTTAATTGGCCGATGCGGAATTTCACCTGAACCGGACTCTGTAGAAAACATATCATCGTCACGGTCGGAAGCGACGAAAAGGGCGAATTCTGCAAGGCGCTTGGAGCGACAGCCGCTATCAATCGGAAGAGCACCACGACCTTTGACAAAGCGGTACGAGGCGCTGCTAAAGTGGAAAATCGCTTTCCATTCGTAAATCTAAAATTCGAGCGCGCAGGTTTTGGAGCACACCAACAACCGCGGAGTAGATGTGGTGGTCGACTTTATTGGCGGAAATTACTGGGATGCCAACTTGGCGTCGATGGCTGTCGACGGCCGCATGGTCATGCTGGCAATGCTAGGTGGGGAGTCCGACAAGCCGAAAGGCTTCTCAACGATCTTGCGCAAGCGACTGACGGTGAGCGTATTACGAGAGCAGCATTCTATTTCTCCCCTCCTTTCTTCATTATGAAGAACGTACGCTGAGCCGAAAACAAAATGTTGGGAAACGGTCCCCGACACAGATCCGAGGCTCTACCCTTCGATCGAGGAGCACCGACTACCAAATCAAGCTCACTGGCGAGTTTGCAAAGGAGATTCTTCCCATTGTCGTGGAGGGTCGGCTTAAGCCTATCATTGACAAGGAGTTTTCGTGGCACGACATTCAGGCTGCCCACCGCTTGCTGGAGAGCAACTCGACGATAGGTGACCGAACTTATTTCGTTTCATTCTTTGTCATTCCTTTTTTCTCTCGCCTGCTGGCCAGCCGAGATCCCCTCTTTCCTCTTTGACTAAACTTCCCCATCCCTGCTTCTGCTGTTCTCCAGGTAAAATTGTTGTGAACCTCGACTAAAGAGACGAGCATGTTCTGTACCCACGCTATTTGTGTGGACGGCCTTTCCTTGACCGCGTCTGTTGTTTTGCGTATAAGTCCGTCAATAAGATTTGATGATGCGCTCGTGCTTTGCTAGATCACATGAATGAGAGTTTGCGAGGGGGAGGGAACTGCACTGGGGCGGACGTTTCAGCCACAGTAACACAACGTCAAACGAATTCCATTGTGGCAGACATGGACGATGTGGGCGACGGCGGCGCAGACCCCGACCTTGTCGCCGCGGCGGCTGAGGCGCGAGACCCGTTCGACGGCTTCGCGCCGAACCACCAGCCCGAGCTGCTCCACCGCTGGCAGTTGCCGCGCGCCCACAGCAGCAGCAGCAGCAGCGGGACCGGCGCCCGCGCCGACGACGAGGGCGGCGGCGGCGGCTTCGATGAGAACCGTGCGACTCTTGTTGTTGCAAAGGTCATGAACGGCGGCCAGAGAATGGAAGAGAAGAAGCAGACGAGGAGGAAGGAGGCGAACGGCAGTATGGATCGGCACGGCTACGACTGCGTATGGGCGGCGGCCGCGGGGTACGATTCGGACGACGACCGCGACGACAAGGGAAAGCCAGGTGGAAGCAACTCCGGAGCGGGTCGCTCGAGTGGCAGCCGACGCCGCGCCAGCTCTGCCACCACCGTGTCCACAGCTGTCACCGTCCCTGGCGGCTTGTCCGCCTTCGAGCTCGACAGCAGCCCCAGTCCTGAGGCCGAGGAGCGCGCACTCTTCACGAAGCCGGACCCCGACGGCGAGTCTCGTGCTTCTCTGGAGGAGGACGAAAAGGAGAATGAAGCGGACGAATGGGAAGAGGATGCGCTACCTCGTCCGTTTTCCATTCCGATGGAGCTGTTTTCAAAGGTGAGCGCAATGTTGGCGCGCTGTGTCGGCTCTCTTTGAACAAGCTGGCTTCTCCAGCTCTTTCCGTATCAGCGGGACGGGGTCGCTTGGATGTACGACTTGCACACAAGGGCCGATGGTATAGGTGGAATTCTGGCGGATGAAATGGGTCTTGGGAAGACGGTCCAGGTAAACGAGCATCTTTCGTTTTAATTTCTTTGGGCTTTAACGTCGGCCCTCAAAACGTTGTACGCAGGTGATCTCATTCGTCCGCGGACTTTTGGAGTCCAGGATCGCTCGAAAAGTTTTGATTGTAATGCCCTTGGGGCTGCTGACGAACTGGCACGTGAGTTTCCCCCAAACCTGACTTATTGTTTGGGTTGTGATGGCGGTCGCGTTTCTTTGACATTACCCCGATGCTTACCGCAGGCAGAGTTTTTGGAATGGTAAGGACTGTTGTTTTGCGCTAGCCTCTTTGACAACTGGGTATCCAGGAGCCGATATACCAATGGTGGAACTACAGAATTGTACAAAACACTTCTAACAAGTGTTCTCACATAGTAATTATTTTCCACGGCTCGACGAAGAATGATTTGCGTGTAATTGAAGAGCGTGGAGGCGTTTGTCTCACAACTTATGGTGCGACTGATAATATGCTACTCCGCATTCCGGCTGTAACCGAAACCGCATTCATTCCGTAGGGACGGTAAAAGCAAGCTTGAGAATGTTAAATCGATGTACAAAGCCGTGGGACTACCTTATTTTGGATGAAGGTCATTTAATCAAGGTTTGTTGGGCTGTTCCCCAATGAGATTTGATACATCGTCTTCAAGAACTACAAAAGCCAGAATGCCCAGGCCCTCCGGGCAGTAAAATGCCGGAGAAAGCTGATGCTCAGCGGAACGCCACTTCAGAACAACTTGAAAGAACTTTGGGCGTTGTTTGCATTTTTATCTGGCGGCAAGCTGCTTGGCTCCTATGAGAGTTTTCGAAAGCATTTTGAGCTCCCCATAAACAAGGTCTGTATACGCTATACGCGCTACTCCCCCATATACTCCCCATATTAAATCTCCAAAGGCGACAGCAAAGGATGCGGATCCAAGTGACAAAGCAGTCAGTGAGCTGCTGGCTGCCAAGTTGCGAAAAATGATTTTGCCGTATTTCATGCGCCGCGAGAAGCGCCAGGTGTTTTTGCAGCAGAAAAGTCAAAGGGTGAAACAGGAGGGGCACTCGTCTCTACAAGGAGTCAAAGTTGAGCTGGTTGTGTGGATCCGACCCACGCCGCTTCAGCTTTCGCTTTATCGAGATTACTTGAAGGTTCGAAACCATTTCTCGACAATGCCTCACACCAGAGTGTGTTCATCTAGAGTAACGAAGTGGCAAGATCGTTGAAAATGCCAAAGCAGGCCCTTGTCGCGCTGAAGGTGTGTGTCTCATTTCCGGCCATCTTCTTACGCGAAGACAAGATACTGCAAAAAATTTGCAATGATGCACGTATGAGCGACGACTGCAGAGCTAATCAGGAGCTCAAGGATGACTTTTGGCGACACGACCCAGGAGAGAGCATTGAATACGTGTCGGACATGAGTGGGAAACTGCAAGTATTGGTGCGCCTTCTGTCCGACTTCAACAACACGGGAAATCGTGCTTTGATCTTCTGTCAAAGCGTTGTGATGCTAGACTTCATCGAGGAGGCGATTTCGTCGGCCCTTCCAGTTTTGTGCTCTCCTCTTTGGTAGATAATGTTTTGAAGATAAACAATTTGTAGAGCACTTCGTTTCTTCGAATGGACGGCAGCATCACTGATATCAACGAACGCAGAAAAATCTTGACCAAGTTTCAAAAGCGCGAGAGATATCGCCACATGCTCCTTTCTTCAAAGATGGGTCTGGGCATAACCGTGACGGCAGCAGACCGTGTAATCATTTTCGATCCAAGGTTAGTGTTTCATTCAACATCCGCTTTGTATAACCTTGTCGCGGAACGAAAAGTTGGAATCCCTCGCAGGTGCTTGTTTGATATTGTTTTCTCGTCAAATTTCAATTAATTCTCTCAGGACGCGCAAGCGGTGGACAGAGCATTTCGTGTTGGGCAAACGAAGGATGTTATCGTTTACCGCTTTGTCACTTGTGGGACACTGGAAGAAAAGATTTACCGTAACCAGGTTGGCCCGCCTCGCAGCATCCATTCCAGCATTTTAATCAAGGCGCTCAGATTCGCAAAGACTTTCTCGCGAGAACTTCAACGTTGAAAGGAAACAACGCGCGCTATTTTTCAAAGGACGAAGTTCGGCAAATGTTTGTTCTGGGCAGCACGGAATCCTCTGAAACTTCCGACTATATTTGCGCGCTTCACCCACTGACTGTAAAGCTGACTGATGAGCTTGTCAACTGCGTGGAGAGGACCAAGCGGCACGGTAGGCGTCACCTATTCCGATTCTCTGCTCCCAATCTCGGAACTGACTCATCAGTGTCGAGAAGATGGTGTTGCCAGCTTGAGTCGTCATGACGACCTGTACTCCAGCCTGGAGAAACACAACATTACGAACGACGATCTTCTTGAGGTGCACCTTATTTGCGCATTCTCCAATGAAGATTGAGCCTACCCGCGTTTTCTTCACTTGATTCTCAAAAGGCACAAGACATTCTGCAAAATTTCGATGCCACCAAAGACCTTCCCGACGATGAAGACGCTGCGATTCCGCGGCGGAGAAAGGCGAGGTCGCAAAAACGCCAACGGCGGCGATTTTTTATTGATTCGGATGCCGAGGACGAGGAAGGCGAAACTCGGCTCTTCTCATCGGACGATGAGGGCGACGATGGTTACGTCATTGACTTGCTTGCAGACTCTGATGGACAAAGCGAAGAGGACAATGACGAGGTCGGTTCTTTGGCGTCGTTTGTTGTGGACGATTCCATCTTGGTCGACGACGATTCTCTTGACGGCGATAACAAGGAGCGTGTAAAAGTCCTACAGGAGCTGTTTTTTGACGAGAGCGACGACGAAGATTCTCAACAGTCCTTTCATAAGTCGGATAACGAGGCTTCGCTGTCCTTGGGGACGAAGCCTGTTTCCGTTGATTTGACGACTGAAAGTGAGAGTGCCGCTGAGATGAAAAGTGCAAGAGCCGTTGCCGCAGTCCTAATTGAAAGTGATGATGACCTTACGTCCAAGGAATCGGCGCCAACTTGTCCTCGTCGCCGTCGAGCCATTCCGAAAAGAGATCATGCCGAACCTAATTCTGCGGTGAAGCGTGAACAATCAGCGCTGCCACCAACTACCGGCGAAACCCTTTTGGAAACTGCGACGAAAGTCGAACCTGTCCCTTCCGAAATGAGTTTTAATCTGGACGCCGACCCAACTGCTCTCGTTCCAACGACAATTGACGACCCCTTTTCGCAAGAACTCTCTGTGCCTACAGAAGGATTCCTGTTTGACTTAACGTTTGACAGTCCGATGAGCCCACAGCAAAGTGCCTGGGCCTGTAAAATAGAGGAAGTACTCGATTTAGATGATTCAGCGAAGCCTTTCAACAGCATTCGACAGACTAAATCTGAATCTGGCGTGAAGATTGAGTTTCCGAGAGTGCCCAGCTCAAGCATGGTTCCTCGCGATGAAAGTCCGGTGGTTGTCGATTTGTCTGGCGATGGTGAAGCCGAGGCAAAACATCATGGCAAGCACAAGAGCCCGAAAGCTTCCAGCAGGCCGGTCTCGCTTCTGGGGCTCCACGATCTCTCTGACGACGAAGAGTTGCCAGTCATCAAGATAGAGGAGAAACGCGATTTTGTCGCGTTGTCTCCGCAAAGCAAAAAACTCAAGCCCCTGGGATCTCCACCAGATTTCGCTGCCTTCGACTTCTCGTACGGCCACGGTCGACAGCAGCTCGTGAGCACGAGTCCGCAGTCAAAACGCTCTCGCCATTCGAATAATGCCGCTCCCTTCAAGAGGCACTCTCCTCCGAGCAAATCAAGTGCAAAAGCGCGGCCTATTGCAGGAGACGGGGTGATTGAGGTCGACGAGATACAACCCAAGGTTGAGATTTCGGACCACTCTGACGGCAGCGACTCTGGCAAAGTACCCCTCGCGACCTTCGATTTGACACACGATGAAGACGAGACGGAGGTCGACAATAGCCGAACAGAGGGCCTTGCTTATGGCCTGCCCAGTTTCAGCAACAGTGTGCTTGTGCGACAAGCCATTGACGATGACGATGATGAATCGATCGATGCTGGAACGTCGTTTGACGTTTGGACATCTGGTTTGGCTGACGAATGAACGAGAAAAGTTTTGATCCCATTCCTTTCTACAAGGCGATGGCCGCATGGGAATTGCCGCGAAAAAGCGAGCGCAGGTTTCTGGTGAGGTTGGAAGAAAGCCGTTGGAGCCAATTGAGGAAAACTGGCTCCCCTCAGGCTGGAAGGTAATTTCTCTTCTTCGGAAAAGTTTCACCTCTCAAATCGAAAAAAAGGACTCTCGCGATCGTGACGCAACCGTCAACAGCTCTCATTGTCCGGGGCGTGTCCATACCTCCGCAAAGCGGTCGATACTGCGTTGCCGGTGTGTCTGCACTCCGAGCGAGCTTGCCGAATACGAAAGGAGGAAAGTCCGTTTTTGGTGGGTTCGCACTTGGCGCGGTGATGGTATTGCTCTTAACCATCTTTTTTTTGCGCACAGGAGGCTCATGAGCGAGAATCGCAACCACGACGCCAAGCGGACACTAACGAAAGCGCTTCTCATTTGTGATGACGAAGATTCGATAGCGGCTATGCTGGATTTTCTCGATTCAACGCTTGCCCTCGCCAACTAGGAGGACCACCCACGCCTCTCTGTAATCCAAAGCTGTCGCCCTTAACAAAAAAAAAAAAAAAAAATACCACGAACAATTCCAATCCCGGTTGCAAACGCTTTATGCACAAACAGAACACACCACTGGGCCTACTAATTACGCCGTTCCTGCGACGCCACGTACTCTGCCCACGAAATTGCGCCGTCGTTGTCCAGGTCGTCCTCTTCCAGCACACTGTCGATCAGCTCCTCCACCTTTTCGAGCGTCAGCCGGTCCTTGGCGAGTTTTCCGTTCATGTCGGGGCGCCCCGACCGGCCCTGGTCGGTCAGCGCCTCCATGTCCGAGAACACCACGCCTGCGACGATGAGAGGAAAAACCATTCGGGGGACGGGGAAGAGTGGGGAAGAGTGGGAAAGTTGAGCGAAGCAAGGGGACGGAGGTCAGCTCTTTCGGTAGTGTCGCGGCATCCGGCCGGTTGTTTGATTTGTGAAAGTGAAAACTCACGAAGTTCATGTCCATCCAGATGCTCGTCGTTGTTGTAGTCATGCAGCTATTGCGCCAAAAGAGCTTCAGGTTAGCCCCGCTACCCCAATAAAAAAAGCACACACACAGACATCCATCGCTTCTTACCGTAAAGTAGTAGTATTGATCGTCCTCGCTCGACGGATCGGGCATCGGCATGTCGTTGAAGGTCTTGCCGTCCATCTGCTTCTTGATGCGCTCGCGGATCTTGCGGCGGATGGTCTCGGCGCCGAGGTGCACGTCGCCGTAGTTGCCGCCCTCATGCGAGGCGGCCACGAAGAGGCCGAGCGCAGAGGAGGAGGAGGAGGAGGAGGAGGACGAGGACAAAGGGGAGGGGGAGAAGAAGACGGCGACGAGGGCGACGGCGGCGGCGAGCAGCGCGGCGGTCCGGGCGAAGCTGGACGGCGGCTGCGGCGGCGGCATGTGATTGACTGATTGACTGATTGACTGGTTGACGCCTTTGATGGTTTGTTTGTTTGATTGAAGAAGCAGAAGAAGAAGAAGAAGAAGAAGAAACTTTTATTTTCAGTAAATATTATGCATTTACTAGTGGAGCCCATGCGTGGCGTCGACCTCGAAGTCGGCGACGACGACGACGACGACGACGACAACGACGCCGAGAACGCCGTCCAGGTCGCAGCGGGGAGCGTCTGCAGCCACAGCGGCAACAACGACTGCAACAAGAACAACGCCGACGACGACTGCTCCTGCCATGACGACAACGATGCCGCCGCCGTTGCCGCACGCCTGGACGCCCTTGCTACGCGGCTGCTCATGCCGGCCTCGTTTGCGTCCCCAGCCGCGATCCACGACACGCTGGACACGATCCGCGACACGCTGGCGTTCGCAGACAGCGCGCGGCGCGCCCGCTTCCACCGCCGCCGCCGCCGCCGCCGCCTTCGCTTTCGCCTTCACAGCGGCTGCGCTGCGTCCCCCGCCGACCGCGACCGCGACGAGGATGCCACCCGCCGAGCCGCCGTCAGCTGGGTCGCGCGCGTGCACGTTGCGCTGCTCAAGGGCGCCGTCGCCGGCGACGCAGCCGAAATTGAGGCGGTGGAGATGCGGGTCGCCGAGGCCGTGGCGAGCGGGGCGGCCATCGGGGGAGGTCGGGAGGGCCGATCGCACATTGCTTGATTTTGTGCTTTTATTTATCCCCTTTGGTCCGATCTCAACAAAAAAAAAAACCAAAAAAAACAAAAAAAAAAACACACACACACAAACACACACACACACAGCGTCGACCAACAAGACCAAGCAGTTCTCATTCCCCCCGCGGCTCCCGGCTCCGCTCCAGATCAGCGAGCTCAGCTACACGGCGGCCGGGCTCGGGTGGCAGACGTGGGGGTGCGCAGTGCTGCTGTCGCAGCTGATCGCCAACTCGCGGGAAACGGTGACGGTCGCGGGGGCGACGGTCCTGGAGCTCGGCTGCGGAACCGGGCTCGCCGGGATCGCGGCCGCGCGGTGCGGCGCGCGCCGCGTGTGGCTGACGGACGGCAGCGAGGCGGCCGTCCGGAACGCCGGGGAGAACGCGCGGAGAAACGGGTGCGCTGTGGTCCGCAGGCCTTCTGGTAGCGGCGGGGGCGGGAGCGCAGACGCGGCGGAGGATTCGTCGTCGGTCGAAGGGGAGGTGCTTCTGCGCGTTCTCGACTGGTCGCGCTTTGCCGGGGGCGCTGGATCGCCCGCGTCTGCAGCGGACGAAACGACGGGGCGGCCCCACCCCCAAGTGGAGAACGACGGCAGCGAGAAGGACAGCGAGAGCGACAACGACAACGACGGCAGCGACATCCCCTCCGTGACAGACATTTGCCGTCTCGGCGTGGACGTTGTGATCGCGGCGGACGTGTGCTACGAAATCGAGCACGGGCCGCTGGTGGCTGGGATGCTGGAGGCGTGCTTTCGCGCCGGGGCCAAGATGGCGTTTGTCGTCGTCGCGCTCCGTCGCGGGTTTGAGAGGGAAGTGGAAGGCTTTGAGCGTTGTGTGGCGGAGCGAGGAATCGCGACGGTCGAGTCGCGCCTCTTTGGTGCTGGCGACGGAGAAAGCGACGGCGACAGCGATAGGGGTGACCAGTTGTTTTTTGAAAGCCCGCCGACTGCCGCCGCTGAGTTCAAATTGTGCGCCTTTTCCTTTCCGGGCGGCGCAAATGCTGTTGGTTAGAGGCAAAATCGTAAATACTCGCTAACGTATAAAAATAAACAGTCTCTGCTGCGTTTATGGCATGTAATAATATTGTGCCGTGAATAATATTCGTCACAGAAGTCTTTGCTTCCAAGGCTTCCGGTCCGAAGAAACAAAAAACAAAAAAAAAGTGGTTTGGTGGTTCGAGGTTTCCTGCATTCGTCGTCAGACCTTCCGACAGACCTTCGTGGATGAAAACCAAACACTTGTCATAGTTGTCCTCAGACGGCAAAAAAAAAAAAAAAAAAAAAAAAAAAAAGGAAAAAAAGTGAGACGGCGTCAACGTCTGCACGAGGTCTGAAAATGACTTGCCGAAATAATACCACAAGTTTGAATGGATTACCGAAACGACGACTATTTACTAAACTTCCTCTTTTAATCACCCCACGTTCAATGATTTCATCCACCCACCCTCCGGGGGAGGGGAAACAAAGACACTAATTTAAACATCGCCAACACGGTTCCTCTTCAATTGCTCAGCCGCTCTTTGCGCCGCTGCCCTTGCCCGACGCTTCATTTCCGACTCTTCCTCCAGGCACTGCTGCACGTGCATGTCCAAGATGGTGAAAGTGGTGGGGTCGAGTGTATCGACATCGAGCTCGACTTCCTCGCCTTCGCTCAGCCCACCCCCAGGCGCTTGACGGGACTGGACCACCATGACGCACGAAGACAAGTGCTGCTCTGAAAGTCCAGCCAGTTGCTCCGCCAGCCTCATTCTTTCCTCGAACGGAATCGAGGACGGTGCCGTTCCAGCGTGAAGCGATGCTTGAAGTGGCGGTGTCGGTTGGGGAAGGGGAGGCTGAAGTAGCGGCTGCGGCTTGGCCTTTGGTTGGGGCTTCTTCTTCTTCGACGGGGGTGGGGCAACCGTGTTCGGAGGGGGAGCCGGCTGACCGTCGGCACCAAGGACAGATTGAGAGGAAGAAGCAGTTACGGGCGCGTTGGGCGCTGAAGGCGCCGTCGAGTGCTTTGAAATATTCATTGGGGACCGAGTTGATGTGATACTTTTTGGTCTCGGCTTCGTCAAAGGAGTTTCAAGCGATGTGGACTCCGAACTGGGGATCTTCGGAGTCATTGGCCGTGCAGCGGGAGTGGGCGTTGCTGCCGTGGAGGGAGCTGCTTGCGATGGGCCCGGTGGATCGGGTGGCGATGGTGATCCAAGCTTAGACGGTGAAGTTTTGACGCTGACGACCGTGGGCACCAACGAGTTTGAGTTCACCACGGGGCCACCGTTCGACTGTAGCTTTCGCATTACACTTTGATCCATGTCAAGGCGATTTTGGCGCCACTTAACACCACATCGATTGCAAAGAGTACCACGTCCCGACGGTCCTTTGCGCCACATTGGAGTGCTGGTGATTCCGCAGTACTCGCAAATCCTTCCACCGCCAGAGGCTGTGGGCGATGAAGGCCCACCCACAAAGGCACCCGCAGGCAAGGCAGTTGGAGTTGGTGTGACGCTGCTGGAGGCAGGCGTCGCTGTTACACGACGTCTCTTAGGAGGTGGCGGTTTAGGAGGCGGCACAGTTGAGCCGTGCGATTTCTTTTTCGGCTTCATGCTTCCACCTGTGGATGACGTGCGATTGGGGCCAGACACTTTCGCCGCCGGCTTCCCGGATGACGCCGGGGCCGCCGGCACAGAGCCTCCATCCCCATGGGGAACATCGTCCATATCCACTTCTGATCCACTAGACGACGAATCGGATGAATCTGAGTCAGACGAGTCGGAAGAATCGCTATCGAGGGTTCCAGTGGCTTCCAAGGCACCGGCCAGGGCCATCAACTCGGCAGTAGATCCCCGCTTACTCTTTTTGTCCTTTTTGCGACCAGGGGCGAAAGAGGTGTAATGGTGAGAGTTTTTGAACAGGCTGAATTCGTCGAACAGCGCCAAGGAAGCTGCCAGAGTTGTTATTTGGTCCTTCATCACTGTTGACTTTAACTCGCCAGATTTCGGATCGACGGCAGAGTTATAGGCCTTTTCGATCACATCCAAGAGCATTCCAACTTCCAGAGGCCCTCGTGAGGACCCACAGACCGAAGAAAGTTTTGAGCCAGTCAACGACTTTGCGCGCTGCATAGGCGTTAAACCTGGAACTGGTGGATTCACAGGAACGACTCGCTTTCGACTTCGTCCCTCTGTGGAACCAGAAGACCTGTGGAATTCTTCCGGCTCATAGATTCTCTTGGGCTTTCGTTCACGGGTTGGCCTCGAGGGAAATACAACGGGGGTCGGATTGGCGATTAAAACGCCGCTCGAGGAGTGAATCTCGTCCGCTTCCGGAACAATGGCTCCATTCATTGTGTCGGATATCACAGATTCGGATCGCGGTCTGGTTCCGAGAAACGTTGGGTCGCCGTCGATGTTGGGAACAGCCGCAATCGGTGACTCAACGACTTTACTGATGTAGCTAATTCCGTTAATAAATAGAGGAATCTCCGATCCTCCCTTTACCCAGTCGGGAAAGAGAGGAAAAGAGCGCTGAACTAGTGAAATAAAATGCGCTTCGAGTGAGCGTCCAAGCTGGTGGATTTGATTGACCGGAGGATTGTAGAGAAAGCAGTTGTCGAGCATAAGACGGATGTCCGCGACAAACTCCGCAGCTGAGCGATACGGGTGGAGAGGGGGTTGCTTTCCGCCAGATTTCGCCACTCCGGGTGCATTCTGGCTCAAAGCAAAACTTGGCCCGAACGAGTGATTTACAACACCAATCGAGGAGGACGCTCTTGACGAGGAGAGCTTCTGGTTAATTGAGGAAAGGTCCATTGGCTTCTTGACAACATCGAAGTAATCTGGCGCCATTGCCGCGACCGGATCCACTGGAGCTAAGAACGGCCATGCAAGGGGATGCCTCAATAGCGACTGAAGAATGGAACGACACTCGCGGAGGTCAGACGGAGTCAAGGCTGAACCATCGGCAGTGGGAACGCCTGGTCCCATACTCATGGGATTCAGATGCGTCATTTGAACTGACCGGGAGGTTGCATCTTTGAATGAAGGCAGTGTGCCATTCGATGAGGGTGCACCCCGAAACAGTGATGGCGCTGCCAAAAGACAGTTTAATTTCAAGAAGTCTGCGACGACAAGCAGCAAAATGAAACAAAAACGAATCGTTGGCACGACTACGTGGAAGTTCTTCACGTTGTCGGCAAAAAATGAGCAACTCACAGGCCATGTTTGTTGGTAATGTCGGCGCGGTGCTGGGAGTGGCAGGACAGCTTTCCTCGCTTGAGCCATGAAAAAAGGGATGGGCCAGGGGGGCATGGGACGTGGAGGAAAGTGATTCTTCGTGCTCGGTAAGAGACGGGTTGGTTTGAGCAGAGGGGTGTGGGCCGCCATCATCAACGCGGAAGGACTCCGCACAGTTGACGGTGGGTTTTGAAGTCAGGCCGTTTTGCCCACCCCAAAAGCTGCGGCTGTCGCTTCCGTCAATCGAGGCTGCATCGACTGACTCGTGCGTGGTCTCCGAGGTGGGCTCAAACTGCAGCGTGAGAGCAGATGGCTTTGGCGGGGGAACGACAGTGTAGGACGGTGGTGGGGAACTGACGGCTGAACCCTCAAGATGGTCGGATAAGGATGCTGATAATGGTGGTGGTGGTAGCGGCAGCGGAGATGTCGCGGACGGCAGCGGCAGTTTGACCAAAGGGGCTGCTGTGGAAGGGGACGTTGGTGTCAAGCGAGATGCATCCACGGCCGCGGCGGCGTGCAAAAGAGCATCCACAGCAGCAGCTGCTGCGGCCGAGTTCGGCTGAGTGGCAGCGTCCATTCGAGTGCCGACGATGCTGCTGCTGCTGCTGCTGCTCATGAGGGGGATGCTCGAGGCTGAGAGGAGCACGAGGGTTCTGCGGACTTTGGTGGGCGTGGAACTGCGCAATGAGTCGAGCTGGTGGGGGTGGACTGGGGTTTGGCGGCAGCGGCGGAGGCGGCGGGCGGCGGCGGCGGCGGCAGCGGCGGCGGCGAACGGAGAAAAAGAAAAAGAAGAAAAGTGACGACTTTGCAGAAGATACCAAACGAAGGGAAAAAAAATGACGAAGGAGAAAAAAAAAAAAAAAGAAAAAAAGAAAAAAAAGGAAGGGGCAAGAAGAAGAAGTGGTCCCAGTCCAGTCCAGTCCAGTCCAACCAATACACACTAGCAAGGTCCGAACGGGATGAAATGCGAGAGAGAGAGAGAGAGAGAGAGAGAGAGAGAGAGAGAGAGAGACAGTGTGGCATACAGAGCCAAGTGAGCCATCATCGCTTACTCTCACTCCTCTTTCTACCACCAAATGGTCGCGAGCCTATCTTGAACTGGCCAAAGTAAACGAAGAACCCAATGTGGAGAGGACGTAAAAAGTGCACGAAACCAACATATTCGAGCTGAAGAGTGTGGAAACTCTTGGGGTGAAGAGGTTGCGAAAAAGCTACTTGCTTATGGCCAACATGCCTGCCACAGGTTGGGCAATGTCAAAATCGCTTTGCGATTACTAATTGAACTTATATTGCCCACAGTATGAGACATTTCGTGGGCATAAGTAGTGGCAAGGTCAGTGTACGTTGACACTGCCCTTCTATTAATTTGTATGCTAGAGTTGTTTTCTTATTTCAATCGTAGGAACTCCAGGAGCACATTGCCCATTAAATGGATATTGACGAGTTTTGCGGAAATGCGCTCACAGAGCGGAATCAACATGGCTTTAATGATGTCAAAAAGTTAGTCGTTTGGTTTCTCACAGTACCGCTTGCCGCTCCTTTGATTCTGAGGAACGTTTGCAAGCACGCTCAAAGAAAGTAGTTGGCGCAGCCCCGGCTCCGATTTTCTCTCTTGCTTTGGCGTGTCGGAGTTTGAAGTTCACCGAGCTTGACATTTCAGACGATCATGGATCCTCGTCGGTTGACCCTCGCTGCAGGCAGGCCGGCCCACGCCCACAGTTATCGCGCGATCTAACCCGTAGCTAAATGCGTTCAGACATAAGCGCTTGCAGAGAGTGCGCCTTTCTTGGAAACTACGATGTGGCACTCGTCTGCTACGACGCTGTTATCCAAACTGTAGCGCAGTGAGATCTTCGCCTGCGAAGAGTACCATCCGGTAGCGTAACCACATTACCAGGCAGGCGAAGGCGTCCCTCCAGGTCGAACTGCGGGATCGATGGACTCGCCTGAAAATGGATCTTATCGAGGAGCTCGGCCTAGTTAAATCACTGAGCCAGGAGCTCGCGGCTTTCAAGGCACGCCCTTCCACAGCATCAGCGCGGAACAGAAAGCCTTCAAATGATGAAGAGCAGGACAAAGATGTATGGCCTCCCCCTTCTCCACAGCCGAGACGAAGGCCGGCTGCTGCACCTGCTGCCGCGAAACGCTCAGTTGCTAAGCAGGGCCCCCAGCATAGATCCTCTGGTAAGTGGTTTTGCAGCTCCCGTACGTGCGAATCGCCAACTTCCTCCACCTTCCCCCAATGTACCCATCAGATGAGGATGCTGCTCCAGCCTGGTCAAAACCGACTTCCGGAGTTGCACCTGCAAAGATTTCGAGAGGAAAGGTAAACAACGCGCGGGCGATGCTTTCCATTTTCAGACTAACCGCATGACTGGTAGAACCCGCTGAACAAAAGGAGTCGAAGTCCTCCATGCTGAGGTGGAAAAGCTTGGGCTACTCCACCGTTCACTGACTTCAGAGTTTTTCTCAGCAAAGCTTCCGGGAGCAAGCAAGATAAATACAACGCTGTTGGAGGCGGGACTTCACCGTCAGCGATCGGGGTACAAAGGGGCCCAAAAAGGAGCTCCAATTCGGTGAACGCTGTGAACAATGATTCCGGAGATAAAAAGGAGGATGCCGACGATTCGAAGGAAAACAGACCAGAGTATTGAGAAGTTCTTTCCTCAATCCTCCGTCCCTGACAATACCCTTGGTGCATTGCTCTGCATAGATTCGACGGTACAGGTTATGATAAAGACCTGGTTGAAATGGTCAAGCGTGACATTTTGCAGACGGCGCCAAATATTCGTTGGAGCGATATCGCTGGTCAGTACGGGACGAGGTGATTAAGCTGGGGCTCAGTCTCCCTAGGTTTGCGAGAAGCGAAACAGTTACTTGAGGAAGCAATTGTTCTTCCACTATGGATGCCAGATTACTTCCAAGGTTTGTTCTTCTTCACAATCATGCTAAAACTGCCGAATATGACGCTTTCAAAAGGGATTCGCCGTCCATGGAAGGGCGTATTAATGACTGGACCCCCCGGGACTGGGAAGACTTTGCTTGCCAAAGCGGTTGCGACTGTACGAAATCGACTACTCTGCTTGAATCCGTCTGATAACAGTTCTTAGGAATGCTGCACCACATTTTTCAATGTCACAGCCAGCATGCTCACTTCTAAATGGCGCGGTGATTCGGAGAAAATCGTCCGGGTGAGTGCTCCCCTTGTCCAGCAGTTAGTTGATTATGACTCTCACCATCCCGCTTGATAGCTGCTGTTCGAAATGGCACGCCATTATGCCCCAAGCACTATATTTATTGATGAAATTGACTCACTCTGCAGTACTCGTGGCGAGGGCTCAGAGCATGAAGCCAGTCGAAGGTACAGTGTGCGAAAGCTTTCACAAACTCGAGTTGAGCAGTTTGTGTGTCGTGAGAATAGAGTGAAGTCGGAGATATTGATGCAAATGGACGGAATAAGCGGTTCTATAGGGACAACGGCCGAGGGCGAGCGAGATCCAATCGTTATGGTCCTCGCGGCGACCAATTTCCCGTGGCATATTGATGAGGCGTTGCGCCGTCGGCTTGAAAAGCGAATTTGTGCGAAAGTTTATGTTGAGCGAATTCAGCTGAACTGACTACAAACAGACATTCCCCTTCCGGAAGCCGAAAGTCGAAAAGAGCTCCTCCGAATCAATTTGCAATCAATCAAGGTGTCCGATGAAGTGGATTTGGAGACACTTTCGCAGAAGATGGACGGTTACTCTGGAGCGGACATAACAAATGTGAGTACGCCCGTTGCACAAAAACACATTCAAAACGATTGTCTTCTATTGTAGATTTGCCGTGACGCCAGTATGATGAGTATGAGAAAGCGCATTCGAGGTTTGACACCAGACCAGATTAAAACTATTCCGAAAGGTGGGAAAAGTTCTTCCGTTTGCAGGACAACTGTGCTTCCACGCTGTTTAAAAATGACTAGACGAGCTCGAGGTTCCCGCCACTATGGACGACTTTGTTGCCGCTCTGGCCAAGATCCAGAGCTCAGTGAGCCAAGCGGACTTGAAAAAGTATCAAGACTGGATGGACGAATTCGGTGAGCACTCTTTTGTTTTGGTCTCTCTAAGAATTTGAAAGCTGACCAGTTACCAATTGCGCTATTCACACGTTGAACGAAAAAGGGAGTGTTTGAGACTATATGTGGTGCGCTTCCTCAAATAATAAAAGGAAATAAATTTGGAGAACAATAGAAGCCCATGCAGCTCAATCGGGATTATCCCACAGCCCCGACAACCGCGACGACCGGCACGCTCCGTTACGATGACCTTATCGCGAACACACCAGAAAACGCGGAGTCGCCACAGCCTTCCTGCGCTCCCAGCGGCCAGCCCAGCGGAGGACAGTCTCCTGACGCGCCGCCTGGCACTCCCTCCGGAACGCCAGCAACACCTTTGTACTCCATGACAGAGTGGTTCAAGCCCGCACCTTTTACCATAACGGATGAAACTGTTGGCGAGTCACTACTAGCCGACGAGCGAGCTTTTCACGACTTTCGCCCAACAACGGAAATAGTAAGCTCCATAATTTCTGTTATCACCGTCAAAGCGTGGTTCTTACTGGCTTTTCCGTCGCGTTTCCATTTCCAATAAGGCACCATGGCGTCCGGTTGAGGACGATTCAACGCCCCACGCGCCATACTTCTTGCCTGACCCGGTGAAGCCATTGCCCCGTCTTTCCGCGGAAAATCGTGTGATGCGGACCATTCGTGCGACCGACCAGCGGATTTCGCGGTTAGGTCGAGGCTGGAATCGCGGTAAGTTGCTGCTGCGACCACTGAAAATGAGCGTTTCGTACATTTTGTGCGATGGAATATCTGCATGAGCGCCGCCCTTATTAAATTGACCAAGTACGATATTTTCGTTTCTCGTTCAGTTGAGGATCAGCATGAAGATGATACTCTGGCTTTACAAAAGGTGGGTTGCTGTTTGGAGTCGCTCCTCCACCTGCATTTTAGTGATTAAACTCATCACGCTCTTTCTTGCAGGCCCGAGCAAGATTTCAAGTGCTGTGGAAATGCCGCATTCACAGCAAAATATTTCACAAATCTTCGAATGCCCAGAACACTGAAGTTAGAAAACGCAGGGTCTCCAATTGGGCTTCGAAGGATCAACAACGCAGGAATAAGAAAATCGGGGAGGGCAAGCTCATTGTCGGTCACTTGTACAAGCAACTAAAGACGGCGTTACCCTTTCTCCGTCATGGAGGAGCTTGGGGCGAAGTGCCGGTTCCACAGTTTGAACCCACACGCCAAGGGGGTGTTTACGGTCTCCAGCATCTGGGCTTCGTTCCCTCAACCGTCGACGCCTCCAACCTGTTCTCGCCAAATTCTACAGTTGTTCTGCCCGCCAAAATTCATAACCCGGCGAAGCGGCATGGAGCGAATACCGATTTTGCTCTATACAAGTCCCCGGCTTTCCAGGTTGAGGAGCGTGAGGAACAGAGCGCCTTGAAGCTTCCTACGGTATCCTGCCATCCATACAAATGGACTTTTGAGCACCGGTTGGTTGAAGCCCTCGGCATACTGGGCCAACCAGCCAAGGGAAAAGCTGCCCAGAACGCCGCCGCAGTGGTGAGACACTCTCCAAATGACACAATTCTTTTTTTTTTTTTTTTCCCACTTTCTGACAAGAAATCGCACAATAATTCCTTGAATCAGGCTGTGGCACGGAGGCTCGCAGCCGATACCTCCTCAATCGAAATATATAGACGCCGACCAGATGTTGCTCAGGTTTTCAACCGCCCGCTGACCAGGAGCAGAACTCTCTGGCGTGGCGTTAAGCTGGAAACGCCTCCCCCTTCGCTCAGGGGGGAGTCAATCATCACTTACGGGCTCGCCGAAAAATCTCTGACCGGGGATGAAGATGGCTGGACTCTGTTCGTTCGCGACGGGTGCCTTGTGGAAGACTCGCCGACGTGCGTCAAGTTTCGGGAAGTATACGAAGAGCGTTGGGTTGCCATTCGATATATTGTGTCGAAAGTAGAGCAAATTTTGCGGAGATACGCCAGTTGAGCCTCAATTTAAGACCGTCCCTTTCCCTCTATCCACCGCAAATTGCAATCGCTAAACGCTCTCGCCTTCGGAACTCTTCATTTGAAACTTATACTCACAGTTCCGTGGGCCGAGCTGAAGTGCTCCAAGCTTCTCGAGCTTGCCTCTGCGATTCCCCTAGCGCCGTTTTATCTGACTCCAAAAACCTTACCACCCCTACTGGCGAACCAGACGGATGTGCTTGGTCTCTTGCACCGTCCTGGACAATTATTCAAAGGCAACCCCGCAGCTGCACCTACGCTCGCCGCGGTGCAAATTCAGTTCCAATACAGAGTGTACAGGCAACGCAAGCAATTTCTCGACTTCCTAGCGCAGCAGGCGGCTGCGCGGCAAGTGGCGAAGGCATGGCGCATTCACGCGTACCGCAAGAGTCTTGTCAAAGCCATTCGAAATCGGTTTGAGACTATTCATGTCAAGCGATTCAGCAGGCTGCTCGCCGGGATGCTGAGAGATTGGCCACACATAGCCGCCAGGAGTAAGATTGTGGTGGTGCTTGGGCCGAGGTTTGGCAGAATCGAAATCCCAGCGCTCGTCCTTGGAAAGTAAAGTACTTTGAATTCCCGCCTTATTGGTCTAACTTTTTCTCCTTCGTGAATTTGCAGAGCTGTCCCCATTTATGAGGAGAACGACGATTGCATCATGATCGTTCCCTTTTTCGATGGGGACAAGCGGGAGTATTTCGAAAGATCCCTAGGTAAAAGACGAGGATGCTCTTCGCAAAGGACAAGATTTTTCACTCTGCACGATCGAATTAGATTGTGCATATCCACAGCGTAGCCCACTTTCGACTGGTCGCCTTCGAATTGTCTCGCCAGAATCGGCAAAATGTTTCATTCCAGGCGCAAGCGTCGCATCTATGGCCCTCGCGAGTCCAAAAGCCTTGCGGCAATTGAAGGAAATGATTCAAGGAAGAGTGGCAGTGCTGTGCTGCGACACAGTCGCCGAGCCTGAAATCATCCTAAGTTCGGTATGCACATCTTCCAGCAAACAAATGGGCTCAACGGTACCGCTTAGACTTTGAACGTTCCAATTCTTGGCTGCACTTCCGATCGATACCGTTTTGTTAATTCTCGAATAAATGCAAGAGCCTTTCTCAAGCAAGCAGGATTGGAACTTGCCCCAGGTTAGGGAAAAAAGGGGGCTCGGGGACTCAAACAGAAATATTTCAGGTGTAATATCGGCTGGAGACGAGCGGAATCTCTGCAATCACGTGGCGAAATGCCTCCTTCTTCACCCGAATGTCCCTCGCTGGAATTTTTACGCCGATCGCTCAGTTGCTCGGATGAACTTCTCAAGGCCTGATGACTTGTTTGACGCTCACATTGGTAGCTGAATCAACTTACGAAAGTATTTCCGGTCTCACCTCGTTGATTAATTGATAATAGAGTCAGCACACGTGCCAATTGACGTTCAGAACAAAGACGGGCTGTTGGAGACGCTCGAAAAAGTGGCACCGGAACCGTCTGTCGAAATCACCGCCATTCTACCTTCAAAGTCGCCAACGAATATCACCGAACAACCTGGGTTTCAGTTCAACCCCCTAATGACTGCGGCCCGACCAGCGGCGCTGGAATCACGACGCAGGTCGACGAGAAAAAGCGTTGTCTTTCAGGATGCATCTGCCGGAACGCTCGCAGCGTCCGCGCTGCAGACCGTTGCGAATGCTGTGCAAGAAGGAATCAAACGAAATCTGAGGCGAAGAGGTGGCGGAAATTACCACCAATTCTCAGAGGACTGGTGTTCCAAAGACAAAGAGTTTGATGGCAAACGCGTCACAAAAAGCGAGGGAGCGCGAGTTCGTCCAATGTTGAGGTTGGAACGAAAGAAGCGAGGGGGTGGGTTAATTCAAGCGGTGCCCGTATCAGACGGCCGGCAGATGAGAAGGGTCGATATCGGACTGATGATGGACCCGCGTGGAACTTGGCAGATCGTTGCAACGTCAGAGATGCGGTTTGGCCAAAATTTCGAGCAGGTCGGCTTGGTCGTACCGCAGCAGTCTCTCACAGCCACAAGGCTAGGAAATCTGATTAATAAGCTCGCATGGATGTGTGCTGGCAAAGGAATAATTGGATTTGTAACGCTCCAAATTGCCGCATGGAAAGAGACTAATGCAGTAGGTCTTTTTCGCTTGAACTTCTCACTCAGTTAAAATCTATATTAAGGGCTATGTTCAAGATTGGTGCACGAATTTCTATCCTTTCCTTTCTCCAAGTGTTTTGTACGCGGTGTCAGTTTCCTTATCGACTGGTATATTTATTGACAGAAAAAGCATGGAGACGGGGCCTATCAACACATCCCTTTCGTTCGATTGGTCGACCATACCACTTCACACTACGAAGTCGGATAATGCTTGGCATTTGGATAAAAAACGTATGCGCGAAATGTATGAAGGATTATTGGCAAAAGAAGCAGGTGGGCATCACACAACAACAAGAATTGCGATAGTGCTTTTTGGCCTGGTGCATTCGGAGGTACGCCAGATGACAGCTAGAGCTGTAGCTGTTGCAAGTCAGCGACGCGGGATGGAGTTCAGCGATCGGGTGAGCGACCTGTCTTGACTGCAACCCGTGGCTGACGAGCTTTGGCAGACAAGACTCGGGAGCTGGGTTCCACTGACAGATTCACGCGCGAAAATGTCCATTCCATTGATGTGAGGCCTACCCTTCGCATATCAAGATACTGTGTGATTGACTCACCCTCACAGATCGGTCGGAGTAAACTATACTCTTGCTGTCGAGACCATGCTGCGTGATCTCATAATGGTCTACCGCCGACTCAAATACGGAGACACGCCTGATGTGTTAACAAACTTCCACGTAAGCAATATGGTTATTCAGCAGAGTGCAATTGGTAATTTAGCGAATGCGCGAATTAGGTTCTCGCGGTATACTTCATGGATGATTTGGATCAGCATCACGCTTGGGTTCATGTAGTTCCCGAAGTTCCGTTGGAAATTCCTGTCGTTCAAACAACCACACATCCAGGCGATGAGCCGGCCAGTGATGAAATGAATCAACTTCAACGTCTTGCTGATGCCGTTGAAGCAATGCACGTCCATGAATTGGATGGATGGCTGTCGATCCGAGCTGCTGCTGGCAATTTTCAGTCCCCTGAGTTCTATCGCGAGCACAAGACCGAAAACGATAACGTTATTGTCTACGGCCCTGAGGAAAATCGGATACTACAGGCCCAAGCGACTTCCGCGCTAGCTGGAGTGGCCGCAATGGGGAGAAGTGTTACATCCATGTACAGAGGAAACAAAAGTTCGACTGATTTAACAATGTGGCAAACTGAACGGTGTGCAACGGCGAGTCCAGGCAACGTTCGGATAGACGCCGACATTTTTCACTCGACCGTTGGTCCAGAGATGGAGCTGGAATGGGCAGTGACGGAGTGGGGCCGACGGATGCCCGACGATTCATTCGACACATACGAAAGTGATGCAGACGTATTCGGCGATGACTCAGTTGACGGAGGAACCGCGGTGACCATCGGAGCACATCCACTGGATCTGGAGGATCTCATAAAGCGCAGGTTGCCTCATCTCGTTGTGCCTAGTGCGCTCGCGGGAAGTAGACCGTTGACTCCGTCTTCTACTATTGTCGCGCGCGTTCAGGCCGAGCTGCAAACGCATCGAAACCCGCGACCGTTCACTCCTCGCAAGGCGGTGATGTCGTCCACAAGTGTAAAGCTCCTCGCCGAAGGCGTTCCATCGAACGGAGCGGCGCGTTTAGATCCAACGTTCCGCCGGCCCGTCGTGTCGCCGCCGTTTTCGCAGTCGGAGCGGGGAAGGAGGCTGCGGGCTGGTTGGGTTGCGGTGGGCTCAGCCGCCGCGAAAAGGGCGCGCGAAGTAATTGAGGAGATGGAGGCGGACATTGAGCTCGAGGAAATGCGGAAAGAAGTTCCGGCCTCGCGGCATGGTCAGCACTCTCGATCGAAAGCGTCAACGAAAGCTGGACGCGACAGTGAAGGGGGGTATTACGGTCGCTCAGGATGGCATGGTGGGGCAAATTCAGCCGACCGACGGTCCTTCGGAGACTCCCAACTCCTTGATTTGGAGATCAGTAGTCTAGGCAATCAGATTGAAACGGATCCCAAGAAGGACACAACGGCAAGCAACATTGAGGCAGCTCTTGCAAAAATGGCACAACTGGCGATACGAGCAAATGAGCTTGAGGCCAACTTTGAGCGGCAAATGCAGGCGACGCAGAAGAAGAAGGACGAGAGGCGGCAGCAGCAGCAGAAGCAGCAACAGCAGCTGGCTGAATCCGAAATGCTCTTGAAGCAATCACCGTCGCTTGCTAAAGTGTCACCGCTTGACTCCAAGACGTCCTCCTTTGCCGGTGGCATCAATGGCGGTGATTTCACAAGAGCCACGACCGGTGGAGGCACCGAGCCTGGCTCAACGACTGGAAGCCAGATTCTTTCTGGAGGAGCTGTCGATACGCGTTCGGAGTACAGGCGTGATCGCGTGAAAAGCATTATCAGTAGCTTACTTGAGGATGTAGAGCCTGGCCAGGAAGGTGAAGCGAGCTCAGCGACACGAACACAAAAATACTCGGCGCAAAACCGTCCGAAACTTTTTAGGAAAAAGACCGCTATTGGTTGAAAGCAGATAAATAATATCACACTGTTGTACACTGTTTAAGACGAGTAACGACGACCCCGAAGAAACAGACAATGACAAAACAAGGACAAATGAAAAATAAATGCTATATGTGGGTATGGCACTCGTTGCCTGGTTACGGCCCTGGACTGGAGCTGGGGTGAATGAGATCAGATACATGAACGAAAAGAAAACAGGAGTGTCAAGAAAAATAAGTAGAGAGGAACAGAGGTCATCCAGGCAGTTCCACAGCTCAATCGTTTTTTCCTGTCTTTCGATAATCTAATCTGTCGCCGACTTCAAACCATTTCGTTACTTTCAGCTGTTCTTTCAATTGATCTTCAATTCTCTCAATTTCAATTGAATCTCTTTGCTTTTGTTGCAAGTCCTAGTTGATTTCCTCTTTCGACTTCAGGTTCTTTTGGAGATATGATTGCTTGTGATAACTCGAAGGTTAGGAGAATTCAACTTCTTGAAGGTTAATTTGTCAGTGTTCAACGGAATGGTTTCACTACCCTTGCGTAGGATTGAGCGAACCGCCGACTGGAAAATGGTATTGCACGGAATGCATTTGAAAGGACAGGGATCTATTGCTTCCCCAAAGAGACTCAGTGCTTCCCCACACCACCAGGCTCCAACTGAAGGAAGCCCTCACCCGCAAATGAAGAAGAACCAGAAGAATGAGATTTACAACAGCGTGAAACAATTCATGTTGCGTTAGTTACCAGTAACGGATGGAAATTGCTTTCTCTCCTAGGGGACACGTTAACCAGGCTGCGGCGGCGGCCAGTTGCTCGGGCGTGGCAACATCATCGGACAGCCACTACTCACAGCGACCACCCACATTTTTCCACTTTTTTTGCGTTATTTACTGTTTTACTGCTCGTTCTCCCTCGTCTCTCCTTGCTGATCAAATGCTGTGCGACAGGCTGTTATCGAATGGGTGGTTGCCAATATACACCTCAGTACCGTTCGAAGTGGACCAGGAGAAATTCCAACAACAAGAGGACAACACAGACTGCTATGTCGGTTGCATCGATATCAAACTAGGTAAGGGATTCCACAGACTAACAGTTCGTGTGAAAGTTCATGATACCAATAAATGCGTGCGTCGATTTTTTTTTTTTTTTTTTTTTTTTTAAGGTTTTCGGAGAATTGTCTACCATCCATCATGGCCGCACCGGACCTGAGACTGATCAGCGAACGATTAGCGCAGCCGCCCTTCAACCGATCTCTATCTGTTATCCAAATTCACGATGAGCTCGCCATCCCTGCCATCGTTCAGCTGATAACAGACGTTGCCTCCCACATCGATGAAGGGGCATCAGTTCCGTCCGTTCACAAGGTCGACATCCGAAATGAAGAGCCTGAGGACACTGCCTGGAGACTAGGAGATCTCTTGCGAATCTTGAAGTATCGGGGCGCGGTGGACATGTTTGTGGCTTTTGCATTTATCGCAGAAAGCCTTCCGTAACATTTTGCCGAAAAAATTCAAGGCCCGAACTCCGACAGCAAATACAGGATGGAGACCGAACACTTCTCTTGGACATCCTCGGCTTCCTGCTGAAAGACATTCCGACGCACCGAAAACGATGTTACCTTGCTGTCTATTTGGAAGGTGTGGATGTTCCACCAGAGTATATGCAGGATGATGGTACGAGAGGAAAGGCGATTTGGCTGCTGTTAAATTCGTCTTGTGAAATGATAGTCACTAGGGATCTGGCGGACCAAGTCGGGATCTATCAAGAGCAGTTCAAGGAAGTCCATAAATATGTAGACAGCGTGCGCCAGACCGGTTTGATTGCCGTTGGCAATGATGTAGTCTGACTCGGCACTTCGCGCATTGCAGGAGGGCTCACCGCAAATTTGAAAAAGGAGATCCAACAAATGGAGGAAGAAAAGCAGCAAGTACTCAGTAAAATCAATAAGATACGGAAAAAAATCGAACAAGTGGTAAGGGTGCTATTGATGGCAAAAAGACTTTGAGACATTAGCCGCAATCCATCCGCAGCCAAATCACGAAACTTGGTTGCAAGCGGCCAAGAGCCTTCGGCTGGAGCAACAAACTGAAGCTACAGTGATAGAAAGGTTGGAATAGTTGAGTCGGAGCCTTTTGTGAACATAAGAGAGCAGAATTCGAGAGCAGCGCAATCTGATCGCGACAGCAGAGAAGAAGCTGAGCACCGCCCAGCAGACTCTTAAAGATGCCAGAGTAAGAGTATCTCGAGGACTGTTAAAATCTAAGTTGCTCGGCAGACTTCCCTTGCCACAGCAGGTCCCGACGCTCTGTTCGCAAAAATGGAGGAAGAGTGCAAGATGAACAAATACCTCGCGACCGAGAATTTGCCAAAGGTAGAGCAGCCCCCTTTGACTCGCAGGTAGAGAAAACCCTTAACTGTTCTGTGTGCCTTGAGGCCATCGAAGATGCGAAACTCAAAGTTCGCGATCTGAACAAAGTGATCTTGGAGCCGCCCCTCAGCGAATCCGACTTTCAAAGGATTGAGGCAGAGATAAAAGCGCTCAATGAGGAAACGGCAAAGCTGGCAGAGAAGCGGCTTTTAAAAAACAAGTATGCTCAAAGCGACCTTCGCAGAGAATTGAAATATTCGGTTTCCTTTTCCCCACAGCTCGGGTGATGATAAACTTGCACTATTCCGACAACAAGCTGCAATCATCGCGAGAAAGAAGGAGGGAACGGCTCAAAGATTGAGTGCAATTACGGAAGAAGTCGCCCGTCTTTCGGACGAACTCGATAAAAAGCGTGAGCTGGCGAAAGGAAGCTCATCGGGCATCAAAGTAAAATGTTGGCCATGACGTAAAATGATGTTAAACTTTCGAGCAGATACTCAAAGGCGACGATTTCAAACGATATGTCAGCGAGTTGCGAGGAAAGTCGAACGTTTACAAGCGGAAGAAGGCTGCGTTGTCGGAGTTGATGACAGAGTTTGGAATATTGCAAAGGACCGAGGAGGTGGGTCCGAAAATGTGCTCGACCGGCGCTGAGCGGAGTGGCCTTCTACACTTTCTCAGATTCTTCGCTCTAGAGAGCAAGCTATGTCCTCGACGCTGAGAGAACTGGAGGCTCGAGGCGGTGTTCTTGGTTACCATTCAGACAGAGAAGCACTAGAAAAGGTGCTTCCACAGTCGCATTCTATTTATGATTGAACTGAGCGACGAGTCTCTTTTCGCTGCAGGTTTCTGAGAGAAAGTCTGAAATGGACGAAGAAAAGGGAAAAGCTTTGAACGAAATAAGCGAAATCATCCAAAAGCTGGTGACAACCATCAATGACAAGAAAGGATTGCTGGCCCCGATAATCCAGGAACTGAGAACGCTGCGTACGGTTGCTGGGGATATGGAAACCGAATATCTCGCCAAGAAGAAGCAGTACGATGCCACCATGGTGGGAATCGACAGGTTCGTGTGATTAGCTAGATTCAGTCACCTCATTTAGGTATTGGAGAAAGTGAGGCCATTCAGCTGGAGCAAGAGGTGAAAGGATACCGGCAAGATATCAACAATGACCAAAGCCGATACCACTACCTCAGCATGATGATTGGACTGACAGATATAGTTCAGGAAAGAAGTGAGTGCCCATATTATGTAAAACGGAATTTGAACTAAAAGATTCTCCTGTCTGCTCGTATCTCCCTTCGTAAAGTACTCCAAGAAATGAAGGCATACATTGGTGGCGACGATCTTGTCGAAATGCAGCAAAAGGCTCGGGGCTTCAAAACCTATAGGGACGCATACAACAAGAAAACAGCGGAGCAGGAAATCTGGGTCGTTTGCTCCGTGAGCAGCAGAAGGAAGTGAAGGTATCGCTGAAACCGAAGCAAAACGCCCGGTGTGAAACTTTATTACGTAGGCCAAGCATGAACCCAATATCAAGCAGCTCGCCATGTTCAACGACGTCAAGCGGCTTCTTCAGCTCAAGCTAGAGCACAATAAAAAGGTGCTGCGTGGCGAAGGGACGGACTCGGGCTTCGAGGGAACGATGGTATAGTATCGCAGAGCGTTTCTCTCGGCATCTCACGTCCCATCTATTGCAGATGACGCAAGATCGCCTCGTACTGTAGCAATGATTTCTGTATGCTGATAACAGTGAAGTCATTTCTCTGTCATGCCGGGAAGAGGAAAAAGGAACGTGAAAGAAGGAAAAACAGGGACCAAAAAAGCACAAACTTTCGTACAGGTCGAGCTGAATCAAAAGAAGTGCATGCATCACTTGTTTTCGAAGCTGAAACTGCCGCCTCCCCCACCGCCGTCCGATTGTGTAAACTTGATATTGTCCATGGAAATCCCAAACTTGCCCAAAATTTGGCTCCCGACCTGCTTGAGCTTGTCTAGCATTTCCTGTTTCTCCGCGTTCGCCGCCGCTGCGGCTCGTACAGTCAGTTCCCGAATTTGCCGATCGCTCTCTGCAGATTGCGTCCGGTCCCGTTCCTTGATCTTTTTCCAATCTAAGGAGCCAAGTCAGTAGAACCAAAGGAATAACCCGACACACCTTCCAAAGCCTGGTACAACGAACTTGCTTTCGTCAACTTTGAGCCCGCCGTTGCCCTCCGGACTAGAGCCCGCAGAAAGTTTGGGTCCAGCTCCAGCGCTGCCCGGAAGAGTTAAAAAAAAAAAAAAAAAAGTAGTGTAAGCGAAACCAATTTCGTTCCTGGACAAACAAATCACCTTTATCGCACTCCTTCACAGCTTCTTCGTGTTTTCCCTACATCGCTTCGCGTTTTAGCCGAGAGAAACTGTTGGCCCGCCCGCGCATCTCTTTCTTTTATCTGCAAAACTAACGTACTAGTTGCACGAGGCACGCGGCGGCGTTCGAGTGCAGCACGGCGAGGTCCTTCTGGGCATCTTCCGGACACAGATCGATGGCTAGATCGTACTGCTCCTTTGCGGCGATCCACTTGCGCTGCTTGAAGAGTGCGTTGCCCGCGTCCTTGAGACCCAGGACTTGACATAGCAGAGCGGCGTGCTCCTCTGGGCTCAGAGGAAACAGATCGCCGGAGCTGCTTCGGGCTGATGCTGCTGATACGGCAACAGCGCCTCCTACACCTTCTGAGCCTACTGCCGAATGGCCGATGAGCGATTCGTCTTCGGCCGACGAGACCGTGCAGTCGTGTGGTGGGGACTTCATTATTGTATCCACAAAAATGTATATTGGAGCAAAACAAAAAAAAAAAAAAAAAAAAAAAAAGCAAACACCACGTAGAAAGAGCCACTCATCAAAAGCCCCAGTCCCGAATTCCCAGTTTTACCACCGCTGTTTGTACCTTGGCCTTGCGGACGCTGCCTTTGATGCGTTCAATGCCATCTTCGAAAAAGACTGATCCCCATTTGCTGACTTCCGTTCAGCCGCAGGAGCGCTCGCGCACTCCGGCAGCGAAACGCTAATGGGCTTGAGGTAAAGTCCACCTGAAGGGTGCACGGATGACTCGGGAACAGTGGGTTGGGGACTCGGTCCGGATCGACTCACTGGTGATGATGTGCGAGACGCAGTCCAGTCTGCTCCCGCCGACTGCGAACCTTCTTTTGGTGGAGTCGCACGGCTGGTGTGTGCATTGCTATTGCCTTGAGCCGCAAATCGATGAGACGGTACGATGGTTCCACTACCTGCAGCCGCGCTAACTTTTCGGGTGGTGTTGGGCTTGATTGTTGACGTAGACGAGGTGTCGGATAATACCGATTGAGCGCTTGTGAACGACTCATTCGACAATTTTTCGGCTTTTGTGGCAAACGTTACGTGGAGGCCGCCTCGTTTCACCGTCTTGCGGGAGCTTCTGTCGGCGGAAAATCCTGCAGCTTGAGGCAGCATGGGTGAGGGAGAACGGGAAACAGGAAACAATCTTGCGTTTGACGTGGCCAGGGCGTTCGGCCGCCTGAACAATTCAGCACCGCTGCTTGCAACACTCGAATATGTGGCAGTGGTTTTTCTTTGGGGTATATGGCTATCCAAGCTCGAGTCATTATTTTCGTTGAAACTTGTAAACGGAGACCATGGGGATCCGTTCGCGTAGAATTCTTCAGGAAAGAAAAGTGGAGATTGCTCTTCTAGGGCAAAGTTTCAGCAAATCCAGTGTGATCAGGTTCCAGCCCATACCTTCCTGAGAGAGGTGAAGTGATTCATTGATTGCTTTCGAGTTATGTTCGATTGCCTTCGATCCCTCCTGGATCAACATAGATACTACGGCGCAAACTTTTTGAAACTTGAATTCAACGTCTTCATGGAGATTTGAAGTGGGCTCAGGTATCCCTTGTAATGCCGCTCCTTCCCCAGGGGCAGCAGCTACCACCACTCCTGTCCCAGCCGGTGAACTAGTTGGAGCCTATAGTTTAAGTGGGCGTTAGAAAAATAGGGCGAGAAGAGAAAACGCACGACACGCCTACCTTCGACGGATATGTCGCGTTGAAAACAGCAGACGTCTTCGCTTTTACTGCAGCCAGCTCTTTCCGCAGCTGGCACATGACTGCCGCTTGCTCGCAGATGGTGGCCTCGAGACTTGCATTGACGGCGAGTAGGGCTTCATTCGCAATTTCAAGATCGAGAATCTTCAGACGGAAGGTCTCAGAACGAGTGAGACTATGCCGCCAATGCCGTTACCTTTCTGACAGCTTTGTCGTTGATTTGGACCTCAAGATTCTCGAAAGAGTCTTTTAAAGCAGGCGAAGGCGCGCGAAGTTTGGCATTCAGAGGGGAGCCGGAGCCAAGTATGGTTGGTGAACAGCATGAAGTCGATGCAGACGGGGAGTTGCCGCGACTTTCAATGTGGGCTGCATCCGGCGGAGGGGTCGTGGAAATTGAAGACGGGGGCGACGGGTATCCGATCGTTGGGGACGAAAGTTGCGCGAAGAGAAGGTGGTTTGCGTGATGGTCCATATGAACCTTGCGGGAAGGTTGACCTGGTTCGCGCCCGGACTGTGAAGCCGCAAAACGAAAAAATCGCGGGTGGATTTCAAAAAATGCCAGCAACAGCAGGAGGGAGGGAGAGAGCAGAGAGAGAGAGAGGGAGAGAAGAGAGAGAGAGAGAGAGAGGAGAGAGAGAGAGAGAGAGAGAGAGAGACAGAGAGAGAGAGAGAGAGAGAGAGAGAGAGAGAGAGAGAGAGAGAGAGAGAGAGAGAGAGAGAGAGAGAGAGAGAGTGTGTGTGTGTGTGTGTGTGTGTTTGTGGACTGTCCAGTGTGAAGGATCGGCGCGCGGTTGGGACGAGTCACGCACGATCACTCATGACAAAACTGTCACGGGATTTCCTCTCGCCACAACAAACAAACGAACTCAGCGTGTCAATCTTTATTTATTTATTTTTTTTTTTTTAATAATAATAATAATAATATGTTGGCTGCGCGCCAGCGCCAGTCAAGCGTGCCACTCTGGCGTGCCGGCTGACCGGCCCCGCTGAGTACTCCGTGCAATGCGGATGGCTGGGCTGGCTGGGCTGACTCCAGCATACATGGCTGGCTGGCTGGCTGGCTGGCTGGCTGGCTGGCCGGACAGCGGGATGATTCGGAACCATGGGTATGGGTATGAGTGTGTTTATTATATTACATGCCACACACACATATGATACGGGCATGTATTAATATATCGTGACAGCAGAAAAAACTTATGGACATGGGGTATGTGGAATTCTGCTTGTCGGGGCTGTCGTCTTTATGGGCTGCTGCCATTCTTTGGAGCTGGTTGGGTGTCTACTGTCGGCTCTGTCGGAAGCTGTGGCCACGGATATGATTGATTGATTGATTGATTGAAGGCAGAAAACAAAAAGACCGGCTCCGGCGACGCCGCGTGTGCACTTCTGGAGGACCAACTCGCCGCCTTTCCCCAGCCGTTCTTCAGCTCGTTCGACTCTCCGCCTGCTCCATCTGCGGACCCGGGCGCCGCGCCAAACCCTTCGCTCATCAACAAAGAACAACTCTCTGAATCGTCGACCTCTCAGCGTGCACGCGCGGGCGCTTTGCGGAAGCAGGGTGCGGTGCGATCGGGCATAGGCGGCGCTCTGGTCTCTGTACGGTGGGCCGTCTGAGGTCCTTTCTCTCCCGTTTCCTCCCTCTTTGCCTCGGTCCTCCCCTTTTGTTTCCCCTTTTGCTTTCTCTTTCCCTTCCCCTCTTCCAGGGGAATGGGACGGCCACGTTCCAAATTGAGGGAAGTCTGTGATAAGCCGCTCTCTTATTAATAAGAGGTTGAAAGGCGAAGCCCCAAACCTCCCCCCGCTCGGATATGGGTAATCCAGCGCACAGGCAACCTGCCGCTGGATTTAACGGAGAGTGGCAGGCCACAATGTACGTAGTGTGGCAGGCCACAATATAGGTGGTGGCAAGCCACGATGTGCGAAGTGGGGCAGGCCACATAGCGATGCGGTTGCTTGGGTGAGGACTTTCGCGCAGATAGACAGACACACAGTAAACAAGGAACCACCGGAAAAGAGTGCTGCCATTTTTTTAAAGGACATATTTTGTAGAAACATCTCACCCATCAAAACCCTGAGCCTAAATCCTCAACCCCTGCGCGGAATTAAACACGCACAAAAACATGACAACTGGTACTACGAGTACATGGCTGTTGGTGACTCACGACGACTCGTTGCGCCGCCCATCATTATTCCCAACGCCAACGCCAACGCCGTCACCCGCAACAACAGCACCCCAGCTGCACGCGCTGCTCCGCTCGCTGGTGAACGACGGGCGTGGCAGCAGCAGCAGCAGCAGCGATGGCGGCGACGGCGATGACGCCCGGGGAGGCGTGAACGTTTCCGCCGCTCTGTTACGGCTCACACCACCTCATCTGTAGGGCGGGCGGCGAAAGCGGACGGTCATCATTGCTTACGACGGCTCCACGTCCTCGCGGAGGGCACTCGAGTGGGCGCGCTTGTCAACTTAGCCGGCGGCAGCGGCAGCGGCTCCACAGAGTCCGGTCCGCCGCCGTGCAGGATGGTCGTCCTGTGTATTGGTGTCGTCAACGCCGGTGTCGAAGTCGTCCTTTATGAATTCATGGGTGCGTACGGCAGCCGCTCACGAAATGAGAAGAAAAGAAAAGCACGAGCAGCTTGCTGCATAGTAATTTCGCCCCACTTTCATACGAAACAGATTCTTACTTGCTCGGACGGGCTTTGCTGGTGTGGAGGTCCACCCCACACTGCCGACCACACCAGGCAGCGCCAGCGGCGGAGGGATCATCTCGGTCGACAACAGCGCCATCACCACAAGCCCAATCGGCGGCACAGTGACAGCTGAAGCGCACATCAACCCGCACTACCTGATCCGCAGAAGTACGCACATATCGGCTGCCCAATCGGCTAACAAGATCAAGTTCGCGCTCGAACAGAGCGTCGGCTGCCTCCTCGCGCTCGAAAAGTCCGGAGCGCTGCGGACGGGTGGGACCACGCCTCCCGTCGACCTGGTGGCTGTTGCTGCGTTCGATGCTGCCGCTGCAATTGAAGCAGTCACTCGCGCTAACGCCGAATGGTGGCACAGTAGGCGAGGAACGATGGGTCGTCCAAGGGGAAAAGCCAACTGTCATGCTTGGCTCGCGGGGTCACGGCCTCGAGGAGCGAGTCCTTGTTGGAAGTACCACCTCGGAACTTTTGCATTCCGCCTACGGATGTCACCTCGTTGTTGTCAAGTAGTTGGGCCAGATTGCACTGTTTACGAGAGAGAACGGGCTCCGGAAGATACTTTCATCAGTATGCAGGAGAAACGTTCGAAAGTGCAAAAAATTCCGGGAGTTGTCACCTTCATATGCGAGTGCCCAGCAGCATAAATACTTTTTCAGCTGCTACCTGCGACTCACGAATGGTTCCCTCAGAAATGGGAGATTGAAGCCAGTGTATGGGATTCCTGATCTCATGGACCATTGAGCTTTAGCCTAATAGGTCTTATTTTTGAATATTCATTTTTACCTGTACAATAAAACCAAATCGGTGCTGATGCCCCACATCAAAAGAGCATCCTGTGTTGCTTGTGCTGCACTGCTGAATGGGCCGAAGCACTTGGGAACACCTTTTTTAATCATTCTTATTTTGGCTCAATTTCTCCGCTAATGTGGCCTCAATCGGAGTCAAGCCCTCAGAAGAGCGCGACCAGGGTTTTATCTTGTAAAGCACATAATCTCAAACGTCAAGAGCGGTGGACACACAAGATGTGTCAGAAACATGGCAGGACAAGGCAAGGCAAGGCAGACGAGGAACTGAGCGGAGTGATGATTGTCTTGGAAACAATAATTCACTTGAGGGATGGGACAGGTCCCCCATCCCCCTTTTATACCTTTTGAGAGTCTTCCTTGTCAAGACTCAAAGAAAGTTCCAGAAAGAGCAATTAGTAATACAATGATACCAATGATACCAATGACAACAAGACAAGTCAGGAAAGCAAAGAAGGTTCCAGAAGGTTCCATGAAGGAATGTTCTAGAAGGTTCCAGAGGTTTCCAGAGGGTGATTCATAACAAGATGCGGCCAGCCGTGGGCACTGAGGAATCTCATCCTTGCCAGCAACAGGAACAAACAGTTAATAGCTAAACAGTGGGACGCACAGGGGACAAATGGTGTGAGACAATACCCACTCCTTTGACCCCAGGATCCAGGCCCTATAGTGAAGGAAAGCAAATAAGGCACCGTGGGTCGATATACAGATCATTATTCCTCCAGCACAGAAAACCTGAAAGTCCAACGCTTCATCTCGTTCACGATAGATCTGTGAAGTGTAGTTTAGCGGCTTTGTCGCGTGAATAGAAAGAACACTTATCCCCAAAAATACAAAAAAAGTTGGAGGAGTGGGGGAGAAAAGTAAAAGCACGACAACATCGCACCCACCTTTCTTCCAAAAAGAAAAAGCATTATCCTCTCAACAACTCTATGAGCATCAACAGAGGTTAGAGGAAGAAAGAATGAAGAACACCAAGACTTACATGCTATTTTCTAGCTCAATGTGGGCGCTTGCCTGGATTATTTTTCCCAAAAATTTGCCCCAGAGCCAGAAAAGCCCATGCGCAAGAAGCCTATCTTCTCATTCAACATCTTCGAGAATCCTCAAAAGTCGTGTTTCTTTACTCAAGACCTTTGACGAGGCCAAGCAGGCTCTGGCTCAAAACAAAGTGGAGCCTAATTCTTCTGCAGGAAAAGCTTGTTTGTACTTTCTTCATCTAACGGAGTCCATGTTGCTTCAAAAGCCAGATCTTAAAACTGCGTAATGCTCTCGCTAAACACGCAATCAAAGAATACAAGATTTATCTTAAAAATTTCATCAAACTCAAAAGGCGGCTGATGCGTATAATAGTTTGCTCTCTCTTGTTGTCACTTGTAATTACGATGGTGTGGATATCAGTTCCTATTTTGACACTTCGTTGAAAAACCAAGATCAATCATCATCAACACACTAAAGAAAACAAGGCTTTGCGGGTAAACCTGTTTCCTAAATGCAATTAGTGAGGGGGGCTAATTTTTTGTCTTTGGTGCCCAATCAAAACTCTGCGGAAAAACTGGAAAAGGAAGGAAGAGCTGAAAAAGGAAGCGAAAATGCTGAAGAAAGACAGACAGACAGGAATCCAAAACTGCTCTTGATCCAAAAATGCTCTAGAGAGACAGTCAGACAGACACACCCTTACTTAGAGACTGACAGACAGACTGACAGCAAGATTGCATTAGTCTCTCTCTCTCTCTCTCTCTCTCTCTCTCTCTCTCTCTCTCTCTCTCTCTCTCTCTCTCTCTCTCTCTCTCTCTCTCTCTCTCTCTCTTTCTCTCTCTTCTTTCTGTCTATCTCTCCGTCTCTCTCTCTCTCGCTCTCTCCCTCTCTTCCTCTCCCTCTGTTTCTCTTTCTCTCTCTCTCTCCCTTTTTCTCTGTCTGTCTGTCCCTCATTCCCTGGCTGCTCTGCTTGTGGGCAGAGGACTCATTTAAATAAGGACTCACGTCTCTGCCCCCAATTTCCCAGCTGCATGTCCTGTGGACTCCTCAGTCACTCAAGCCCAAACTCCTGTCACTGCCGAAACCACCAGCCATGCCCACGATGTGGCCTCAGGAACCACCTTGATGAGCACTCCCGCCTTTGCCCTTGACCTTGCCTCACTTGCTTGCACAACAACAAACCCTTAAAGACGTGTCTTATCCCTTTTGCCACTAGACTGTAGATGAGCCCCTGAAGATGAAGAGGAGATCTAGTATCTCTCTCTCCCTCTCCTTCTCTTTTTTACATAACAAAACTGCTGTGCTCCACTCAAGTGAACCAAAGTGGGCATCAGTGTCCCAAACACAGTGTCCGTCTATCTGAGTGGAAGTCAATGGGTTGTCTGTCGACCAATCTCTGGGAGTGGCAGTCAACAGGCAGTCAACAGGTTGTCTCTCTTCCTCTCTGTCTCTGACTGTGGCTATTGGCTGCTGGGGTTGACAAGTTATCACATCATTCGTAACCTCTCTCTTTTGATTGGGGGGGTTGAAGGGGGCTCAGGGGACTCCCGCCCCCTGACTCAAAAACAATTTTCCCTATCCCTCTCTACATGGCCTGCCACTGATTCATTGTGGACTGCCACACTCTTCATGTATCTTGTTTTTGCCTGCCACCCTCCTCAGTATCTTCTTTTTTTCAACTTTTTTTTTTTTTGGGGAAGGATTGCTTACAAGTCAACAAGCATCCCCTAGTCAATACACTGAAAAAACAAGACTTTGCGGCTAAACTGATTTTCTAATTGCAATAAGTTAAGCAGTAATTTTTTGTCTTTGGTGCCTAATCAAAACTCCGCGGAAAAATTGGACAACGAAGAAACTCAATGGGTTGTCGTCTATCAGATTGTCTGTCTACCTCCCTGTCTCTGAGACTGGCAGTCAATGGGCTGTCTGTCTCTCTGTCTCTTTGCTCTGTCTCTCTCTCTCTGTTTCTCTCTCTGTCTCGATGTCTGACTCTCTCCCTCCCTCTCTCTCTCTCTGGGACTGACAGTCAATGGGCTGTCTGTCTCTTTGTCTGTCTCTCCATCTCTTTGCTCTGTCTCTCTCTCTCTCTGACTCTCTCTCTCTCTGTGTCTCTCCCTGTCTCACTCTCTCACTGTCTCTCTCTCTCTGTTTCTCTCTCTATCTCTCTCTCCCTCTCTCTCTCCCTGTCTCTCGCTCTCTCTCTCTCTCTCTCCACACTCTCTTTCTGTAAACAGTCTACTCTGAGTGAGTGAGTGGAAGGAGTGAATGAAGTGGAGATGTGTGTTTGCGGGTGGTCCTTCTCCCCAACTTGGAGAGAAAGAGAAAAACTCTGTTATGAATAATTGATACATAATGATGATATGCACGCTGTAATAGTTGCTAGGCAAGTGTGAGTGGCACAGGGTAAAAACCTCTCCTATATTACCTGCTTGAGCAGAGGAGGAGGAAAACTGTTAACACTGGGTTTCCATTCCACTTAATACTGGGAGTATTTGACCCATCCAACAAGGTGGCTGCAAGCAACTCAACACAACAACAGGAAGGTATCAGGGTAGACAGTGTATCCAATCATAGAAAAGTAGTGCCAGTGCCAGTTGCTCAATGGAGCCACAAGGCGGCCAGGTTGCCTAAGCCGTGGGAAAAGAAAAACAACAGGAATAAAAAGAAAGAAGAGGAGGCAACTGGAACTGGAACAAGCGAGGAGTTTCTTTCACTCTCTTTCACTCTTGATCGATCAAGCAGGGGTGCAGGGGGTGGGAGCCCTGACTCAAAAAACAACCCAGCTTCTCTCTCCCCTCCCTCTCCCTCCCTCCCTCCCTCGCTACCTCTCTCTCTCTCCCTCTCTCTCTCCCTCTCTCTCTCTCTCTTTTGCATTTTGATCATGCTGTAAAATAAAAAATGGAAGGAAGTCAACAGTCTATAAGAGTGGCAGTCAACGAGTTGCGTTAGTTTTGAGTCTTTTGGTGTAAGCAGTGTGCAGGAGCTTTGACCTGATACTGCTCTGCAAGGATGACTTGCAGCATTTTGCAAGTGATGGTCCTTGTAACAGTTTTGTATAAAGACAAACACAATACTGACAGAAGCCAAGATCAACCTCCCACCACCACCACCTTCAGTAGTGTACACCACAGCAGCCCAATCCATCAATCAGCCAACATAGCAAATTCTTTCATACAAAACTGTTACCCATCCCAATCACATCCCCTTTGGTTCCAGCCAGATCCAATCAGTAGAAGGGGTTGTACGCTTTTCGGTGGAGGGTGGCGGGGGGTGTCTGGGTTGGGAGTGTTGTCTGTTGCAGCAGAGTTTTCAGCTCAGGATGTTTGTATCACATCACAGCAAAGGAACGTGGACAAACACATCAATTTAAAAAGCTTGCAGAAAGTGCTCAACCAGCAATTCACATTGGAAACATTGGTCATTCCATCACTCGTTTGATTGACATCAGCACGGGTAGAGTAATCACTCCTCAATTGGATGACCTCATGGTTGCAGAAGACAGTTTCCCTCGCCTCTGCACTTCAGTAGCAGAGGATATTGCTCAGGGCCTCATTCATCAGCTTACACCTCTCCACAGCAAGGATGAACTTACATCAACTGAACAAAACACCACCAACCTCCTTCATGAAGCCAATGTTCATGTGGATCAATTCCCAGAACCAGCACCAGCAGTGGCAGCTGAACAACAACCTTCCACCTAACTAGCACCAATTGAACATGAAGTGGTCCAGGTATGGCAGCGAAAGCGAATCAGATAATGATGTACAGCACAAAGTGGTGGAGGTGGTGGCACAACAGGTTAGACTCCATGTTACTGCAATTAACGCCACCTCCAGTGCGGCTTACCTACGAGTACTAAAGCTGGTGGACCAATCGGATGAGTGGGGGCAGCGACCAGCTCTGCGACTGCAGGCGCACTCTCAGCTGGGAGTGAAGTGGGTGTGGCTTTGTGTGCAGTGGAGATTTCTGATGACCGTGTAAGTCTGTAGCGCACGGGGTGGGTTTGCTGAGGTGATACATGGATGTAGTCTATTCTGGTTCACTGTTGATGGCTCTTTCTCTTCCTGCTGGCCCCTTCAGGGCTGGAACATTAAAAATATAAAGAGCATTCAGGACTTAGAAGTGCTGTCCAGAATTACTGGCACTTAAAACTATGTTTACAGGTCAGGTCTTGAGTTATGAAATGAACTCTGAGTTGTTACAGCTGTATTGAGGCTCAAGCGAAACGAGTTTGGAACTCTTGAAGATGGTTAGAATTAAGTGATGCAAGAAACAAATCTTTGAGCTAATGAGTTTTGCTTGGCTTTCAGTGACAAACTCATTCACAATCTGTTCTGAGAAAGTATTTGTGTTCCACAACAAGAAGAGATGAATGTTGATACTCCTGATTGGCCATGAGTCACCTGCAATATTGTCTTCTGAAATGGTTGAGGCCAGCAGGGTTGCAGAGACTGGTGGGCACTGCAGGTGATGGCTGCGCTCAAAGTGGAGGAATCCTCTTAACTACGGGCTGACTCCAGACTAAGCACACAGAGATGGTGTTTTCCAAGTCACACACTGATGGCGATCTTCACTTATACTGACATCCTCCCCCCTAAGTGGAAGATGGCAATTGATGTGGTAGTGACAAGAAGAGTTAGTTGTTGGTGACAATACTTAGTTTGTCTGGAGATCTAATTGAATGGAGCAAAAAGTAAACGTAAATTTCAGTTGCAGTAACACATAAGTGGAAAGTGAATGTTCACTGGCAAGGGATCTGTGATTTGATGTATTCCCAACACAAGAGTGTGCATATATTCTTGGAAGTTAATTTGTGTGATCGCAGTTAGTAAAGCAATGTTGAAAATAGAGTAAGAGGCTTAGTCTGTAATGAGAATATCCAAGTTCCAGAGCAATTGTTGAAGGTTGATGTGTGTTGGGGAGAATAGGTAGTCGGTTCAGGTGGTCAATGCTGCAAGTCATCCTTGCACTAAGTGTCCCTGTGTCTTCCTTGTCAAACTCAAAGAAAATTCCAGAAAGAACAATTAATAACACAATGATACCAATTATACCAATAATACCAATGACACAAATGATACCAACAATACCAATGACAACAACAAGACAAGTCAGAAAGGCAAAGAAGGCTCCAGAAAGTTCCACAAGTTCCAGCTAGAAGGTTCCAGAAGGTTCCAGAGTGTGATTCATAACACTAGGAAAAAGCGCCATTCCAGTCGTGAGTGATAACACCACACATCAGAAAAACACTGATTCAAAATTTCAACAGGTTTTGATTTTGATAGGCATAGACTTTCATGTGAAGGTTCAAATCCTTCTACGCGTTTGGTACTACATAGTAGGCATGAAGTCTCGAGATTACTGAGTTGTCTTCACGCCCAACTTGTCCTACTGGGGGGGGTGTTGACTTCCATTAAAAGACAATAACTTGTTGGGAAAGCAAAAAGGGTTCAGAAACTATTCCAGCTTATCTCTTTGGACAAAGAATGCGACACGTCCTGGACCTAATAAGCTTGTGTTGCAGCTAACCCACCCATATATCCTGCATTCAATATGGTGTGGAAGAAATTACAAAAAAAAACTTATATCTACAGAGGCAGCCGTGGGTGTAAGGGGAACAACAGCCGCGGTGCTCCATCGACCACACTCACCAACTACTGCCATTGTCCAGTCCTGTTTGGTGGCTTGCTCGTCAGAAGTTACACTTGGTGGGATTGGTTGCCTTCCTTGGCGGTTACAGAGAGGAGGTGCTGCAATGCAAGCCTCCATTCCTCAACGCTTGCACGGCCACGCCGTGAAGAAGTTTTCCCTTGAAGGAAAAAGTCGGAAGAGGAGCCCATTTATAGTGAGCCACACTGCCCTCTTCACGGTTGCGGCCATTGTTGTGCTATTGTTGGGCCATTTCATCCCCAAGGGCCCTTGTGCCAGCAAGAGAGACAGAGAGGCGAGAGAACAGAGAGCGAGAGAGGTAGTTCTCCCACTTCACTCCCAGTGACAGGCGCGATCAGACACACCCTCCCTTCCCTCCCAAAGCCTAAATCCTCGGCCCCCAATGCAGGCCTCGGAAAAAAGAAAAACAGCAGATTTGATTATTGCTTAGATATGTGCAGGTGGGAAATGCGTGAAAATTACAGAGCGGTTGCAAGTCTGTGCCCCGCATATATGCATCTCTATTCTAGCCTTCTTCCTCCACGACTGCGACTTGGCCTTTGAGTCCTTGAGAGCCCAAGGGGTTAAACTTAGCCGGTAATGGCGGGGGAGTGTAGTGATCGATGTCAATCTTCGATCCACCTTGGCTGGGTTCAGCAACGTGCTTGCTCGGAGTTGTGGATGAGCGGCTGACCGACCGAGATCCACCTGGTCCCGTAATTGATGCGGTATTATCTCTGGAAGTACTGGAGACTCGGAGCTTGTCCGTCTGTTGTGAAACAAAAGCCCAGTGGCCACGGTTCTTTCTAATGTTGTGTCGCAAACTCCGCGTCCGCGTGTCTGTATGGTTGTAGTATGCCCACACATCGAACATCGGTGACACGACAACATCGATGAAACCGATCTTTTTTTGACAATGCGATAAATACTCAGTCAATGCAACATTCAAGTTTCTACCTGGCATTTAGCAACATTCGGTTCGAATCGATCCATAAACTGGCTGATTTGGAGGGAGCGATCCCGCTCTTCGTCGCCTTGCCTGTAAAACTCCTCCATAATTGAATCCACCCATTTCGCAGCCAAAGGTGGGGCCTTCGACGGATTGTTCAAGTCTCCACACTTCAGAGCCATTTCCATGAGTATTAGCCGATTTTCTTGGGTCTCAAGCTTTTGCGCTGCGTTGGTGGCGATTCGGGCTTTGAACTTTGTGAGGTACTCGAAATGCTGCGTCAAGCGTCAGAAGACCGGGAAACGACCAATCTACAAACTTACTTTCGACATATCCGTGCAGAGAATTAGACGGATAATGATCTTTCGCATCTCTTCGTAAGCTTCTCCGCTCAAATTATTGAAAATATTAAACTGCGAGCCCATGGTACTGCGAAACAGGTGCGCTGAATGATGATTTTCGTTCACCGAAGTGTCGGAATACAGGATCGCGTACTCATGGCGTATTTTAATTAAAAACTGGTTTGTGAAACCCTATTTGAAAGAAATCCCTGTAAACTTCATTGTCTTGCGCCATTAACTTACGGGATGATCAATATCGTGCCCAATGGCGGCTACAAGTCCTGCAAACTTCTCCAATGGTGAAAATTTTTCTGTAACGTCATCAATTCCAAATGCCAAAAACTTCAGAGCGTGCAGTACATCCGCAGCATGAACGCTGTTATGATAGGGATGTGGATGATACTCAGCTTCAATCATCTGCGAAAATGAGACCAGAAGTGTGATTAGGTCTGACTTGAACGACAAAAGAGACCCACCAACAGCCAACCCCCGAACTCTTCCTTCGGGATTTTAAAATATGAGAGCAAATCCATATGCTCGAAGATCCAAAGTGCTGAGAAATATAGAGGATGTCCACCCGAAATGACGCAAAAATCAAACATATCCACATTCCAGGAAAGGTACCAGAGGTCCAGATAGTCCTGAATGATGTCTCCGTCCAACGATGAAAGATCCGATGGATTCAACAGCTGCGGAGGTGTGAGGAACGGCTTTTTTGGAAGGTCAGAGAAAGGGGTACTGTCCGCAAGCGACGTTGTGGAATACTGCTGCATCATTGGGGTGGACGCCGCAATGCTGATGTCGGTAGAAGGAAATGCGAGAGAACGAGATTGCCGGACTCGCCTCGATGTACCTGACGGAGTGGGTGGGATACTTTCGTCCTGCTCCCCCCTATCCCCGCGAGGTTCTGATGTCGTCCCGATGACTGCTTGCATCATAAACCTCTGAACGTCACCGGCTTGATTTCCAAAAGTTGGGACGTACTTTTGCGCCCCAGCGATGAAAGCATCCAGGAGGAATTCAAAGTCTTCGTTCGTAGCTGTAGCCCTCTTAAACTTTCCCTTTCTGTTGTCTTCTTGCAACCTTCGGATGAGGTTCAGAGCTTTTTCTCCTGCGCCTTCAATTTGCAATACATCCTTGCAATCATTAGAACGTCAGATGGTTTACAGATGCATAGTTATGTTTAAGCCAACCTTTTTTGCCCTGGAGTTGCCTTTCTTTGATGCGTCGTTGAGAAGCCTCCGGTTATTGAGCAGTCGACGATACAGCAGAAGCATTAATAGAGTAGTTCCTATGAGCAAGGCTGCTCCAGAGGTGCCCACAATTACAGCCATCGTATTTACTCTCCTCGGTTCAACTGAGCAGGTTACGTCAACTAGCCGCGCATGTGGATGACAGCCTTACTGACCGATATGGCTACTTCGACCGAGCAAAGTCAAGTCCCTCAGCAATGTCCAGTTTACTTGGATGTCAGTTGCGCATCCTGTAACTATAGGTAAGGAGTTTCCCTGAGCTGTGAAGTACATTGTAAAGTTTCTGGCGGAAAGAAAGCCCACACGTTACACAACCGAAAGTCACCATCTGAAAACTTACCCGATTCTGTCTGCTGAACCCGGCTTAAAGCTCACAGGTCCTGTAACAGTGTTCAGATTTGGATCTTCGAATGTAGTGGCAAGCTTGGTTCGCGGTGGCAGCTCAACATTGGGGTTGGGTTTATCTACAGACGGTCTGAATCCGTAAAATCCGCTGTTCAGTAACGACAAAGCCTGAGATTCCGGCAGTCCGCTTCTTTGAATCAACTGAATTTGAAAATGAAAAACGTAATTGTAAGTCGTTGAAAATATTAGGCAAAGTTTTTAGGGCACAAACTCGATGGAATCCGTCGACAAGGACATGCAAGCAAGTGTTCGAAAACCTAGCCAGTATATTAGCCTCAGACTAATAGGCTGTCAATCCTTGCATACATATATCCCTGAGGTGGCGACGGGAATGCGGTTATATTCGGGTACCTTAGATATTTTAGCTGCGCCAAAGCCCCCTCACAAACGGAAACAATCTACCTGGTTCTCATAACTGGATCAGCCCATTTCCCCAGAAACTCCTTGTACAATGGACCAACACCTTCATCAGCCACCACAACAATCATGCCATCCAGATCAGATCCAACATTTGAAAACATTCCGGGCACTGCGTCATCGTTTATGATCCAGGTGTATCCGTCATTTGGTAACATTCCCAAACGTCTAGAAATCGTTTCAATCAATAAAGCTTGTAAAATTTTGGGCAGGAAACCTTGCTGCGTTAACACAAATAGGGATGAGGTCGGGGTCACCGAAGAACACGACCGTCAAAACGGAAGTACTACGAACAGCTTCTAGAGCATTTGCGCATGAAACTCCATCGCTCATGATTTCGAAATGGGTCGACACATAGATATTTCTCTCCGAAGCCCTTTGCACAAAGTTTGGTTCGTCTGAGTAGTAACTTCAAAATAAGCATGGTGGACGAGAAATTTAAATAAGCATACCCGCGTAAGACGAAAGTGACGAATATAGAAATGCAACATCGTCCCATTCGTTGGCTTCCAGGAAAGTAATTACAAAGTCCAATTCATCCGTAACCGACGGACGCATCCGGATGAAGTGAGTGGATAAATCGGCAAAAGTAGTGCTATTGGCAGTTTCTGCGACGAATATTCTTCGTCAGCTGCAACCAATTGGCAAATACACCAACCAAGACCGTCGCAGGCGGGAATGTCGAAAATATGGGCAGCGACGACACCTTCCAAATCATCAATTGATCCGTCTACTGATGATTTACTTTTGTTCAGAGCTCTCGAGAAAATCTGGAGCCACTTAACTCGTCATCGCAAGTAGTGTCGAATTCGGAATTGTTGAAAATTTGTATACGTCTGCTGAAATTTGGGCCCTCGTCGTTGAAAAAGCGAAAAGATCGACCCAAATATTTTTCATCAATCCCAACTCCAAGGTGAGGATATCAAGTTGCATGTACAGACTTGATACCAAGCCAGCCCAATAAGGATCAACAGTTGGCACGGGTGCAAGGAAAATGGCCGTCGGAAGTGATTCAGTCCCCGGAGGCCTGCGTCGCTGGGGAAGGCCTTTCGCATCAAACGTGATAACTGGGGAGAGGCTATTATCGCGACCAACTGGAGTTTGTTGTGTAGTGAGCGGTATTAGATCATGTTCTTGTGTTTCATTTGACGCGGCAGTGACGTGGGCGGAGGCCAGCGGTATCGAATAGCCCCAGGTGAATGAAGCCACAAACAGCAGTGTAGCTATGCTGCGATCGCTCCGGAAATCCCTGAACTTCTGCTGCTCCAAATGGTGCTCGCCACCATGCTGCCCTCTGGACCCGCCATTGGACTTGAAGAGGCAACCACCTTTGTACTTGAGCTCTGGACTCAGAAGGGAGCCTTGTTTGTGGCTCCCGACTGCGGCTTGATCGTTGGAGTTCGCGGCCATTTGTATTGCCCCCGCGCCGATGCTGTTACAGCTGGCTGATGTGGAAGATGTGCGGACCGCGTCTCGTGTATCGCCGTCCACTCCGCGACGCGATTGAGTCAGGCGAATTTTTTTTTTGGTGTTTTATTTTCCACCAGGTTTTTTTTTTTTTTTTTTTTTTTTTTTTTTTTTTTTTTTTTTTTTTGGTTCTCGTCTGGATGTCGCGTTTCATAAACACGAGTTTTATCTCCCTTCGCTCCTCCCGCCAACTGGAAACGGATACAGCATTCGTATGATTTATTCGTATTTGATAGTAACGGTAACGGGGAATACGCCATATACTGAGGACCTACGATGAAAGGCCAAGCCTCGAGAGAGCCTCCACCACCTTACCCACATCACCTGCATTCTCCGCCAGCAAGTCACGGTTCAGATCGTCATCCAGAAACCCCATTTCGCGCAGTCGAACAAGCGCCTCGGAAAATCCCTGATCCGTTGAAGATGCGTTTTGCAACCCAACAGCAGAGGGGGCGCCGGACCAACGAGGATCAGTGGGCAATCCAAGTCCATAACCTTGGGAAGCCGCAGCGGATGCTTGGCTGGCGTAACCAGCTTGAGGGGAAATTGGTGCAGTTGCACCGGTTTTGCGAGACTTATACATTTCTCGAGCAGCTCTTGCTGCACTTCGGGCCTCTTCGTACGCTCGACGAGAGGCGTTATTCGCTTCCACAGCCGCACGGTAAGTCGCGTCACGAGCCATTTTTGAGAGGTCGGCGGTTGAAGTTGTGGAGACGGCCGATGCAGCCTTTTGTAGGTTTGAAAGGGCTGCCTGAATCTGAGACATCGCGATTTCTAGGCTTGTGTGAACGTTCGTCCTGATTTGCTTTTGAAGGCATTAATATGAAGCAAGAATGGTGAAAGGACAATAATCTAACTCACCTGCTCAACAACTGCAGCCAGTTGAGGAAAGGAGTTTGGATAGCGAGCCAAAATACTGCGAACTTGATCAAAAAATTTCTGCACATCGGCAGGCATTCGACTGGACGAAGTTGCTGATGTCGAGTTGGCTGGAAGATTCGACAAAGGATCAGTCGAGACATCCGTTGGGTTCCGCCTTTGATCCTCCAACGCTCGTCGATTTTCTTCCAACAGAGCTAGAAGTTCTGCTTCCAGCTGCCTCTGCTTTTCCCTCTCTCGCAGAGCCTCAGCTTCAAGATCAGCCAGAAGAGACTGCGAGAATTCTGATTGGTCCTGACTGGAAGAGGCTCCGAGTAACACGTCGGTAGTCGGAGGTCTACGAAGGGCTGCAAGTGCTGCAGGATCGACGCCAGTGGAAGCGGCAGTGGAAAGCTCGAATTCTTGAAGAGTCGGGTAGCGCATTGAAGTGGTCTGCTCGGACGAGGGCGTGGTTGTGACAAACGGGTTGAAGGGATCTATGACTGCTGGCTGTGACGAGATTCCACCAGCGCCAAATTCTTGAGTGGCGGGTTGCTGTTGCCCAGCACCAATAGCCGAGCGTCTCAGAATTCCGCTGGAGGAGACAGAGCCATAAGAGGTTCCCGATAGTGAAGAGTTCGACGGAGGAGAAGGGGAGGAAGAGCCCTCGTCGATGATGACTTTCCAGCCTTCATTGTTGAGGGTTGCTGCAGTAGGCGTCTCGGGTAAATAGGCGGCAATGTTTTGGGAAGCTTGGGATCGAAACGTAGCAACTGAACTTTTCGATACATGGGGGTCCTCCTGTTTGATCACAAAAGAAAAAAGGGTGGTTCCAGACATCGCTAGTCAGTTGCCGATCGTTCCATTTGCATATTGAAACACGGCATACATTCCCGCCAGATAACTTGACGGCAAATTTTATGCTGGATGCACCGCGAGATTTCGCCGAAGCAAGGAGATCCGCCAGTTCCTAACAATGACCAATAAGAAAGAGTGCTTATACGGCATTGCCCCAAGACGTACCACATCCGTATCGATAACGATTTCCTCATTGTCTTCGTCAGTGTAAGTTGTTGTGAAAGGCACGGTAATGTTGTGGAGGGTTGCGATCTGTGATGGCGCACTGGTAAACGACCTCTCCATCCAGCGATTCAGAAACACCGAAATCCTCCTACCTGACGCTCGACGTCCGCCCATCGAGGGGGAAAGTTCGTGCCTGCTGCGCCGGTGGTATCCGGCAGGGTGAACCTGCGGAGGTCACCATTCGGCCCCTGCACTTTGATGGCAACCATTTTGCTCATGAAATGAGGATGGCGAGTCTGGGGTGAGTGTGCGTGTGTTTGGTGTGTTGCGAGTGGTTTCTTTTTATAACGCAGGAGAGATAAAGAAGCAAGACGGAGAGAGAGGGCGAGAGACAGACCCACGAAAAAAAAATTGAACGAAGAAAAAAAAAAGGGATGAACAGAAAAATTGGAGAAATTGGCCCGGTCAGAAAACCGTGGGGTGGCTTGGAAACCGACAAGAAAGGGGGGAGAAAAAAAATTCGGGGTGGAGAGGACGGCAGAGCGAGTGACGAATCTGGAACTGAAGGCGCGCAAGGCGGGAGACATCGTGTAGGTTCAAGTCTGAACGGGACAAGCTCCAGCGCATCTGGTGCGAACGTCTAGCGCTTTGTTTCCTCCCTATGTAATCAGATAGATAGTGTCAGAGGGCCAGACCGCGAGAAGATTCTGAAGGTTGACAACAGCCAGCCAAGACATATTACCATGTTTTCGGGACTGACGACCTCAGATGTTCAATTGCTTCTTCGCCCTCCAGCGCCACAGTCCTTGGAATATCCTCCACGGCTGGCAAGCTGGCCAGAAGAATAGCGCGAGACGCAACAGTCTCGTCCCTCAGCCCCCCGGATTGATAAGAGAAAATGGATCTGATGAACTTGCACATCAGAGCATCGTAAATTGTTTGAACAACATTCGTGTTGGTGCCTCCAGTTATTTTCAGCATGGTCATGAGGGATGGCGCTAAGAGAACATGAGCCACGAGCCGGAAGCATTGAAACAAACAATTGATTGCCTCACCAACAAAGCTGATGTCTGAGAGTTCTTGATGTCGCGTGCCCAATACCACGGCAAAACTACTGGGCGCGCCTGAAATTTGCTCCGCGTCACCATCTTTTCTCAATTGAGAAGAAGGGGTCGAACGATAGGCTTGTAAAACCAACTCCAAATTCTCAGACCAGTGGAAAAACTCGGCCTGAACGGTAAGGATCGGCCGCGTTATGGCGCCACTGCTAGGAACCGCGAACATCCACGGGTCGAATGCAATACCAGCGCAAAAGGGATTGCTCGGGTCTTTCAATGTGGTCATGACGGTTGCCCCTCCAAAACTATGGCCACACAGGATAAGTGATGCAAAATCAATTCGGCCAGAAATGTTCGTTGGTAGAGCAGATTCTCCAAACACAAAGGGAAGTGGCGCTTCCTTTGGGTCGTCCAGGAACCGTAGAAGCCGGACAGCTTCAGAGACCTCCTCGCATCTACGCTTCACCTGTTCCGATCTCCACCGCTTCAGGTACGCATCTTTATCTTCGCCTTCCCGCATTGATTGGGGAGACGGAGTTTCATAGTTGATCGGGGTCTTGTAATTGTCGAAAGCGGAGATAGATGCGGAGCCATCACGGTGTTCAATTGAGATGCAAACAAATCCCCGCGAGGCCACCGTTCCCACAATCGATGAGTAGGTTGTCTGATTTCCAGCCAACCCGTGAGAGAATATTAGGGTCGGTAATCGTCTAGGAAGGTACGGAGATGTTGACACAGGCAAGGGTGCATTCGGCGCCGAAAGAAACGCTGGCATTTGCATACTGCCAAGAAAGTGCGCTACCACGCTCCCAGATATCAACTTTGGAATTCGAACGAAGTCTCCATAGCCGGTTGCATAAAATTTCGCATTCGGGCCTGCAAGCCAGCGGGCTCGTCGAGGAGTATTCTTCCGTTGGGCTGATCAAGCGCTGTGAGTAGCAGAAGGACGCGAACATGAAACTTACTGATAGTTTCGCACGGGTAAAAAATGGAGGCAAGTAATCCGTGACTGGTCGGGTCTGCTGGGTCTCGCCTCGTTTCAACATGGCTCACGGCAACTCGATGCGGACCTGGGTACTGAGGCTGAAAAGACGGTTTTCAGGAGTGTGCGCGGATCGACTTATGAAGATGCACAAACCAGCGTAAGAGCTTTGACCTTCTTCTTGGCCGCAGCAGCCACGGAGATGGAGGCCGACGCAGCTGAGTTGGCGGAGGAGTCTGAAGCTGAGTCCGGCGTGAGTGCCCCTGGCCCACCAGCGGAGGTAGGTGGCAAGACCTGCGTGGCAGTTACGTATGGGTGCCCCAGGGAAACGGTGATGGGACCGGCTCCTTCGTCGCCGTTGGCGCCCGTTGGAGTGGATGAGGTGCGATCGAAATGATCCCCGCCAACGGCGGCTGCGGTGGCGGAAAGCATCTTGTTCTTTCTCCGTGATCGCGGAGACGGACAAGGTGGCGGTGGGGTTGGGGGGAGGGTCGCCTTCGGCAAAATTATTTGGGGGACCTTGAACCACTCTCCCTCGAACAAACACACCAAACCATCGCCTCCACCCTTAAGTGCGCCTTCTGCAGAGATTATGAGAAACCGTCCTGGGGAAAACCACACTTTTGGTAACAACACAGCAAAGCGTTACACTCGCGTGCCGTGAGGTTCTTTCGTTGGAGGTGGGGCAAGTGAGGGGTTTCTAGATCAAAAGAACCTTTCCCCCCACTCCCATGAACAAACAGGGCGAATCGCCCACCTGTGTCACCCATCTGTGCGGCCCCCACACGGTCCCTGTGTGGTCAGCACAGGTGTGGCGATGCCCAGTAAAGGTCAAATCAATAGGAACAAATCAACTGTTCCCAATGGCAAATGTCCCCCTGCGTGCAAAGCATGCCGCTGTCACTGGTCAAACAGCCCAAACCTCACGGAACACACACTGCAAACACAAAGTAATCCTTGCGTGGAGTCCCCAAAGAGAAAAGCCTGTCAGACACCCCCTCTTTGTCACCGAAAAAGAAATATGTTGGGAAAACCGTGGCCCAACAGAAACTGTAAAGACAAATGTAGTAAAAGTAAGTCCATTAATAAAGACCCGTTAGCTGCAAATACACTTTGATAACGCCTTCGAAACTAAAGAACCAGGAGTAATAATATCGGTCCCAATCCTTGCAGTTTTATGACAGGTACACTTCTGTTGGCAAATAAAATCCCTAGACTTTATCACTGAGATCTCAGTGTTGTCTCACAATCGTTAAAGGAGGAAACTAGTGGTTGGGAGGTGCGGAGATGTGTGAGTGGTGGCTGAAAGGGCGGGAGTAAGCGACTTCTGGGCAAAAGATCGGACTGCTGGAAAGGTTGGCACGTGGTGGTGTAAACAGTCCACTCTGAGTGAGTGAATGGAAGGAGTGAAAAAGGGGAGATGTGTGTTTGTGGGTGGTCCTTCTCCCCAACTTGGAGAGAAAGGAGAAAAACTCTGTTATGAATTATTGATACATGATGATGATATACACATTGTAATAGTTGCTAGGCAAGCGTGACCGGCACAGGGTAAAAACCTCTTCTATATTATCTGCTTGAGCAGAGAAGGAGGAAAACTGTTGACACTGGGTTTCTGTTCCACTTAATACTCAGAGTATTTGTCATCAGCACAAACCAGCGCCCAGGTCTGCATTGGTGGTGGCTCACTCTCCCATGGGCATCGTGAGAACAATAACTGACAGTCACAATAGGTTTGGGTCTGTCTTGTGCCTCTTGCTGCTAACCAGTCAGTTCCACCTAACACCCCCCCGCACGATGGCCATGGGTGTCGCACCTGTTATGTAAAGCGTGCGTAAGCATCTGAGGCTTCGACCGAAAGGGTGTTTGAAAGGTCGAAGCAGGGTCGGAGGCCAAGTAGTGAGGTCAGTCACTGGTGCTGAGACGTTGAGAGTGGTTTTGTGAGAATGTCTGCGATCTGGTCGCTGGTTGGTACATAGCGTACAGTGATCTCTCCAGTGGCTGCGCCTTGTTGGAGGAAATGAGCACTTATGTCAACGTGTTTTGTGCAAGCATGTGTGAGAGGGTTGAGCACTAGTGCGATTGCAGATTGATTGTCTTCGAGGATTGGTAGTGGCTGCTGTGTGGGGAGTTGCAACTCTGATAATACGGCTAAGAGCCATTGTGCTTCTTGGAAGGCTTCAGAAAGTGAGTAGTATTCTGCTTCCGTGGAGGATAGCAATACTCAATGTTGTTTGTGTGAGACCCAAGAGACAGCGGCGCCCATGAGGAAGAAGACATCTCCAGTGCGCGATGTGCGGTCTCCAGGTTCTCCCCCATAGGATGCATCAGTGTATGCAGCTGGTTCAAGGGTGTTGTTTGTGAAGAGCTGTAGTGGCTTGTGGCTTTGCCTGTAGAATAATCCATAGTCCCAGGTGCCTCGGAGGTAACGAAGCAGGCGGCGGAGTGCATTGCAATGGCACTGGCGTGGCTTCAGTTGGAACTGGGAGAGTACATTTGTTGCAAATGCGATATCTGGTCGAGTTTGTGTTGCGTGGTATTGAATTTTCATGAGTGTGGATCGATACCAGCTTGAGTTGCTCTTGCTGAGTTCAATTGACGTTTTGTCATGCATAAAGGTGATAGACATTGGAGTTGATGCAATATCGAGGTCGTCCCACATTTCTCTTCAGTGAGAATTGTCCTGGTGTATTCGTCTAGGCCCATCCAAATGCCTTCGGAGTTGCGCTCGAGGTGGATGCAAATTACTTGGCTGACAGTGGTTTCCTTGAGGGACATGCTGTACTCAGCGCGAAAAGCATCCTCAATTTTTGCGACAAGAGCTGGGGTGTTGGCCATGACATTGATGTCGTCGACAAAGACAAAGATGATTTCAAACGTTTGCTGCTGAGAGTCGAACGTGGCACTGGTGGGAGTTGTGATTGGTGGATTGGTTCTTTAGGGAAGCACTTTGGGAAGCGTGGTTCTGGTTTAGCTGATGCAAGGTAGAGTCACAAGAGATGGCGAGTGATTGTTCGATTTGCAAGTAGCTTGCAAAGTCCAGTTGATGCATCTTTGATGTTGACCATGACAGATGGTGGAAGTGGTGATTCAATGACAGGTTCCAGTTCAGTGTTGATGGATGCTGCTACGCAGTCTGCCGTTGGAGCTAGGCTCTCTTCAGGTTTGTCTTCATCTTCGCCCAGGACGACAGCGAATGTGTCAGGGTTCCAACCATAGTTGTCATTGTCATTATCGTCTTCCATATCTTGGGGGAGAGTTAAAGGTTGATTTGAGGTGTTTGTTGATGGTGATGGCAGCTGTCCCCCCCCAGAAGCCTGGCGCAGTTGCTGGCGAGTACAAGTGGAGGGAGCACTGTCAAGAGGAGGGTTGGATAAATGATGGTAAGAGTCAAGTGGTGGCTCAACAGGCTTGAAAGAAGGAGAGTCGTCAGTTTCAGGAAAATCCGTAAAATCTTCAGAGAGAGAAGTTAAGAAATCAGAATTAAGAGATTGAAGCTTAGCGTCACTGCGGACAAGGCCAGGAAAGACATGCTCATGCAAGTTCTAGTGGCGTGTCTGAAGAATGGTCTGTGCAGTAAAGTTGCAGCTGAGGGCAATAGACTCGCTGTCTGTGTCAAAGCCCAAGAAGAGTACAAGTGAGGCCCGAGGAGAGAACTTGGTCTTGTGTGAGTTTGCAGGTTCTGTATACTCATTGTTGAGTGTGACAATGAGGCAGCCAAAAATTCCAAGGTGGCATAGGTTGGGTTTTCGGCCTTGGTAATATTCAAATGGAATTCGACCGGTGCAAGTGTGTTGCACACGATTGCACAGGAATGAAGCATGACATATTGCGTAGGACCAGAAGAACCGTGGAAGCTGGGCTTCGATCAGGAGACAGGAAGCAACGTGGGTGATGACCTTGATGGCATTTTCTGCAACACCATCACCCTCCTTGACATAAGGGACAGAAGGCTGAAAGACGATGGGAGGTTGGTGGTTGATACAGTAGGCCTCAAATTGCTGAGTGTTAAGATCGAGGTTGTCTGCCTGTACAAATAGAGTTTGACGAGTGGGGAAGAGTTGCTCTTCAAAATCAATGCGATCAATTATCCTTTGAGTGATGCCTGCTGTGCGAGCGACAGTGTTGACCCAAGTATAGCCTGTGGTGTAGTCGACAATAACTTCAAGTAGTTGGAACCATCAAGAGAATGTGTACTGATCTTTCCAGTTTGGTTGGTACACAGCATCTGCAGTGGGGCAAAATCAAAGCGAGGTTCGGCCATGAGGTGTTGCCAGCGCATCTTTGCCATATCGCAATGAGGCAAGGCTCGTGTGTTGTTGGTGGTGGAGCAGGAGCACCATTGACATCACCAGACTTGAGAGTGTCGCGTACTTGCTCTCGGTGGTGAAAGAATTCGCAATGTTGGCAGATTGATGGATTGGGCTGCTGTGGTGTACACTACTGAAGGTGGTGGTGGTGGAGGTTGATCTTGGCTTCTGTCAGTCTTGTGCTTGTCTTTATACAAAACTGTTACAAGGACCATCACTTGCAAAATGCTGCAAGTCATCCTTGCAGAGCAGAAACTGGTCAAAGCTCCTGCACACTGCTTACACCAAAAGACCCAAAACTAACAGGTGGATGTGGCCAAAACGTCAGTGCCATAGGTCGCGTGCAGTTGCTGGTGACGCGTAGGCAATGGGCTCAACTGAAATTTTCCTCTGCGCAGCTGGGTGCTGGACTGGGATGAGATAGTAAAGGCTGTCAAGTCGTTCGCCAATCTTGATGCTGTGTTGTGATGCGAGTGTGGCAAGATCAAGAAGAAAGACAGAATCTTGAGTGAATAGCATCCCAGAAGTGGGGTCTTGGAGGACATGCGACACAGAGAGGAGTGGTTCCTTGAGTGATGGGACATGAAGCACATTGCAGAGCACCACATCAAAGCCAGGGAAAGTGAGAGTGACAGATCCAATTCCTTCGATGTGGCTTTCATGATCATCTGCTAGGCGGGCATGGGGTTCAGTTTCAAATTGTTGGCACTCAGTGAATTGTTCCCATTGTGGGATCATTGTGGGAACAGCTCCAGACTGGATCATGTACGGAAGGGAGGCTATGCCTGTGTGTGACGCGCTCACTGTTGCAGTGTTCACAAAGAAGTAGAAGCAAGAGGGACCGTTTATTTGAGAAGAAGAAGAAACAGAGGGCCCTCCTGTAGCAGGTTGAGGGTGAAATCCAGAGAAAGGAACAAGAGTTGCTTGCAGTACAGCCACAGTTGCTGAGGCTGAAGCGTGGTTTGGTTGAGCAGGTGTAAAGTTGCATTTGGAGCCTGGCTGAGATGGTGCTGGCCCAGCACATATGCAGGCAGTGCTCAGACTTGTGTGTGTGTATTGGTGGCCAAGCTTGGAATTTCTGCACAGGACTCGACCCAGTGCCTTCAACGCTTCCAAGACGTCAATGGATTGAGGTGGCCTTTGGCTATGGCCTCTGGGTGACTCCTGGCTTCCAGCAGTGACGGCAGTCCCTTTCCATGTGGTGAACGTATGCCTTGTGCACCAGTAGCGTGGCCTATCCCCACGACGAGGGGAGCAAGAGCGGTTGTGGTGGTCGTGGATGTTGTGACCCCCATTGTCACTGTTCCTGTAGTTGTTTCCTTTGCGATAGTTTCGTTCTGCTCGCTCAAGGTCATTGCAGCCTCCTTGGATGTGGTCACTTCAGTGGCGTCTATCTTCGCAATCGTCATGGTTGTCACAGTGGTTGTTGACCATCCGCTTTCAAAATCATCAATTGAGCTGGATGGGCAGGCATTGTTGAATGTTCGGCGAATGGCAGCCACACAGTCTCAATAGAGGTGAATGTTGCGGCAGAGCTCAAACAAGTGCGAGGTCTCTGGAAGCCTGATCATCAAAGCTGACCAAGCTGTTTCGTTCTCCTTGATGAAGGTGGCATGCATCTTCAGCACAGCATTCATGAACTCGGATGAAGTCATGATGTGATGCTGAATCTGGTACTTGACAGTTGCTTCGACAGCCACAACTGGTCCAGCATTAGATTGCTCAGCGACAGTCGGTACATAGAAATAGTTTGGTGAGAGTGTTTCACCAGTCTTCGGCTCTGGTGTGCTATGCCCACCATTTCGACAGTGCAACCAGAAACGCCATCCGTCCCACTGATCCTTGGGTAGGTGTGTGACGTACGTATGGTAGGCCTCCTTGTTGGAGAAAGGTCTCTCAAGAGGGAATAGGTCCGTCTGCGTTAGGTCCTGAATTCCCTTTTCACCAATAACCTTGATCTGAAGGTTGCTAATAAAGTCATTGAATTGCATCAGCGTCTTGCTGGTGAACATGCCAACAAACGAGTTTAGGTTGGATGACATTGCGCGTAGTGATGATTCTGATGCAGGAGAAAATCAGTTGCTGGAAAAATTTGGAGGAGTTGCTTGACAGTCCGGCAGTGACAAATAGTGACTCTAGGAGTTGTTTGATGCTCTACTTGATGGAGAAATGGTCCAGAATAGAAGATGTGTGTTGCACACAATGCTTGTTGCAAGCTGATTGATGGACTGAAAATTCTGAAATCAGAATAGCAGGTTGGCACTGTTGGATAGCGACTGTGTGCCAAATTTCAGGCCAAGGATCGATGTTTTGGTGGTATTTTCCCTTGGGGAGTGTTGGAGAACGGAATAGAGAGAAGTTGGTGTCCAGCAGGGGTGACTTGTCACACAAGAAAGGACAAAATGATGGTTGGAGGTAGTGGTAGTTCGACTTTTTGGACCCCCTTATCAAAATCTCTTGTAGCTCCTGCTGTGGGCATTGTGGCAGGGCGCGTTAGGTCTCAATGGAAAGAGCAGAAGCAGGAAAATACAGGTATTCAAGGGCGTCCTCTGATCGTTTCTCCCCGTTGCGACGATGTCACTCAAAGTGGAGGAAGCATTTTTTGACTTCGGCGATCAATCAAATTTGTAGAGCCAACATAGAGAGCTCTGTTATAGGCTTTCAAATGCACTATAGCAAGCCTGGATTGAATGACGGGGTCGGCCGAGAGAGGGCGTCGAAAATTTTGGGCCTCCCAAACGAAATGGTTTCTAAAGTTGAGCTATGCTGATTCTGTTTGTTGGAGGTGGTAGAGAGTGTTTTTCCGGACTAGAATCTGTGGTTGATGCAGCCAGATAGCTGGCACGCTGATGTGTAAACAGTCTACTCTGAGTGAGTGAGTGGAAGGAGTGAATGAAGTGGAGATGTGTGTTTGTGGGTGGTCCTTCTCCCCAACTTGGAGAGAAAGGAGAAAAACTCTGTTATGAATTATTGGTACATGATGATGATATACACGCTTGTGAGACTGTGCTCTCTAAATCTCCTCACCCTGGGCTGGAGGTGGAAATAGAGCAATGGCCTAAATACCAATCCTATCTAATGAAAAGGGCAAAAGAAGGTGTCTAGGGGTCACCAGACAGGAAAATGTATTTGGAGTCTACTAAAGCCCATCATCAAACACAAAAGAAACTCTTTAAACACAAAAAAGAGCAGTTATCACACATCTAAAAGGGAAACATAAGAAAAGTGTGACAAAGGTGGCACAATCACAAAAGAAAGTGCAAAATGCCTCTGGTCCAAGACACAGAGAAACCCCAATGGCAAAGCCAAAGGGACCGAATCACTCGGTAAGGAATGAGACTTAGGGCAACAAAGGGGGCGCCTAAGGCAGCACCAACCAATCTGTGCCAGCTCCTTCCCAAGGCAGAAGCCAAGGGGGAAGGCAAGAGAGTGGGGAGGAAAGTGGCCAGGTCCCAACCTGTTGGAGCCACCACCTTGGAGCACCAGCTCCCTCTCTGCCAAAGACAAGCCCTAAGTTGGAGGGGGTTGGACACAAAGGGCAAACACAAGGAACAATTAGTGTGTAGAGATGCCTGTTGGATCAAACCAGAACTGTTTTCCACTTAACAGAACCAGACACATCTTGTCTCACTCCCAAGAGAGGTTCCAACTCAATCCAAGGAGGGGGCACACAGGGTGGGAGACAGTGGGACTCTTCTTGCTTCATCCTACTAGGACACAGACATCTGCCTCACCAGGCCAGAGGAATCCCCTATCTTAGAAGCAAGGAAGGTTAAAACCCACTCCCACACACAAGTGTGACACCATGACATCACAGGCATTAATCTGAGAGAAAGAGGGTCTGAACCCAGTGAAGACCAGGCCCACCAGAGGCCACAGGAGCCAACAACCAGGGAGATGGGGGCATACCTGAGAGACCATTTCTGCAGCAGTACCTGACCAGCCAGCTCATTCATATCACCTTGAGAGACCTGGATTTGACTAGATGTATTGACAGGAACCTAGAGGCACCACCACAGATTTACCCTCTATCCTTCCATCACCAAGTGGCTCCTACCCAGTCCAACCTAAGCAGCATGCAGAATGGTGAGGTGCACTGGGGATTGAACCCAGCACACTGCCATGATGGCCAAGAGGACTCCAACCTCCTGTCACACACCAGGGGACTGCCACCCCCAGCTCATACACACAGTCAGGAAGAAAAGGGCAGGCAAGGGACTTCAGGTACAGTTCTCACAGTCAACAAGAAGGGGGGGCAGCAGTTTAAATAGGAGAGGGTTGGAATCACAGGGAGGAGAGGAAAAAGGAGGGAAAACACATACAAAACAACAAAACAATAAATAAAACAGTAAAAAACAGAAGGGATGGGTGATTCACCAAATGGGGCTGAGCCATCAACAAAGAGAGACAGCTCAGAGAATCATGGGGCCATTTCTTGGCAGACAGCCACCAAGAGCAGAGTGGAGGGGGGGGTGGAGGAACTGGCAAGAAATGATTGGTGCAGACAAGAAGACACTCACCACAGCCACAGAAAGAAAGGAAGACACACAAAGAGAGACAGTAAACAAACAACTAAATAAAAGATAAAACAAGAAAAAGAGCCAAAACAAAGGAAAATACTAATTGGAAAAATAAGTAAAAATCATCAACAGAAAGAGAAAGAAAAGCCCTGTCTTCTCATACCACTCATATGAGGCATTACATCATGGTAGCTGGGCATCTGGACTTTGCACTTCTCCCACAGAAGTGGTTCAGTCCTTAGTCATTCCAAAAGTGAGGGGTTATTAGCTGGACATGATGGACTTTGCAGCCCAACAGTCTGCATGTCTCGAACTTGGCACCTTCCCAATTGAAGGGAGCGCTCTAACCACTGAGCAAGGAAGCCCTATGCCAGCAGTTGAGCAGACACTGAGTCACTCGGTCTGCAGCCATTGTACAGAATAATAATAATAATAATGGCACAAATAATAATAGTGACAGGTGACGCAGGCGCGACAACAAGTGTCAGTCGGTGGCTTATGTGGACAACCAATAATAATAAAATAATAATATATACAGCAGAGTCCAAGCCAAATGCGTGTATAACGCGCTTCGAGACGGGTGGAGAATCCTCACAATTATCAGTGAAGAAGTGGGTATACACTCTTTTATTTGAGGTCACAGGCTTGACGGCCTGTCGTCCTCACACGCTGTGATAGTTGCTAGGCAAGCGTGACTGGCACAGGGTAAAAACCTCTTCTATATTATCTGCTTGAGCAGAGGAGGAGGAAAACTGTTGACACCAGGTTTCTGTTCCACTTAATACTTGGAGTATTTGTCATCAGTGCAAGCCAGTGCCCAGGTCTGCATTGGCGGTGGCTTGCTCTCCCATGGGCATTGTGAGAACGATAACTGACAGTCACAATAGGTTCTGGTCTGTCTTGTGCCTCTTGCTGCTAACCAGTCAGTTCTGCCTAACAGGTGGCATCTGGGTTTCTGGGACAGGTCCACAGATTCCCAGGAACGGGTTTCAGGTTTTTGGGATGGGTCTACGAGCAATAAATTTGAAATCCATTTCGCACCAAATTCCAACAGGCGCCCGGCCAGACCGAAAAGAAACCCTCCAGTGGCAGAAACAGATCTCTTGGAGTTTCAAAACAGAATGCTCAACTGCAATAACAACCCAGAAGAACATGTTGCAGGATAGCTCCAGAGTTGGGTTTCTCTGGAAGTGCTTTGCTTCATGGATTTTTACATCGCTCAACCTACCTCAAAGAGCCAAGCCATCCTGGACCCAAAGAGGTTGGGTTTGGCTGAGGGGATGTTTCAAATTCTGTTTGTCCTGGGAGTTGGAATTGCATTGGGCTTTGCCAGTCGAGAGAGCTCTTTGCATCCCAATTCCCCAGGGGAACTGTCAACAAGAAGACTCTTGAATGACAACTCCAACAGAAATGGGATCCCCAAGGCAAACTCCTGTTTTAGGCTGTGGTGTGGTTTTACTGGACGCCCTCCACTTACAAGTGTCAGGAAACATCATGCCTACAGCCAAATCTGGCTGTCTCTTAGAGAATTGAGGAAATTTGTGATGAAGGAGGTGGTGGATCATCTTTGGTTTAATCGCGTCTCGAATTCCCCCTTGTCGTGGACCAGAATGCAAAAACACTGTAATGAAGCGAAGACAATTCTCAAATAATCCTTTTGAACCAACCGCATTGATGACTTTTTTAACTTTCTCGCCCGCAAAACAGAAAAGAAAAAATGGCAGCGGTAGCAAGGGAGGAGGAGGAGGCGATGTGCGCCAGGGCGGACGCGGATTGGACTCGCGCATCGATTACATCGCTTCTCGTTTCGCCTGATCGCTTTCTCCAAAGCGATCATCTCTGGCCCTGCGGCAGCACCAGCGCCGGCGACGCGGGCGGCGACATTCACGGCGTTGGTGGTGGCAAGGCGAGCCCCGCTTTTAGCGTCCCCGACGAGAGATCAGTGGACCGAGCCCTCGAAGTTTCAATGGTGGGGGCGCCATTTTAAATTAGTCGCGATAAGAGGGCATGCTCCTCCCGTCAACAGCCGTCCGTAAAACGCCCCGAAATAATTCCAGAAAAGGCTCGGCTTGCCAGACTCACAGCTCGATCAACTCCGGTCGCTTCCGGTGGATGGCAAATGGAAAATAGTTCAGCTCGCCAGAGGCGCTTTTGATAACGTGAGACAAGCGCCACCTGACTCCAACTGATTAATAATGCGCGCTGTTAGTGCTCCAGAGAGATGAAGTCCCATCAGCCCCAGAGTTTTGTAAAGGACCTTCTATCGCCAAGAGGTCTGTCGTCAAGAACTCTGGTTCGACTTCGGACGTGCTTAGCGGCCGAACCCTCAAGGTGAGGCACCAGTCGGTGGCAATGCGTTGTTGACCTATGAATAGTTGGACCTTTTCATTTCTTGCGAGGGGCGGTTACGACGCACTATCCCATTTTATTGACGCTAACGTCATGCGAAGGCGGCAAGCAACTTCAAGGTGCGTGCAATCCCTCCTGCTCATTTTTGTTTGAAGTTGTTGTTTAGAGTCGATGACTGGACACATTTGTACGAAGCACTGCGAATACTGCAGAAAATAAGCTTGGAACCAGTAAGTGTCTTGGCAGTTGTTCATCCCGCTTATTGAAGCTGTCTTTAAAGGCAGGGCAGGAGGAAATCTGCAGGGATCCAACGTGCATTTGGAAGACGTCAGACCTTCTTCTAAGACATCACGTTGGGGGCGCAACTCCAACAAATCGCGCGTCGTGGTCTGCTCCAACCTCCGTTTTCAGTGCCACTCATTCCCCCCTCTTCGTTCGCTCCGAACTGTTTAAGCTTCTGGCTCACCTCTGCCGAGCTTCTTCACGCTGCTACGGCGTTGCGGTAGGAGCTGTGGACGAACATGGCGTTGCAAGAGGAGAACTAAGCGCTGTTGAGCTTCGGCGGACAGCATTTCAGCTGTGGGTTCGGGAGCTGGACGCAGCGACTCGGGAAAGGGCGAGGGTCTGGAGCGGTGCATCAAGGAGGGCGAGCGAGGTTTTCAACGCGTTGGCGGATGGAACGTACCGCTGGCAACCTATCGTGCAAGCACCAACGCCGCGGGTACCAGAGCGTCTTGTAGTTGACTACCTGGTGAGTTGCTTGATCATGCAAATACCCTTCGTCATCTGAAAGGCGGCCTGGACAGATTGTTCACGTCAAGCTTGCACAATCTTTCTACTGCGGGCCAGGATGCACAGAAGCGGTCCGCAGGAAGCTAAGCGAGTTACGAATTGTGGAGATTTTGCAGGTGCGAGGCCGATTGACTTCAAATCGCCTGAATCTCTAATGAGCAGTAAAAAAAATCCGCTTTCTCCATCCTTCACACCTATCCAGAGAACGTCACTTTGTCAAGACCGGACGCTTATTGCAGCTGTGGGAAGTTTTACGTTGGTTGCTTCTCAGGAAGCAAATTCAATTCCATGACTAAAAAATATTTGTGTTTGGACCACTGTCATGGCCACGATGAGCCGAGTGCGCTTAAACAATTCATGTTGTGGGTTTCTGTCTTTAAGTACTGAACATTGGGTAATGACTGCAGGCCTCTCCTCATAGTGCTGGGATATAGATCAACTAAGAACCTCTCTCACCATTGGATTCGCAATATCGCCAGCGACTTCAGTTGGAGTGCCACCAGAACGGGCGCCGTTGGACAGCTCCAGCGACGTCATTCTGGGCTGAATTCGCGCCTTCCCCCCTCCGACACCGATTCCTTTCAAAAATGACATTGCCTGAGACTTTTCTCGCACTTCCGTCTCCTTCGTTGCGGTGACCAGGGCAACCGTTTGCTTCGCTGGCCCGGTTGCTGCAGCGTGAATGATTGTTTCGCGCTTGGATTGTCGAAGCCACTGCGCTGCGCTTCTTTGAAAATCAGGTGCTGCGCCTCTCGAGAACATGTCCGATGTCGGCACGGCTGCCGGAGGTGGCCTCATTTGGGCCGCGAACCGCGACATTCCAGGTACAAAGCCTGGTGGACATGGGGGAGGCGGCGCTGGCATATATGGGATTGGCATCAACCGGACCTCCTGCAGTTGGCTTGTCCGTTTCTGGCTTTCTCGAGCATCTGCTTGAAAATTCGATGATGCAACGGTATTCTGTCGCAACTGGAGCCCGTCCATGGCCAGCGGCTCTCGAGAAATGTCGAACGACTTTGAACGCGAACGAATTTCCCCTTTGTTAGGTTGGGGAAGTTGCGAGAAAAGCTCTTGATAGGCTTTGCGGTGGTTGAGCTGTTGGGGTGTGAGAGCATGATCCATGGCAGCAGCTGGTTGTTGCATTTCCCGCTGGAAGTCGGCACCACCTGTCGTGCCTGGCAGTGCTGCAGTCCAACGGGTTATCTGTGCTGTGGAAATATCATCGTCGCGACTAGCTCGAAAAGGCCCGCTTGCGATTGGTCCAGAGGGAATGGCAGGAATACCTTTCTGCGCAAGGCTTTGAACAACTCGTTGTTGAAAGAGGGATAGGGACGATTTCTTGTCCTCTCCCACCGTAGTCGTGGAGAGGGACACGGCAGCTGTTCGTCCTGGAACAGACGTTGTTGCAGCACGAAGGGGTACGTGGGCCATTGGTGGCGAAGCCGTCGCAGGGACCGTGTTGTTTCGTGCTAAGTTATTTACAGTCGACTGAGAGTTCGTATGTATGGGGCTGATTGAATTGTCTTTGAAGTTCATGTCTTCTGACGAGGATGCTGAATGCGCTGCTTGGCGGTGAGGTTGGGAATTAGCTGGTGGTACGGGTTCCTTTAGAAACGATTGCAAGTGGTCAAAGTATTCCGAAACTCCCAGGGTGGGAGGATTGGCGGGGGAAGACACTGGCAAGCGAGTGGGTCGAGTTCTCGCAACACGAGAATCACCAAGGGGTCCGGTTTCATTGTGCCCGAGTGACTTCGAAGGGAGTGGCGCCGATGGAGTGAGTAATTGGCGAGATAATGCCGGGGCTGACATTTTTCGGCGAGCGAGATTAACGGCACCTCGCGGTTTTGAGTAACGCAAGTGGCAGTTGCAATTTAATCGGCATTTGCTCCCGTCTTCATTCTCCTGACAGTCGCAGTTTTTGCATTCTCCGAAGTACTTCACAGAAGTCCAACGGGAGTCCTCAGATGCATTGTGCGGCGACATAGCGACAGCTGGAGAACCAGAAGGAGAAAACGGCGAGGGGGCAGATGAAGATGAAAGGACGACAATTGTACTGGCGCTGCTGGATTGGCTGGTGGGTGTACTCTCCGCAGAAGAGCTCCCTGTTCCCACAGACGCCAAGTAAGGTCTCGCACTTGCGAAGGGCGTGAAAGAGCTCTCCCCATGAGAGCCAGACTGGCGGGGACGGACGGCGTCCATGAATTATCGAGCGCCTCGCGGTGCGACTGCTGTCGCTGAGGATGTTGCTGTTGTTGTTGCTGTTTTCGTTTGACAGATGCGATTGGCTACAACGACTGAACTCCCAATGCATCCGCAGCTGAAACCACCGCTGCTGCAGCCGTCAACGCCGCAGCACCCAATGATGAGGGTGGTGGTAGTGAGTTATATTGGTGCTGAGGACGGTGGTAACGAAGGTGTTGATGGGTGAGGACGAGGAGGAGAAAGGAGAGGGATCAGCCAGTCAGCTTCGGTTGCCACAAATTCGTATGGTGGCCGCCGGTCAGTGCCGGCGGCCTTCGATTTTGTCTTCAGTTTCTCTGTCTGCTGCTCTGTCTGCTGCTCTGTCTGGTGCTCTGTCTACTGCTCTGTCTGTTTCTCTGTCTGTCTGTCCATCCGTCCCTCTCTTTCTCACGCCTGTCTTCTCTGTCTCGGAGATCGCGATCAAAAATGGATCAACCCGATTTGGACGGGAGTTTTGCTGTTTTGCTTCCTTTTTTTATTTGGTGGGCCGGAGGCGCGGCGCGGCCCGCCGTTATTTTTTTTGGCCAACCCATTTCTTGATGACCATTCGAATTTTGAACGGCCAGGAACGGCCGAAAAGGGCCGACGGAGCTGGAGCTGGTCCTTGGTGGTTCAAGCGAGACATTGCAAAATTTCCCTGACCCCTGACAAGGTGTTATCAAGTAATAGAGACTTGAGGGGTGGTTCTTTACCCAACTGAGCGAAGGTCTGATAGTATCATATACACACAAGTCAATGGCGTGTTCTCATTCTTCAACTGAAATCGTCCACCAAATCCCTGTCTTTCTGAATCCTCAATATACACATTTGCCAAATATTCCAATCAACACAACTTTCCAGAAGAGCACACTGCATAGTTTGTGAAAATATGGCCCTATCAGAAAGAGGCGTCAACTCCAGTCATTTCCATAATTTTTATATTTTTTCCACTAAGTAGACTTATTTTTAGTCTTGTAGCAAAAATTGCCACTTAATAGGGCAGTTAGGAACAATCTTTGTGATAATGAAAGGGCTATTTGGGCTCCTTGGTTACAAACGGGTCTATGTGTTGTTGACCCAGCAAGCACCGCACAGCCCACGCTTCACAGAAAGAGTCCATTTACAAACTAGAAAATATGTGCAATTTGTCGTTACAGTAGAGAAGCTAAGGCGCCTCTGCAGGCATACTAAAAGGTACACACGCTCAGCTCAAAAGCTAAAAGCATAACACCAGCAGGGATTCGAGCCACAGAGCTCGCGCATGGCGGGAGCTAACCAGTGCGCTATAATAACCGAACATACAATGGCCGGGCCTTCAATATATACATTGTACACTTACTATGTCTGCTTGTGTGTCTACTCAATTGGTTTTGTCCTTTGTTGTCTGTCTTCAGCCCTGTCTGCCACGCCCTAGCTGCAAGACTCATGTTCTTTGTCCAAAGAGATAAGCCAGATTGACTTTTGAACCTTTTTGCTTTCCCAACCCGTTATATAAAGTCAATAGAATGTAACCACAATCTTCAACAAATGCAATCTTTAAGAATTTAGATTTGTATTACCCTGAACATTTCTCTCCCCTTTTATAAGAGGGCCTGTGTGGACCTCTTCAACTCAGCCATTGCGGGCTTGAACGTTTCAAGCCCGCAATGGCTAAGGCCTGTAGTGCGAAACGCTTAGGGTGAACCTCTGACTATCCATGATACACCACAAACACTGATGGCTTAGAGTTCACAGTAAAACAGAGGTGGGATACTGTTGAGTATTCCACATTCACAGATACCCTGACGTGAGTGTAATCATGAATGTGTGAGTCAGATAGTTGGACGTATGCTGTAGTTCCCCTGCAGCTGGACACTATAGCCAGATTTGACCAAAGATCTCATACTCTTTATTCTCTTCCAAAATCCTGATGGAGATAAAACCTTGTTCTCTCTTTCATTTTACGGGCGCAGGATTCCTTACGGCAATCAACTCGCTTTTTTTTTTTTTTTTTTTTTTTTTTTTTTTCTTTTCTCCTTTCCTTTTCCTTTTCTTTCTTGATCGCCTTTTTTCAATTTCTTTTTTTCCCGTTATTTTTTCGAAAAAAAAAAAACCTTTTATTTTTCTTTCTTGTCCTTCCTGCCGACTACCTCCCTCGTCAAGGTGAGCTACACCACAAACCATTATCATCAACCATCGATCGTCGGCTCCCCTCAATCCGTGTGCGGCTCGGCGGAGTGGTTGTGTGTGTGTGTGTGTGTGTGTGTGTGTGTGTGTGTAGGAGAGCAGCACTAAGTCGGAAATGGCTTGTCCCACAGCTTCTCTGCGTTGGATTGCGGTGGCCATGGGCGACAGTTCTGGATCAGGAGGCCATGATGAGACCGATCGCAACATTGAGATGTGGAAAATCAAAAAACTCATCAAGAACCTGGATGAAGCTCGAGGAAATGGAACCTCAATGATCTCGCTCATTCTGCCGGTGAGCGAAAGGAATCGTCTCGGCACAGTCAGCAATAGATCTAACCCATCTGTGATTCCGTCGGGTAGCCGAGGGAACAGGTGCCTGCCATCAGCAAGATGCTCGCAGAAGAGTATGGAAAGGCATCCAACATCAAATCTCGCGTAACTCGACTCTCCGTGCAATCGGCCATAACCTCCACGCAGCAGCGGTTGAAGCTTTACCCAAAGGTTCCTCCAAACGGGTTGGTGGTGTATTGGTAAGATTGACTATTGAAATGATCGTGCGATCCTCGTTACTGAGTCCTTATCAGCGGCACTGTCGACATGGCCGAAGGGAAGACAAAACAAGTGACTATTTCTATTGAGCCGTTCAAGCCAATCAACACATCACTCTACCTGTGCGACAATAGATTTCACACTGAAGCTTTGCAAGAACTTCTAGAGTCCGACTCGAAGTTTGGGTTCATCATTATGGACGGTAACGGCACCTTGTTTGGAACCCTCACCGGAAACACCCGCGACATCATCCAGAAGTTTCAAGTCGATCTCCCAAAGAAGCACGGACGCGGTGGTCAATCTGCACTGCGTTTCGCTCGTTTACGCGACGAGAAGAGGCATAATTACGTTCGCAAAGTGGCGGAGCTAGCTGTCCAGCATTTTATCACAAACGATAAAGTCAATGTGTCAGGACTTGTCCTTGCCGGATCTGCTGATTTCAAGACCGAGCTCTCCCAATCAGACATGTTCGACCCCAGACTCCAGGCAAAAATCATTAAAGTCGTCGATGTTTCGTATGGTGGTGAGAACGGCTTCAACCAAGCAATCGAACTTTGCCAAGAGGTTTTGGCGAACGTGAAGTTCATTCAAGAGAAAAAACTTATTCAAAAGTACTTTGACGAGATATCCCAAGACACGGGTGAGTTTTATTTGCATTAGCATTCTTCAGTTTTGGGACTTCTAAGAAAATTTCAGGCAAGTACTGTTTTGGTGTCGATGACACCTTAAAGGCGTTGGATTTGGGCGCTGTCGAGACCCTTATTGTGTGGGAAGGTCTTGACATCACCAGATTCGTGATTCGTCACCCAGTCACCGGTGCAGACGAGGTGAAACACTTGAACAAAGATCAGGAAAAAGTGAGAGACCATTTCTTCGATTCTGCGGCGAACCTCGATTTGGAAATCGTTGAAAAGAGCTCGCTGCTAGAATGGGTATGCGTCCTCCTATTTCGCTACATTTACTGAAAACATTTTTTCCAGCTTACGGAAAAGTACAAGGACTTTGGAGCGTCGTTGGAGCTTGTTACAAATAAATCGCAGGAGGGTTCCCAGTTCGTAAAAGGCTTTGGTGGCATTGGTGGGCTATTGCGGTACAAGGTCGGTTTCAATGCACATACGGACAGTTTTAACAAAATGACCTCGTGTAGGTTGATTTCGCAAGTATGCAAGTCGATTCAGACGAGGAGTACCTCAGCGACTAATGGTTTTGTGAGAGCTTCCCGTGTTCTATTGGGTGTGATCTGCCCACCGGCGGACGCGTGGTTTGCCAAAGCAAATACATTTTTGGGTGTTTTTGTACCTAGATGCACCGGCAGGCAATGCATGCTGCCCTCTTTACTTTTTTTTTTTTTTTTTTCTTCTTCCGACTAACACAACCAAAAAATGCGCCATTTTCAACAACCACACCGTGACGGAAAAGTGGCTTGACACAGCATTTTTCCCTGCACTTATCCGATTCACCGCCAATTGCTGTAAGAATAACTTCTTAAACTGAGTAGGTTTCGCAATTTTAAGAACTGCTGTTTTGGTGACGATTTTTTTTTTTTGTTAATACATCAGCAATCATCAACCCAATTGGACAATACACAAGTTTGACCTTTCCTTCTGAGATGAGATCTTCAATATATCGAAGTTTAATATGAATGTGCTTAACACCTTTGTGATTGCAGGGGCTTGTTGAAATTGTAAATAGTTGATTTGTCATCTTGATCGATTTTAACTGCTTCAATATGAAGATAGATTTCTTCAAGGAAATTATTATGCCACATTGCCTCTTCACATGCTTCTGTTAATGCAATGTATTCTGCTTCTGTGGAGCTGAACGGTCTAGTTTTTTGAATAGAAGTTGACCAACTGATTAAACGCCCAAATATCATAAAGATGCAACACTCCTTGATCTGTAATTTGTTTCTTCACCATAACTTTCGTCTGCAAATCCCTTAAGAGCTTGATCATCAAGATTTCCTCGAAATGTGTTTGATGTGAATAATATGTCCTTTTGCTCTGATGGTAAATATCATATGTTCGTCATAAATATCAATAGATTTGACATAACGCTTTCCAGTGTTTTTCACTTGGTTTCTGGATGAATGGAGTTAATCTTCCTACAGCAAATGATAAATCTGGTCTTGTTTTGTTTGATAGATAAGCCAGTTTCATAAGGTAAGAAGCATATTCTGATATCCTCATCTTGCCACTTTTGAATCATTGGTGATTTTTCAATGGGAATATTCCATGTCCTAAATCGTTTCAAAATCATTTCAGCATATAGTCTTTGCACAATGAAAATTCCATCATTACTTTTGATAATTTCTGCCTTGAGTAACCTTGAGTAACCTTGAGTAACCAATTTGCCTAACCTTGATCAGTCATTATCAAATCTTGCTTCAATTTTTTTTCAATTCTTCTGTAAGTTTCTTATCATTTGACACAATCATGTTATGAATCACCCTCTGGAAACCTCTGGAACCTTCTGGAACATTCCTTCATGGAACCTTGTGGAACCTTCTGGAACCTTCTTTGCTTTCGTGACTTGTCTTGTTGTCATTGGTATCATTGGTATCATTGTATTACTAATTGCTCTTTCTGAAACTTTCTTTGAGTCTTGACAAGGAAGACTCTCAAAAGGTATAAAAGGGGGATGGGGGACCTGTCCCATCCCTCAAGTGAATTATTGTTTCCAATACAATCATCACTCCTCAGTTCCTTGTCTGCATTGCCCTGTCCTGCCATGTTCCTGACATCGTAGATTGGGTTTTTGGCCTTGGTAATGTTCAAATGGGATGCAACCAGTGTGAGTGTGTTGCACATGATTGTGCAGGAATGCAGCATGGCATATTGCATAGAACCAGAAGAACCGTGGAAGCTGGGCTTCAATCAGGAGACAGGAAGCAACGTGGGTGATGACCTTGATGTTATTTTCTGCAACACCATCACCCTCCTTGACAAAAGGGACAGGAGGCTGGAAGATGATGGGCGGTTGGTGGTTGATACAGTTGGCCTCAAATTGCTGAGTATTAACACCGAGGTTGTCTGCCTGTACAAATAGTGTTCGACAAATGGGGAAGAGTTGCTCTTCAAAATCAATGTGATCAATTATGTGAGACTACACCAAGGTCTCAGTGATAAAGTCTAGGGATTTTATTCGCAAAAACAAGCGTACCTGTCATAAAACTGCAAGGATTGGGACCCCTATTATTGCTCCTGGTTCTTTAGTTTCCAAGGCGTTATCAAAGTGTATTTGCGGCTAACCCGTCTTTATTATTGGGCCTGCTTTTACTACTTTCGTCTTAACAGTTTCCGTTGCACCAGGGTTTTCCCAACATATTTTCTTTTTCAGTGACTAACGGAGACTGCCCGACTGCCAAGGGATGGGGTGCCTGACAGGCCGTACCCCAAGCCCGCCTAATTTATTTTTATTTTCGGCACTTGTACATACACGCATAGGGTTGGGGGGGACTCAGAGCATTTGTGGTGGATGCTCCAAGTCAGGGGGGTTGACTTGTCAATTTTCTCTCTCTGTTTTGGGCCATTTCTCTTTTTCCTTTTTTTTTCTTCAATCTGATTTCTGTCCTTTGGCACCAATACAGAGTCCCTTCAAATCCATCTGGCTCGTGAAGGTGAGGGTAGCGAGAGATGGTACACACCTGGGTGTGTACATGGTCCCTTTGTGGGGCTCCTCTTAAGGGGCCGTGGGTGGGGAATGCAGCTGGCCCCACCAGCGACTGTGTGACATTGCCGGCTCTGTGTTGGAGTGAGGATCCCTGGCGCTTGCCTGCCGCGACGACGGTGGTGGTGGTGGCGACGACGACAGCGTCGTCGTCCCCGACCTTCCCATCCCCGGGAGGGTGTTGGTGGCTGCGTCCGGTGCAGCCCCCAACACCTGAGAGTTCGATCTACAAGCGCCTGCCTCAGTCCTGTTGCTGTGGGGGTGAGATGTGTGAGTACGAGTGCGATGCAATAAAGCCCGTTGGTTGAGTGATTGTGCCGACGCAGCCTGGTGGGGTACGTGTACGATTGCAGGTGTTTCCACGTGCAAGTTCCCTGCTGGCAACCTTCTGACCCCTACATAGTCGACTCCCTTCTCTCTCTCCCCCCCATCGCTGGCGACGACAAGGGCTCCTGCAGCACCGTCTGCGACGAGGGGCGCTAGGTCGCGCCCTGTCCGTCCCGTCGCTATTAACTGCTCCTGTTGTATTTGAGATTAGGTTCCTAAGACAAAAACCCCCGTTTCCCTTTTCTCTCTCTTTATTCTGCGGTTGTGTTGCACCCTCAGGAGTGCCCTTCTGTTTCCCCTTGCATCAGCTGCGGCCACTCGAGTAATTGTTGCTCTGGCACCGATCCTTCAGAGGATTGTCCCTCTGAATGTTCGTTCTTTGTGTTTGAGACCCCTGTTAGACAGATCAGTAGGGATAATTTGTGCACTAGGCAAGTAGTAGGGTTGAAACACCCCCTAGACAACAGCCCAATAAAGTTGGTTTTAGCCTATTATTTGCTTTCCCTCACTCTAGGGCCCAGATCCCAGGGTCAAAGGAGTGAGTATAGTCTCACAATTATCTGCTGAGTGAGGCCTGCTGTGCGAGTGACAGTGTTGACCCAAGTGTAACCTGTGGCGTAGTCGACAATAACTTCAAAGTAGTTAAAACTGTCAAGGGAACGTGTACTGATCTTGCCAGTTTGGTTGGTACAGAGCATCTGCAGTGGAGCAAAATCAAAACGAGGCTTGGCAATGAGGTGCTGCCAGCACATCTTTGCCATATCGCAAATGAGGCAAGGCTCATGTGTTGTTGGTGGTGGAGCAGGAGCACTGTTGACATCACCAGACTTGAGAGCGGCAGGTACTTGCTCTCAGTGGATGTGGCCAAAACGTCAGTGCCAGAGGTATGTGCAGTTGCTGGTGATGCAAAGGCAATGGGCTCAACTGAAATTGTCCTCTGCACAGCTGGGTGCTGGACTGGGATGAGATAGTAAAGGCCATGATATCGATTGCCAAGCTTGATGCCATGTTGAGATGCGAGCGTAGTCAGTCAAGAAGGAAGACAGAAACTTGAGTGAATAGCATCCCAGCAGTTGGGTCTTGGAGGGCATGCAACACAGAGAGAGAAGCAGTTCCTTTAGTGATGGGATGTGTGGCACATTGCAGAGCACCACATCAAAACCAGGAAAAGTGAGAGCGACAGATCCAATTCCTTCAATGCAGCATTCACGGTCATCTGCTAGGTGGGCATGGTGTTCAGTTTCAAATCGTTGGTACTCAGTGAATTGCTCCTGTTGTGAGAATGTGCTCTCTAACTCCTCACCTAAGGCTATAGGTTGAAACTAGAGCATGGACCTAAATACCAATCCTGACTAATGAAATGGGGGCAAAAGGAGGGTATCTAGGGGCACTAGACAGGAAAGTGTATTTGGGGTCTTAAAAAGCCCAAGAAAAAACCAAATAAATCTCTAACACAAAAGAGGGGTTTCTCACACCAAAGCATGAAACAGACACAATCACAAAAGAAAGCATAATCCTCTGGTGCAAGACACAGAAGGGTTTCATCTGGGGCACAAGGCCGAAGCCAAGTTAGACCAGAGACAGGACTGACTGAATCGGTAAGGGGAGTGACAAGCCGCTACAACCCATCAAAAGAACAACAAAAGAAATAAACAACAAGTCAAACCCTTAGTTGGAGGGGGTTGGAGAGACAAAGGGCAGACACAAGGAACAGTTAGTGTGCAAAGGGGCCTGTTGAACCAAATCAGAACTGTTTTCCACTAAACATAACAAGACACAACTTGTCTCCCTCCAAGGAGAGTGTTCCAACTCAATCCAAGGAAGAGGGTGCAACCAGGTTGGGAGACAGTGGGACTCTTCTTGCTCCATCCTACCAGGAGACAGACCTCTGCCTCGCCAGGCCAGAGAGAATAACCTGTCTTTGAAGCAAGGAAGGTCAATACCCACTCCCACACGCAAGAAAGACACCAAAGACAACCACAGGTATTGGCATGAAAGGAAGAGGGTCTGAACCCAGTGAACCAGGCCCACCAAAAGCCAAAGGAACCATCACCAGGGAGAGGGAGGAATACCAGAGAGACCATACCACCACATAATACCTGACCAGCCAACTCATTCATATCACCTTGAGAGACCTGGATTTGAAGCAATGTATTGACAGGAACTGGCGAGGCACTACCACAGTTTTACCCTCCCACCTTCCATCATCAAGTAGCTCCTACCCCAGACCAGGCTAAACAGCATGCAGAATGGTGAGGTGCACTGGGACTTGAACCCAGCACACTGCCATAAATGGCCAAGAGAACCAATTCTCCTGTCACACACCAGGGGACTGCCACCCCCAGCTCATGCACACAGTCAGAGAAGGAAAAGGGCAGGCAAGAAGACTTCAGGTACAGGTTCTAAGGGACAACAAGAATGGGGGGTGGGCTGCTTAAATAGGAGAGGGTTGGAATCAGCAGGGTGAAGGAAGAAGGAGGGGAAAAGAAGGGAAAACATATACAACAGAACCAAACAATAAATAAAACAACAAAGAAGAGAGAGGAGGAGTGAGTCACCAAACAATGGGGCTGAGCCATCAAACAAGGAAGACAGCTCAGAAAATCATGGAGCATTTCTTGGCATTCAGCTGCCAAGGAGGATGGAGGCTGGGGAGAGCTGGTTGGTGCAGAGAGGAAGACAGTCACTCACAGCCACAAGAGAAAAGAGAGACACACAAAGACAACAAACAAACAATTAAATAAAAGATAAAACAGTAAAAACAGGAAAACAGAATAAACGACTAATTGAAAAAATAAGTAAAAATCATCAATGAAGAGAGAAAAACCCCTATGATCTCATACCCTTTCATGAGGCCTTTCATCATGGTAGCTTATGCAGCAGCTCTGTGTTAGCTCTGTGTACACCTGGACTCTGCACTTCCACCCACTGAAGCACATCATCCTAATCCATTTCCAAAAGTGAGGAGGGCAAGGCTTAGTCATTGTGTAGAACTTAGGATTTCTGCATCATTCAGTCAGTGACCGCTAGCATGTCTCAAACTTATGCTGTTGATACATTCATTGGTTCAATCTCCATTTGTAATGGTAATGATAAGGCAATGATAAGCATTATGGTTTCTGTCCAAACCACTGGAGAAAATGTTTCAGTGTAATTAATCCCTTCTATTTGAGTGAATCCTTGAGCAACACACCTTGCTCGAAATCTTTCAACAAAGCCTTCTGGATTTTCTTTGACATCGAATACCCATTTCAGACATTATGTAAAGCTTTATTTTGGATGATTAAAACATAAACATCTTTTTCTGTCCAAGAATTCATTTCCCTAATCATTCCTGCAAGAAAAAATCCTCTGTGAGGTCCTTACAAGATAGATTTAAGGTTTCATCTGATGACTTAATTTTCAAGAACGAAAACTCCTTGGCGATTTTCCCACTCAATAATTGTTTGTTTAGGAGATTTGTTTGACAAAAACTCTACTTAAAGAATCGAGAGAACTCATCAACACATAATGACCAATACAACCTGTGCGAATACGTTGGTATTTTCAATGGACGTATGTCATTGTGAATTCTTTCTTAGATTCTTTGTGCTGGTTTGAAGTCATCGGTTGTTTCTCATCATAACTTGCGTCTGCGAATCCCTTTAGAGCATGATCATCAAGATTTGGTATTTATTGTTTAGTTTGGCTGTGAGAATCGGGGCCGGCCCTTTGGCGGAACAAGTAAGAGCGAAATTGCCTATTCTCGTCACCTGACCGACGTCGAGTTTCCCGTTGCAACGATCGGTCCCTTTCAGCAAGTGCCTTTTGCTCCATCTCTAAAATCTTATCTTGGAGCGCGGCTATACGACGTCGCTCCTGAGCTGCGGCAGTCTCCAGCTCAACTACTTGTCGAGAAAGGAGCTTCACCGCGTCCCTGGATGTTATCTTCATAGTTGAAACGGGTGACGAAGTGCCAGTATCCCCGTTGGACACCTCGTCTGCGACGGAGGACCTCAGCCCCGACACCCGAAGGAATGGCTTCAACCCCGCGGAAGACGCTGTCTCTTTGTTTTCGTCGCTCGGTGACGCAAATGGCGCGTTGTTTCTCGAAGAGGCAGATCGCGACGCCCCCCATCCTGTGGATGACACAGACGGCTCGATACTTGAAGATGGAGGGAACATTTCCTCCGCTTCCTTCGGTCGCTCGACTGAAATAAACGTTTCCCCCTCGATCGGCACGGGCGAAGAAGGGTTGATGGAGCCAGCTTCGGGGCGGCGACGCGACGGGGATCGGGCCACAAGAGGGCCTAGCACGCGCTGCAATGCGGTTACTCCCACTATCCTTTTCGCGATTGGTCGGGGTGGGGATGGAGGTGGTGACGCTGGTGTCACGGAAACGGACGAAGTTTGTGCGTAGCGGACCTGCTTTCGATGGCGTGAAAGACTTTCCGCTCTAACCGGGTCGACTGTTGGTACAGGCTGGACGGAAGGCATGTGGTCCACACCTGCCATTGATGACAGCCGCGAAAGCGACAACCGCATCTCCGCCATTTCATTGCCTTGAGCCGAGAGGGCGGCCTGAATGGCCGCCAAATCCGCTTGAAAATCAGGTGAGGCACCCGACGAGGTCCCGACGGCACCAGAAAGAACTTCGGTATCCTGAAGAAAGAACTCGCCTCTTGCTGCAAGTGTAGGTGCCTCCGAGACTCTTTCAGATGGTCGACTTTCACGGTTTCTCGCTCTTTTCAGCGAGGAATCGAGAGTGTTCTTTGACTCCCGAAGCTCCTGAAGCTCTCGGGAATTTCGCTCGATGGTGCTCACTAGCTCGCGATACTTTGCCTCGTTGGATGCAATTTGCTCAAGACAGCTTCCGTAGCGCGATTTGTACTCTTTCAGCTCCGTCTCACATTCGTCCAGTCGAAGCAGTGCATCGTCGCGATCGCTTCGCATATAAGACAGGGCATCCTCCAACATTTTACATCTTTCGCAGCTGGGTAACTTGTCCTCAAATCGCTTCGTGCTTGTCACTGAACTATCCCCCAAATTATGGCGTTCCGCCGAAAGAATTTCCACTTTCTCGTTAAGACGAGCATTTTCGCTGCGAAGGGCCGCGTAGGACCCTTTCAGTTCAGAAAGCTCAAGATCGAGGTTTGCCAACTTGAAATTCGCTGTGTCAAGCTCACGCGTGCGTCTGGCGCCATCCGAGTTCGAGGCTTCGATTGTGTCTTGGAGCTCCAGAATCGTATTGTGGAGCTTCTGCTCAGCTAACCTTGACTGGTGAGCCCAGAGCTCTCCCGCTTGAACAAGCTGGTTCTCAAGGTCGCGTACCAAAGCTGAGGAGCGCCTCACTTCCGAAGCCATTCGTGAGAGCTCCTTGTCCGACTTCTCTTTCATTTCACGCATATCATGAACCAGCTGCAACCGAGCCGACTGCTCTCGCTCCAAACGTTCCTGAAGAGCCTTCACATCCAGTTCGGCTTGCATCCGAAGAATACTCTCGGTCTGGCTGACTGTTTGAAAACGGACAAGGCTTATTTCCATCTCTTGCGCGCGATCGACCGAGGCTGCAGACAGTGCTTGCGCATCAGCTAATCGCTGTCGAAGGTCATGTATCTGAGACTGAAGGTGATGCAATGCGCTGCCTTGCACTGCTCTGGGAGGTCGTGAGTATCCTCACCAGCAAGAGAATCAACTTCATCAGCTTACGGTGTATTAAGACTGGGTGATGCGATGCTTGTGAAGGGTGTTCGGAAAGATGGTTGCGAGTTCACAGACTCCCCTCGATCGGGCAGGTCCGCTTGGGGATGAAGGGCTGGACGAACCACCACAACCGGAGAGTCCGGCGGCGCGGGCAGATCGGTCTGGCTCTCTCCAAGGGACAGGGGAGACATTGGCGGAGACATGAAAGAAGTGCCAGAAGGAGCGGCGGAGGCAGCAGCGGCGGCAGCGGCGGCCGATGTTTGGACCGCTGCTGCAAGGAACTCGCGCTGCTGCGGTTGCTGCTGCGGAAGAGAAGGAGGAGGAGGAGGAGGACGAGGAGGACGAGGAGGCGAGGGAGGGACGAGGAGATGCTGCTGCTGCTGCTGATGGCGAGAAGGGTGGTGCGGCGCCATCTCCCCCTCAGACCTTCCGGGTGGTGGTGGTCAGTTCATCCGACAGGCAGAGGGCGTGAAGGGTTGACAGAACAAAGAGAGAGGGAGAAGGAGGGAGGGAGAGAGAGAGAAACAGAGTGAGACAGAGACAGAGAGAGAGAGAGAGAGAGAGAGAGAGAGAGAGAGAGAGAGAGAGAGAGACAGAGATCAAGAGACAGCGCAGACAGCGCATACAGACAAACAAAAGACGCAAACATAAACCAGCTGCTTCCCTCCTTGCTGCATGCACCCTCGTCCTCCTCCTCCTCCTCCTCCTCCTTCTCCTCCTGCTCCTCCTGCTCGGCACGCCCCCACGGTCCCGTCCCCGTCCCGGTCCCTGTCCGGCACCACCACCACCGCGCACAATGCTGGTGCTTCGAGGACTGTCCACCCAGCGCCACTCACCTCCTCGTCGTCGTTGGACACCTTCTCCGGAGCGCAGTACCACCACCCCATTCTAGGCCCACTGAATCACCTAGAGGAGAGTCGCCCGGCGTCCCCTTCGATCGAACCAAACTCATTAATGGGACTCCTTGCGAAATCAGCCTTCATCCATGACGGCCCACCGTCGGGGGTCATAAGATCTAACGAAAAAAGACCACGAAACGGCTTCGCTTCGCCTTCTCAAGCTTTTGACGTGGGGTGCGGTCCGCTAGCTGAGCAACCGAGCCCGTCGGAGGGGAAATCAAATTGGCCCGATCGATCGGCCCGCTCAAACGAGCGTTCTGAATGGACCGACGATCGGACTGCCGCGCACAACGCGGGGACCCAACCAATCACGCCTCTCCCAGCAACACGCCTCACTCGCTCACTGAGCAATGCCTCTCATACGTCGGTTGGTACTCCCAATTTTATACCCCAACTGCCGGCAATGCCTCTCGGCCATGACAAGACACCGGATCGTGCTACACAGTTCAGTGTGGACAGCCGACCGATCGAGCCCGCACTGTCCAGCCGTCAGGAACAGCAGCGACGCGAGTACGAGGCATACTTTGCTGCCCAACGCGAACGTGGAGGGATCGCGAAAGCGGCACCCGCGAAGAATGCCATTGCGGTCTCGGAGACGCGGAGCACAAGCTTCGACGCAGGGCCGAGCAGCTCAACCCTTGCTCCCAGAAATTTCAACTTACTGCTCAGCTCCACCAGCCCTCTGCAACGAAGCAGCAGCTTGACAGAAAGGGGAGAACGGGGAAAGTGGCGCTCGTTTGGTCGCTCCAAGAGCAAGTTTATGTAAAATACATGTGCAGCATTCTCCTTTTTTTTTTCCTCCTCTCTTTGCCGGATTGGATCTCAGCGACAAAGATGATCACCACTTTTGTCCCGATCCGCGTGCGCTTAAACACCCTGAGCATCACTGGAGGAAACGGAAGGCGCGGACTGGCGTCGGCAGCTTCAGGCACGCTGCTTTCGACCAAATCATTCACCGGACCGAAGCACGTGGGTGGCCCACCGCGTTGGCTATGGATGGTCCCTGTCGTTACGCTCGGTCTCGGCTCCTGGCAACTCTACCGACTTCAATGGAAGCTTCAGCTCATTGACTCTGCGAAAGCCCGAATGACCGGCGAGCCAATCCCACTGGAAGAAGCCACAAAGTGAGCGTGTTTCATCCGCTTCGCTGGACCACGCGTTATACATTCACATTACAGAATCGCAGACCATGCGATCCACGAATTCCAAGCAGTGAAGGCTCACGGCCGGTTCCGGCACGACATGGAGATTCATTTGGGGCTTCGGTCGCGCGGCCCTGCCGGCGATCAACGCGGGGGTGGTCTCCTATCGTCACAACAATCTGCAGGTTACTTTATATTTACACCGCTCGAGACACCAAGTGGAAGGATTCTTGTGAACCGTGGATGGGTGCCACGAGAACAAAAAGACCCTCGTACACGAAGTGGAGCCCAGGTGACATAACAATTATCCGTTCTCCTCATTGAAGGGCAAACTTTTCCAGGTGCAGAATGACGTTGATGTAGTGGGCGCATGGCGGACTGGTGAAAATGTGAGTACGTTTGTGCCGGTCTGGAGGTAAACTTATTGCGAACCGAAGCCTCGTTCTTTCCCTACAAATGATCCGGAAAGGAATCAGTGGTACTCCATAGACCTGGAAATGATGGCAGCGTCGACCGGCTCTTTGCCGGTGTTGTTAGATCTTCTTGCTGGTAAGAAGTCTTTCATTGATCATCCTTAACGTCGCGAAGGACCAGAGGCGAATAATTCCATAACGGAGTTGCCTGGTGCTCCACTTGCTAGGGTGTCAAAGGTGAACTTGACGAACAACCATATGTCATATTCCATCACTTGGTCAGCAAAAACTTTAATCGCTCATGGCTTGTACTAAGTTGATACTTTAATATGTAGGTTTGGGTTGAGTTTATTGAGTGGGATCTGGCTTGCACAGCGAAGAAGAGCTCCACCGCTGTCGCGTTTGCGTCGCATATAGCAGTGAATGATTTCACATAGATCCAATAAAAAATTGATCCAAAGCAGACTCGAGGGAAACTCGATCATACTTTACGTATTTTGATGGGTTCTTCGCAAATTCAATCTGACTATATTTTTCTTGAAATCTACAACGAACAGTCCATAGAGTAAGAAAGCAGCCGAGTGAAGGGAACAACATGCCTTGCATATAGAGGTATCAAAACGGCTTTTAAGTCGGACAGAAGTTGGTTACGCAGGTCAGAGTCTGGGACAGTGCAGGCGGTTTGCCAATTATAGTTCATGTCAAACTCGGCGTTGAAGCTCTAGGGTATAATTAGGGTCGTAAGCGCCAGTTTGCTCGCAAACCTTGAACTTCTCTTTAATAGCTTCCCTTTGAGGCTTTGTCAGTGCTTTGACAGCGCCTCCAGCTTGCACGTGGGTTGTGTCCATCAAGTAGTCAAAGCACGTCTTCCAACTAGCGCGAAACGGGCAATGTCAGTTACTGTGGGAGAAAGTTATTGGCCTTGCCTGTCGCGGTACAAATCCCTTTGTTTCTGCCAACCCTTGTCGTACATTTCTTCGGCAGCTTGCCCAGCCAAAGCGCCTAAACCCAAATGCCGGATTTGCCTTGTGACTGAAATAGTGAAATTTTAATACTCCACGCATTCGATGTCCAGAGACTATCTACCAAAATAGTAATTATTCATCAGAAAGATTGTCGATAGGACCGGACGTTTGTAAGCCCTTGATTTTACTTCCAGGTTGGTGAACAAGCTCTCAAGAAGCTCAAAGACTAGGCTGGAAAAAGTCTTCGCCGCAAGCCCAGAGCCCCACCCTTCCTGCAGCATTGGCTCCAAAGTTGCTTGGTACTCCAAAAGTCGTTTCAGCGTATTGAGCGTCTACGGGAACTTTAGAACGCTGGAACGTTGCCCCGTTGGAGGACTGACCACACTACTCAATTCATGAACGGTTCCATCTGCTGGAAGTACTGCTTTGCTTTCAAGCTAATCACCACCGACGGGCACAATGAGTTCAAATTAAGTGGGTCAAGCCTAAGAGAACACTTGCCTTGACTTCGTCGCAAAAGTCTTTCAGGAAAAACATAATTGTTGATTTGCAAGACGAGATGAACTCTACAAGCTCAGCACCTTTCGGTCCAGCGTACTACAACAACGAACGGTTTTTTTCAAGAATTCAACGTCAAGAAACTTACAGCCACCGTACTCTCATATTCGTTTGCTAATGTCGTTAAGTTTGCTGCCACGTCAATTAAAAGGTAGATATCCCCAGCCTCCTTCCTCTGTAAAGTCCGCTTGACACGAGCAATAAGCGTCTCTGCAGCCTCCATCACGATGTCGGTTGCAGCGGCAATTGTTTGCAAGAAGCACGGCTGTGCTTGCGGCTTGATAATGAGTTTCGTTACTAAATCTTTTTCCGTCTGAGCACCGCGTTCAGCAGGAAGAAGTTTCAAAATCCGCGCATCACTTACTTTGGCTAACCGAAGAAACGCCGAGGTGAGTGCTATTATGGATGCTGACCCACGTTGGTAAAGTCCGCTCCCGCCTATTCCAGCTGCCCGCTTGCCCCCATCTGTCAAGGTTCCAGGGGCGGCGGCAACCCCACTGCCACCTCCGCTCCCGCTGCCGCAGGTAGCGGCCAGCGGGGTCAAGGATTTTACGAGGTAAGTCGATCTTATTTGCGCATATGTTTTGACGTGTTCGAGGAGTTCATAGTGTTGCGAATGGTCGTGCACAATGTTATCTATGCTGACGAGCTGCTGATTTAATTGCGTCAAACTTTGAAGTGCTTCCTCCGGAATTTCGGGAACATTGGCTGGATTTACAAAGAAGAGCCTGAGAACACTCACACTCAAAACAAATTTTGTCGTGACAATACCTCCTTGACTGACAACGTCAGTAGGGCTGCTATTCTGCGTGAGGGTTTTACGGAAAAGGAGATCGAAGTGGATTTGTGCCTTGACCAGCAAAGCTTTCTGCACGGAAGACTGAGTTTGATAGTTCCACCGTAACCATTTGCGTGAGAAGCAAACGGAAACTCACCAAACCAGTTTGGGCCGTCTCTGCGGATTTGTACTTTAATGCTTTTAAGAATACCAGGGCTTCTTTCATTTTCGCTACAACAACAACGTACTCCTGCATGTCCACGGGACTTCAAATGAATTGCGGTAAGTATTGGGTAGACTCAATGAGCAGGGGCGAAGACAATTAAGAAGAGGAAGATCTCACCCTTTCGAAATGTACTTATCTTGGCGCTGCGGCATATCAAAACAGTCAACGATAGTTTCTACTTGCGCTAGGGCCTTATCGATATCTTTATGATTGTATCAGCAACCCAGACTATGAAAATAATAGTTGTACTTTCGTGTAACTCGGTCAACTTCTGGGTGGACTTGTGGATGGGAAGTATTTTCGCCTCCAATTTGGCCAGACGCTCGTCGAAGTGCGACAGCATTAACCCCTTTTGCACCCCAGTGATTCCGTAAGAAAATTGGATGTTCTGGAGTTGAACGGGCTGTTCTGAGACTAACCAACCATTTTTTCAGTGAGATGCTGCGACTGCTCCATGCTCTCCTGCTGAACAGTCAGCTCTTCCACGTCATTTTCCAGCTGTCGCTGCAGTTGAGCGCGTCTGGAGGATGCCCCGATGTGCGGCGGCGTGGGCTGCGCGATGGCTGGCTCCTTGGAAAGGAGGACCGGCTGCGGTTGTTGTGATGCCGGCATATGTTGGCCGAGTCCCTTTCTCCTTCAGACAATTCTTTCCGAAAAGCAGTCTCGCGTGCATGGGGTCGCCCCATGTGCCGCGGCATCATGAAGCAGGGATGGGAAGCGAGCGTTCGAGTGGGGGTAAGGGCCGCATGGCGCTGTGCGAGCGACGCCGCGATAGGGCGAGGAGAGGGTTTCGAGGTCGAATGTGTGGTTTCAGTGCCGTGCTGACCAGGTCGATCACCATTTCTTTCTTTCTGTTCGCCGAGGCCGACCAAGACTCGCCATGGGAGATCCTGCCAGCCTCCTTGCTGACACTACCACGGATCCGGCAACGGTGGATGCAGCCGGCGCCCACACTGACGATCCGAGGACCAGCGCTGACAAAGAACGGCGGCGTTCAAAGAAGGCTGGCGCGGTTCACGGCAAGGGCGGACAGGCAGCCAGGCCCTGCGCCTCGGCTTCCAACACTATGATGCCCGGCCTTGCCACATTCTCTCGGCACTTTGAGCCCATTTACGGCCCCAGCCGCTGGCCGGGACTGCTGCAGGCGCTCCAGGCCCCGACGCGGCACGCCTGTCTCGTCAACAGAAACGCCGATCCCATCGACGTCGGCGAAAGACTGAAGCCCGTCGAACAGCGCATCGTTCGAATCCCCTGGATCCGGCGTTGCGGGGCAGTGCTTGCTCTAGCCCCTGCGGCACAACCTGAGGACAAGGGTGTTCCAAAGGCAGCTCCAGGAGCTAAAAAGAAAGGCAAATCCGCCAAGGCGAAGCTACCGTGGCCATTCCCCGCCCTCGACCTCAGCAACATAAAAACCCACTACCTTCTTGACCTTGCTTCCGTTCTCTGCGTAGAGGCTCTGTCGGTTTCTCCTTCGGACCGTGTCCTCGACCTGTGTGCAGCTCCCGGAGGAAAGTCTCTCTGCATCTTGCAAGCCCTGGATCCCGGTCGCGGCGGCTCCCTCACTGCCAACGAGCCGTCCAAAGAACGGCGGCGACGACTTACGGACGTTCTCGCCTCTTATTCAAAGACGCCGAAATCACTCCCACCCCATGTCGTTGTTGAAAACGTCGATGCGACGCGTCCGACGATTGCCGCTGAAAGATTCCCTGATGCCTTCTACTCACGTGTCCTAGTCGACGCGCCGTGCTCGTCGGACCGACATATCCTGCATGCAGGTGGCGCGCTACTTGCACATTACGCTCCAAGCGCTCGCGCAAGGGCTGCCGCGCGACGGCAGTTACGGCTTCTCCTTTGCGCGCTGCGAGCATGTGCTGTTGGCGGCCGTGTCGTTTACTCCACCTGTGCTCTCAGCCCCGACGAAAACGATGCAGTTGTCGCCGCAGCTTTGGCCCGATCTCCATCTGCAGCAGTTATTGCCACCAAGTCCACTGTTGCTGACGTATTCGGCGAAGACGGTTTTGTCGTTGGGGAGGCCACTGAACTTGGCTGGATGGTCTTGCCCGACAACGGAGTGTCTGGTATTACAAGTGGAGGTTGGGGCCCTCTTTTTTTCTGCGTTTTGGAAAAAGTTGGAATCAGGGACGGTTACATTGAAGTTATTGATGAAGATGGGGATGAAGGCGTTGGAGTGGATGATGGCGGTTGGGATGACGACGCGGTAAATGGCTGACGCTTCCCAATGATGCAGAGAATACATGCTCACGAGGAGAATATAGGTGTTAGGTGCTCTTTGCATGGTCACTCGTATCGCAATATTACAACAAAAATCGAAGAGGAAGTCGCAACAAGAACAAAACAATATAGAAACGTAAATGACATAGAAGTAGGAGAGGCACACCAGAAGTGATAAGTCTAAAGTAGGAACAGTCGCTAGTGATACCTAGAACCCCATCCATTCGCTGCCGCTGCTGCGGCATTCGCTGACTGCTGCCCCGTTGACGGTCGGCGATACGTCGCCGATGGAACATTTCCATAGGCAGCCACACTTGTTGAAACGGGGCGCTTTGGCGCCATCGAGGTCAGCATGTCCATGTTCCCCATCCCAGACGACAACCCTGGACCAAAGCTGCCGTCCATCCCAGGAGTACCGAGTGACAATCCGACACTAGCATTGAAATTCATACCAGAAGGGACAGAGGATGGTGTCTCAATTCGGCTGCCCATCCCGTTGATATTGCCGCCCGGCCACAGCGGAGCCGCACTGTTCACCGTTCCCACACCTCCAGCATAAGCTGAAGCTGATCGAGGACCTAACGAGTTTGGCATCGCGAAACCTTGGCTTTGTAGCTGGAGGTTCTGCCGCTGGTCAAAGTTATGCTGAAAGTCCTGCATTTGCTGCTGCAACTGAAGCTGGTGCTGAATTTGCTGCTGCAATTGGTATTGCTGCATCAGTAACTGTTGCTCCTGAGAGGCCTGCTGTAACTGCTGTAACTGCTGTTGTTGCTGCATCTGAGCAATTTGCTGTTGTCGTTGCTGTTCTTCGTGTTGACGAAGAAGAGCCATTTGAGCGATATACGCTGGGCTTCCCTGCATGGACGAAGACCGGACCAACTGAGAAATTCCGACACGCTGTTGCTGCGTTTGCTGTTGCTGAATTTGTTGCAGCTGCATATGTTGGTGTTGCATTTGTTGCTGCTGCATCATATTATGCGCGAAAGCCTGCGGCCTAAGGGCCGGTGAATATGCGAGACTTGCCCTGACCGGATTCGCCGCAGACATGGGACCACCGAACCCATTCCGAATGCCATCTTGAATTGCTGGCGCAGATAACGGTCCATTGTGCCCTATGCCTGCTTGATTATCCAATGACCTTCGCGGACCTACTTGAATCTGCATTGGCCCACCTGGCCTCTGCTGAATACTAGAAAAATTGGGGTTGAAGGTTTCGGGCTGGACTGGGAGCTGGCCCTGGGAAATCTGATTTTGCTGGACCTGCAGTTGCAGCTGGAGCTGCTGTTGTAAGTGCTGCTGCGGCTGGAACTGTTGTTGCGGCTGTGATTGTGGTTCTTGCTGGAACTGCGGCTGTACCTGGAGTTGATTGCGTGAGAATTGGGAACTGTTCTGCCAGGCGATCTGCTCCGTATGGGCCTGAGTCTGGACGGCCGCAAATCCAGGGTCTGTTTGCCGCAAAGGTGGATTCTGGGATCCACGCTGTTGATTCATCAGCAAGTCTTGAGGATTGGGTTGGAATCTGTACTGCTGCTCCAACTCTTGTTGAACTGTCGAGTTGGGGGCAATCAAACCTGGAGCGCGATTCATCACGACTGAATGAACCATTGGGCTTTGGCCGACGTCAGCGCCCAAAGCTTGCATCTGCCCATACTGAGGACCAGGGCTCCTTGTTGGTAAATTGGTCTGTCCCCATTGTCCTTGGGATATTCTGGGTTGCATCTGCGAAAGCTGCTGCGCTGGGCTCTTCGCCTGAAAGGAACCACTCGAAATACTCATCTGGGCGAGCCTCGTAGCGGGACTCTTCGCAGGCATTGCGGCATACTGCGGGCTTGGGCTGTCGCTGGCTAGCGCCGAGGAACCAGTTTGAGGGGGGCCGTAGTTCTCACTTGCTCTGAGAGGATGTTGCAGAGTACCGTGCATCGGCCCAGGGCTTCGTGAGGAAAGCATCCCGCCACCATACGCCATGACCGCGTTTTGTGGCCCTGGGCTTCGTGTGGCAAGGTTGGGGTCTGAAAACGAATTTGGCGGCTGCGATCCAGGATTTCTAGATGGTATAGTTCCGCTGGGATGCATCATCGAGAGCTGCGGACCAGGACTTCTTCCACCCTGCATCATCGCGGCGTGCTGAGGACCTGGACTTCGGGTTGGATACGCAGCTCCCTGAGTTTGCAGGTTCGTCGATTCTACAACTCCGGGAATCAGACCTTTCATTTGAGAATGCTGCACGCCAGGGCTGCGGGTGGGCAGTGATGAAGTAGAACTGTACTGGCTGGAGGGTTGAGGCACTAGTGCGAAGTTCTGCTGGACTGGAGGAGGGCCTTGCACCCCACCACTTTTGGTACTCTGCAATGGATTTTGGGGACCACGCTGCGAAGAGGACTTCGGCAGGTATGACACTGGAAGAACAGTGCCAGCATTTGCAGCGGTTTGGGACGCATTCGACGACACCCGCGGGCCATCCGCTGCCGACAGTGGGCCGCGATGAGGTGGGGCAGCCGGCTGAAAAATGGTTCTTTCGGGAGTGCTCGAGGAAAGGTGAACACCATGTTGTTGGAGGTGCTGTTGTGGGCTTATAGCAGCCTGGAACTTCACGCCGGTTTCCCCGCTCTGTGAGGAGGACGGGGCTTTTGGAACGCTGTCCTCAGACCATGAGCCTTGCTGGGAACGCTGCTGTTCCAACTGATCTTGCAGCTTTCTTTGAATTCGGACTTGGCTCTGTTCAAACGAAGTTAACTATACGTTTCGGCCAGTAATTTCTCTTACATCCACATCCAGATCCTCCGACAATTGCAGTGAAGAAGTCAGTGGCAATGCGGGTCCAACAGAGAGAGGTCGATCTCCGTACGACTGTTGAGTAGGTGGTGGCCTTTTTTCTGCATCGTCCATCAAGCCAAAATCTGCGCTAGGAGAGAATGACTTAATCCCTGCAACAGCTCTGCGGATGTTCGAAATCCAATTTCGAACTTCTTCGTCAGTATCAACTGTGAAAATCCAGGTGCTGCCATTTCCCCCATGGGAAGGGTTCACCACTTCGAATGCGTGCATTCCCTTAGACTTCGCAATTGTTTCCGGTGTGATCGACATTACCACATGGTGTCGATCATCCGACTTGGCCTGTGAGAAAGTTAAGCATACTGCCACACATGGTGGAATCTCACCTCCACAAACGTCAGTTCACGCTCGAACAAAGTCGCGGTCCCTTTTCTCCATTTGCCGAAGAGTTTTCCATCCTCCCGCTTCTTGGATACTAACCCTTCGAACAACACTGTTGGTCTTGTCTGCGTTTGCGAGGATTGTTCCGCCGCTGGCGCCGCGACAAACGGACTGGGCGTTTGTCGCACAACTGTGGAGATACGATCGGAAGCGGGTTCTGCGGCGGTAACTGCTGCGTAGGCGTGGTTGGACGAGCCAGCCTGACGCTCCTCCACTCCGTCCGTGGAAGACAATGAGCCATGAGTGCCAATCTTGGCTGCATCCGGAGCTGCTGAAGCAGACACAATTGATCTGGGATCTATCTGGCCATAGTCATTTAAAGTTGTATCAAGCTCTCCCAAAAGTGAGTCCAGCTGAGCCTGGCTGACAGTTGAAGGTTGAGTGCGACCACCAGTGTAACGAGGAAGTGACTCCCGAAATGCGCTTGGTGCCGCTGATCCCGATTCATACTCCTGGGCCGGGTCGAGAGGGGGGGGGGGACCGGCCAACTGGCCGCTTTCCCTTCCGATCGATCAATGGGGCTGGCTGAGCAACATTTGGCCGAGCTGATTCCGATCTGGAAGCGCTATTCGATCGCGGCCTCGATTGCTCCCGAGCGGACGGTCCTGCGACACCAGGACTATAGACTGTCTGGACGATGGAGTCGCCGCCCAACGAACTGGAACCATTTGCATCTTCAGATCTGTCGGCTCTTCCTGAAACCGCATAGCGTGATAACTCATTGAATGGTATCGAGGACGACTCGGTGAGACCCTGAGTAGCATTTGCGGCGGTTAGAGTTGGCGACGTTGGATCAGTTATGAATGTCGACGGTCTTTGTAGGGAGGTAACCAGCTTAATGAGGTCAAGATCGTATTCGTCCAGACCAGTGGCGTCTTCGCCCAGAGCTGCCCACCGCGCTTTTTGTTTCTCGGAAACAAAGCTGAGAAGCTCCAATATGGCGGGATCTGGAAAGGAATTGTGTCGATGATCTTTGAGTGAGTGCCTTCATCAATCCAATTCCAAAAAGTGTGTACCGGCAGCGAGCGTCGGGGAGGGAGGACCACCTGCGTTTTCTTCCTTGGCGAGCCGCTGCTGCTGCCTGATGAGGGTCGGCCTCAACAGCAAGCTCGCGCGCTTCAGGGTGGACTTAAGATCTTGGAGCTCCTCATCGGAGGCGAGGGCGAGATACTCGAGGCGGGCTGCCTCCTCGTCCGACTCGGAAAGGTACATATGACCCTGTGGACTGCACCGACGTGCCCCAAAAGCGGCAGGAATTTTCTCGATGGAGGGACAGAGAGAGAGAGAGAGAGAGAGAGAGAGAGAGAGAGAGAGAGAGAGAGAGAGAGAGAGAGAGAGCGAGAGAGAGCGAGAGGGATGGAGACAGAGAGAAACAGAAGACCTACCAAGAAAAGGAGGCAAAAAAAAAAAATGTAAAATGATGACATGCGAAAATATTTCTTTTCCAACTCTCGCAGCAATAAGGGTCCACGCTCCCACCAGTTCACTCGAACCTCCCCTCCGCCCAAGCACCACCAGCCGCCGCCGTCGATGAGGACGTCGAACTCCTCGACTGGGCTTTCGGCACGGTCGCTGCAGACGAGCGACGGCGCCCATCCTCTCGATTCTCGTGCTCGGCTCGGGCGGACCGGCGAACTGTGGTGGGGGTTCCCACTGACCCAAGAATTCCCCGACTCACTTTCGCCAGCCTCCCTCCTCCGCTTCCACCACTTGCAAGCATTTCGCTTCCTCAACGCACTCAGGCATGCCGGCTTCCATTTCGTTCCCAACGTTCACGACGGCTGCTCCTGGGTCGGTGGGTTCCTGCTAGACGCCTATGACCCTGTGTTGGGCGGTTACCCGCGGTGCTTCTGCTTTCGCAGTGCCGCTCAGCCCAACGATCAGACCGCGTTTTACAATAAAGACACTCCAAGGTCGAAGAGATTGTGCAGAGAAGAGAGATGCTTGCAAAACGACAAACAGGCGGCGGGGAATGACATCGACAGGAGTACTGACAGCTGCGATGCGGAGGAATGGACCAGGGCAGAAGACCTTGCTTCCACTGGCCCGTGCAACTATCTAGACGCAGTAATGACTTTAGTGCGGACGTTTCAAGTCGATCGGGCGCTGCTCAGTCATGATCGGCAAGGTCTGACCATCCTCCACTACATTGCAACATCATCCTCTGATACGCCGCCTGAGGTTGTACGTTATCTTCTCCTATGGATCCGACTTGTGTGGAATCGCTCGACCGTCGCACACCGCATTATTGAAGAAGACCCAACGGATTCCACCTCTGATTGGAGGTTTTACGAACCTCTACTGACCCTGCAAGCAGTCTCCACTCACCTCAGCATCTCTGCAAGCATGGATGGGCTCACTCCGATTGGAACAGCGGTGCAGGCCCGAAATCTGCCGGCGCTACGTGGATTCATTGAAGTTTTCCGTGCTTCACCATTTGGGGTTGGAGACTCATCAAAAAGCGAGTCACCATTTAATATGGCGCTTCGCGAATGCTGGACGGAGGGCCTGGTCGAGATGCTAACAGCTTACGAACATGTTGTTCGCGTGCGCATAGCTTCCATCGCCAGCGGCCACGTATTCGCATTACGGCAAGATAACCTGAAAGGGTTGCCGGGGACGAGGAGAAGGGACGGCTCGGCCAGTCCTTCTAGTCGAGAAGATGCAAAAGTCACCGATGACTGTGAAGGCGATGACGAGCTCAGCGTACTCGGCTTAGGACAATGTTCGACTCTTCCTGGTCGCTTGTGTCGCTCGCCGCACGCGGAAGTCCTCTACTTTTTGGATGTGCGGGGAACCAACGGAAGCACGCCATTCCATTCCGTATGCAGCTCGAAACTGTCAGATGATGTTGCCCTTTCCATCATACACCTGTTGCATCGGTCGCGCATTTCGCACATCCTCTGTCGTGACAGTATGGGTGGAACCGCCCTAACTTCAAGTATAGTCTCCAATAGGTCATCCGCCTTCATATCGTCCCTTCTTCAATTCTTTCGCAACAGCGCTCCCGGTGTAACACCTTCGGTATCGGCTGTCATACGAGGGTCGACGGCTTATCTTCCGGTCTTCTGCCGGTCGCAACCGTCGGGGAGCGAAAAGGTGCTTACAACAAACGCAGCACCCGCGGCTGCCTCAGTCGGCTTGTCTTCCGCTATTCCGGGCACAGATACTTTTGGCGTCGCTTCCTGGCGCGCCCTGCGCGTTTCGGAATGCCTAGTGGCGATACCTGATGTGGCCTATGGGCGGACCGCGCTGCACTTCGCGGCGGCAACTGGTGCCCTCGACGCTTTCCAGCTCCTCAGCCAGGAATGGCCGGCGGGAACTAGACTGCCAGACAGATGGGGAAAGACACCCGCCGAACTACTACAGGAATTGTGATTGAGGGTGTGTGTGTTCTCAAAAGCTAAAATAAATAATAAAAAAATAGCAATGAAAGTACCATCAAGCAACGGTTTGGGTTTCCATCTGTGAGCTTATCCCCTTGGTACTTTCTTTTTTCAATGCTGTCCATTACACCAGTGTCAGAGAGGGTCGTGGGGTGTTGTCGTGATTCAACTTCATGCTTTGGAGCGGCAGCGCCAAAGGCACCGACGCCGCCCTTCAGTCGATTTCTGGATTATTTGACTGTTTGGGCAGCGACGAAGTACGCTGTCAAAGCAGGCTAAGTTTGTGCACTCCTGCCGCCTCCCACCTCGTGGTCCAGCAGCTTCCACTTGCTGTCGTGGATCTTGAGGGCCCTGTCCTTGACTGTGTTCTTGGTGACCAGCCGTGTGACCTTCAAGGCCTGCGTTTCGTCCAAAATCTTGTAGCACCAGTTGATCGCTTGAATTTCGGCTGAGGGGTATGTGGGAAGTCAAACTCATCGAAGTGCTTTTGGCAAAGCTTCTTGAGAAGCAAACGTTGCCATTGGTTGGACTGAGGTTGAACGACACACATTGCATTGTGCATAGAAGAACCCCCACTGCCGTGTCGCTATTGAACGCCTGCTGCAGGACTGGCGTTACATGGTGGTGTCAAACTGCGCAAACTTGTTTGTACCTCAGGGGGCCAACGGTTGGGGGGTTGCGATGGCCCGTGCATCAGCAAAAAAGGGGTGCCATCGGCAGGCTCCTGAAGTCATTGGAAGAGCACCGATGACACTGATACAGAAACGTCATCGATCATCAACAACGCTCGATGCACCATTTGACATTGCGATGCTATCAGCATCATCGGCGATGGTGCTTGATACAACGTCAATGGTGCTTGATGCATTGGCTTACATCGTCGAAATTGTCTCAGATTCCAGGAATGCCACTAATGGAGACTGGCTTCGGACGCAGAAAGCCAACCCCGAGGCAAAGTCAAAGCACCTTTTTAACCTCGAGGATGCACAAGACCACCCCAACAAAGTGAAATTGAGCGAACGCGATTTACGGTGAAAAAGGGCAAAAGGAGATGTCTAGGGGTCACTAGACAGGACAATGTATTTGGAGTCTTAAGAAGCCCAAGAACACAAAGAAACTCTCTTACTACACAAAGAGAAGACTCTCACACTCAGACCAAAGGCAATTGTGAAAAGGTGGCACACTAGCAAATAATGTGCAGGGTTCTCTGGTCCATGACACAGAGTGGGCCCAATGGGAGGCAAAAGCCAAAGCCAAAGGGGACCGGGAAATCCGGTAACAATGCTGGAGGTGCAAGATGCAGCAAGCTCCAGGGAGCGGCACTAGGTGCAGCACTCCAATCCAACTGAAGAAGACAAGAGAGTGGGGAGGAAAGTGGCCAGACCCCAGTCTGTTGGAGCCACCACCATGGAGCAAAGGCTCCCTCTCTGTCAAAGACAAGCCCTAAGTTGGAGGGGGTTGGACACAGAGGGCAAACACAAGGAACAGGTAGTGTGCAGAGGTGTCTGTTGAATTAAATCATAACTGTTTTCCACTCAACAGAACCAGACACAACTTGTCTCACTCCAAGGAGAAGTTCCAACTCAATCCAAGGAGGGGGCACACAGGGGTGGGAGACTGTGGGACTCTTCTTACTTCATCCTACTAGGACACAGACATCTGCTTCACCAAGCCAGAGGAATTCCCTATCTTAGAAGCAAGGAAGGTTAACACCCACTCTGTCAGGAACATGGCAGGACAAGGCAAGGCAGACAAGGAACTGAGAGGAGTGATGATTGTATTGGAGACAATAATTCACTTGAGGGATGGGACAGGTCCCCCATCCCCTTTTTATACCTTTTGAGAGTCTTCCTTGTCAAGACCCAAAGAAAGTTCCAGAAAGAGCAATTAGTAATACCATGATACCAATGATACCAATGACAACAAGACAAGTCAGGAAAGCAAAGAAGGTTCCAGAAGGTTCCACAAGGTTCCATGAAGGAATGTTCTAGAAGGTTCCAGAGGTTTCCAGAGGGTGATTCATAACACACTCCCTCACCCAAATGTGGCACCATGACATCACAGGCATTAATCTGAGAGACCGAGGGTCTGAACCCAGTGAAGACCAGGCCCACCAGAGGCCACAGGAGCCAACAACCAGGAAGGAGGGGGCATACCTGAGAGACCATTTCTGCAGCAGTACCTGACCAGCCAGCTCATTCATATCACCTTGAGAGACCTGGATTTGACTGGATGTATTGACAGGAACCTAGAGGCACCACCACAGATTTACCCTCCACCCTTCCATCACCAAGTGGCTCTGGTCCCCAATCCCCTGTTATATCTTTTGAGAGTCTTCCTTGTCAAGACTCAAAGAAAGTTTCAGACAGAACAAATGGTAATACAATGATGCCGATGATACAAATGACAACAACAAGACAAGTCAGGAAAGCAAAGAAGGTTCCAGAAAGTTCCATAAGGTTTCATGAAGGAATGTTCTAGAAGTTCCAGAGGCTTCCAGAGGGTGATTCATAGCGCGTCTCAGGAGAAAGCATCATATCATTATGAGACTATACTCACTCCTTTGACCCCAGGCCTTAGAGTGAGGGAAAGCAAATAATAGGCTAAAACTAACTTTATTGGGCTGTTGTCTTGGGGGTGTTTCAACCCTACTACTTGCCTAGTCCACAAAGTATCCCTATTGATCTGTCCAAGAGCGGTCTCCAACACAAAGAAAGGGATCAGTGCAGGAGGTGCAGGAGCACCGATTAGTTGTGTGGCAGCAGGCTGGTACAAAAGCGCACTCCCAAGGCACGACAAAACCGCAGAATAAAGAGAGAGAAGAGGAAAACGGGGCTTTTTATCGCAGGAACCTAATATCAAATGGAACAGGAGTGGTTAATAGTGATGGGACAGACGGGCACAACATAGCGCCCCTCATTGCAGAGGGTGCTGGAGGTGTTAGGCGGAACTGACTGGTTAGCAGCAAGAGGCACAAGACAGACCAGAACCTATTGTGACTGTCAGTTATCGTTCTCACGATGCCCATGGGAGAGTGAGCCACTGCCAATGCAGACCGGGGCGCTGGCTTGGGCTGTTGACAAATACTCTGAGTATTAAGTGGAACAGAAACTTAGTGTTAACAGTTTTCCTCCTCCTCTGCTCTAGCAGATAATATGGGAGAGGTTTTTACCCTGTGCCAGTCAAATTTTTTTTTTTTTATTGTTCCAGCCCCAGAGGGGCTGGCAGGACGAGAAAGAGCCATCAACGGTGAACTGTAATGGACTACGTCCAGATATCACCTCAGCAAACCCACCCCATGCGCTATGGACTTACAGGGTTGTCAGGCATCTTCACTGCACATAAAGCCACAATGATCAAAGGAGAAGGGAAAAACACAGAATCAATAAAATAGAGAAGTAAATCAGAAGGAGGTCAGTGTAAGAGAGGTGAACGCCTGTGAAAAGTCAGAGGGTTGGGATAAGTCAGATTAGACTACCCTTCATGTCAAGATTGAGGGGGCAACAGTGGGCTCAGTGAACGTCAGGGCTCAGCAGGAGATAGGTGACAAGTGGCTCTTGCTTGTTGGAAGGAGGGAAGTTGTATTGTGTGGTGAAGCCAGATAATGCCTGCAACAAGTTTTATGCTACTGAGGTAGTGGTCAATCCATCTGGAAGAAGCCTTGGTGCACAAAAGCCAGATAAGCCAGATGCCTGGGCAAGTGTCAATGGAGTGCCAGCAACTACATGTGCTGCAGTGAGGTTGAGAGGGTTTTGAAGAGCTGTTACGAGTTCTGTGGGATGATGGAGTGGGAGTGATGGAAGAGTTGGCGTTTGGAGAAGACAGTGGGTGAGAGGCTGCGGAACGAGGGTGAGAGGCCTGGGAATTTGGTGGAGGGGGTTTGTGGGGCTTGGAGCGCTTGTCAGAGGGCTTGGTGAACTTTGACTTCTCCCAAGAGATAGTGTTGTCGCAATGGGGAATCCAAATAAGTCAATGGGCATCAAGAAGGAGCTGATGGAAAGCGGTGACAAGGGTTTTAAGGACAGAGGCAGCAGGGTTATCACGTGAGAATAAGGAGTCATAAAGGATTGAGGGATGAAGCCACGAAGGAGGGAGGAAAAATTGATACAAGATTGATGATCAAAGAGAAATTCAGGGCGGGAGAGCCAGTAAATGGGATGGGCTTGGAGAGAGCAACCATGAGGTGCAGGAGGAACAGAGGAAGAAAGAGTTTCAGCAAAGGTGTTGCAAATCATGGTAATGGCGTCAGCAGCTGCAGGGCATTGCCAGACATGCTCTGTGGTTTCCAAAGCGTGGTGGCATCGGCGACAGAGCCCATCAGGGTAGACATGAGGGTGTCATTGGTGTAGAACCTTTTGGGTGGGCAAAGTGTTGCTGAGGATTTGAAGTCGATACTTGCGACGAGCAGAGCCAGGGAGGGTGCCAAAGAGGGAAGAAGGTTTAATTACAGAGTGGAGAACAAGAAACGAGGCTTCCCAATGAACTAGGTCAGGGTTGTGGGTGATGTGGGCAAAGGCTGAGGTGTTCAGAAGAGCAAAATGGTGAGAGAGACCTGTGAGGTGTCGCAGTTGTTGTCAAAGTTGGCCCAAGACTGGGGTATTTGAGATGAAGGCAGTGGCTGGGAGGATCTGTTGTGAGAGGATTGGTAATGAAGTTGGGTCAGAAGTCGAGGGTACAGATGATGCCAGCCTGTCTGCTTGTTCGTTGCCAGTGTTGCCCATGTGTCCACAAACCCAGGAAACTTGTGGAGGGGGGCCAATCCAAGACTGTAGAGTGGCTGCAATGCATGCCCAAAGGGTGTGGTGGGAAGTGGTGTGCAAAAGACGATGGAGGGAATCAGAGAGGGGAGGTGTGTTGAGCTCGCTGTGTGGATGGGGACTAAAGGAGTTTGAGGGAAAGAGGTTCTCAAAGGTGTGAACCACTCCACGATTGTCAAGTTGAAAAGTGAGGGGCAGGGAAAGCTTTGCAGTGATGGTGAGGGCAGCAAGGAGAGCAGCAATTTCAGCTGTTGTGGAAGAGGCAGAGAGTGGAGGGAGGGCAAAAGAAAATTCAAAGTTAAGCTCAAGGCAAACAACAGAGCCAGCCATGAAGCCCTCCTCACAAAGGGAGCCATCAGTGTCAAAGGTCAAGGATAGGTGGGTATGAGCAAGGTCAGCAGGGAGGAGGGGCACGTCCATTGGTTGAAAGCAGGGATTTGTGAAGGGAGCTGGATTGAGAGTGGAGTGGTGGGAGGTGAGGAGTGGGAAGGGTGTGGGTGTGGAAACGGTGGTTGGGGAAGGCCAGTTAACAAAGAAGATGGACTGGGAGGGTCGAGTTGCAGTAGCAGTTGTGCGGCTGCTGATGGGGACTGTGTAGGTGGAGTGTGCAAGGGAAGTTGGATTGTAGGGAGAGATGTGCTTGCTGCAGTGGTACGAGAATGGGTGGAGCCATTGTGAGAAGAGATACGAGAAAGACGGATGGACTGAACAACTTTGGCAGCAAGTGTGCAGAGGCTGATTGGATGGAGGTTAGTGATGTCACCACCCCACGCAGCTTTCTTCGGCATGGGGAAGTTGGAGAAAGATGCCCAAGAGTCCGGGATGACAAAGAAGAGAAAAGAGCGAATGATGAGGGAGGAGAAGAATGCAAGAGCATCAGGACCAGCTGCGAAGAGGAGCTCCCTGGAGATTTGGGAGGGACCTGGGGCTTTGCTTGAGGCAAGAGATGTGAGAGCGTTTTCGACGTCATTGGCAGAAGGGGGCAGCATAACCTTGGAGAAAAGATCTGGGGGGATGTGGGGACAGGGTTGCATCTCAGAGTGGAGAGGATGGTGGGAAGGGAGTGAGGGTACGAGGGCGAAACCAGTAATCAACCTGTTGTTGGCAGATACCAGGGACCAGGTCGGGATCATGGGTGATTGAGGGACCTTCAGCAGTAGTATAGCAAATGTGGTCGATGCTGGAGTTGCTGCGTGTGCAGTTGAGGATGTTGTTGAGGACAGTCTTTATCTTGCCAGAAGAGAAAAGGTCATGTCTACGTTTGAGAGCAGTGGCAATGTCCTCCATTTTGTGCTTTTCTGCTGCCTGGCGTTGGGCATGGTAGATGGCCTGGCAATGGTGGTTGAGGGCGGGGAGCAAAACATCACGATAGTCAGTTGTGTCAAAGAGGCAGGCTTTGTACTGAGAGTGGATGTGGGACAAGAAGCAGTAAGACTGATCTGCGCTGCACTCAGATGGGATCAGAGGAATGGAAGGGAGGATGTTAGCCAGGTCATGCGCAGGGTCTTTGGCAAGTGCCCATAGTTTTCTCTACTTTCCAATGTGCAATGAGAAATGGTTTGGTGCAGCAATCTATCTTTGGCGCTGCTGAGGAGGTTCCCTTGTGAGGAAGGAACTTTTTGCCAAGCTGAAGCAGCAACTCGTGAAATGATGTGGAGAGTGTGTTAAAGTGGCTGACAAGGAGTGATGCACGTTCTGGGGAGGGGTATTGAAAGGGTACAGATGGAGAACAGAGGAACTCAAGCTCAGAGGGGAGACGAATCCACCATCATCATCAACAAACACCTCAGATCAACCTTGATGAAATCCCACCCAGGACTGGAGGGACTTGGTGTGTGTGGAGAGGAAGAGAGAGAGAGAGAGAGAGAGAGAGAGAGAGAGCAGTGATGATGGAAAAAGGAGAGGAGTGAGACGATGGAGAGAGGAGAGAGGAGTGAGTGGGCAGAGAGGGAAGAGAGAGCAAATGGAGGAAGAGAGATTGGCTTGTCTTGCCTGTATGACAGGCGTCAGCAAGTTGTTTTTTTTTTTCTTTTTTTTTTTCTCTTCATTTGTTGTTTTCGTTTTGGGATGTTTGGTTGGTTGGTCGTCACTCGCTCACAGAAGTTCGAAAGAAATCTCCGAATTTTTTTTGCCGCTATAAAACGACCCACTTTCCCCGCCGAGGTTCTTCCTTTCTTCGCTGTTTCCTTGTCAGCACCGTCCCAACCTAATCCCAAGCCACGCAAACGGCGGTGATCGGCGCTGGCGGTGAGCTCGAAATAACTCGCCAATTGTACGCGAAACGAGCTCGCCGTTCCTCCTGGCCCACTCCTGCCCCTTTGGAACTACCGGCGACGCACCCACTTCTCTCCCTCGCACAAACTGATTCTCTGGGCTGGGAGTGCCGGCTGGTGCCCGTGACGAAAGGAACGGTCCCCTGCCGCATTCCCAAAACCAGAACGCTTGCTCGACACTCCATCGTTCATTGATGTGGTGGCGCCCTTACTCTGAAACCTCTCCCCTCTGAAAAATACTAGCCTGCACTTTTCACTGGGCGTCCCTCTCGCCGCCATGGGACGCTCAGTAGTAATGGCAGGCGAGACCATAATCCGCTTTCCCTGTCAGCCTTCGGGGCCTTCGTCCATTAGCGTCTTCTCCCTGTTCTGCAAAGGACTGGAAGGACTGTAGTTTTGGAATTTCCCCCACGCTCCCATAAGGCCTAGAGGGAAGTGAACATACGCTTCTGGATCTCCTTGTTACATTTGACTTTTCTCGGGTGCGGTTCTAGCTTCCTGTGCGTCAGACAATATATATGCGTTATATGCGTCACAATTTTAAGCTCACGGAAGCCTATCAGTTTGAGCGCCTCTCATTCTTATAAAGCGATGTCGAGATTTAGCTGGGAAGAAGTAGAAGTGAAGCGGCATGAAGAGTGCTACTGGGTTCGCGATTCCGGCACTCGGGCCCGTGTTACTACTGACTGCCGTGGCAGCGGCAGCGCAAGACTGCAGGGGTACGAGGATTTCAAGCATCGCGTCCGTCGTTGCGTACTCGGCCTGTTCAGCCTTGGCTTCGGTCAACATTGCATCCTCCTTGAACTCGACCACCCCGCCAAGTCCAAACCAACTGTTTCACCTCAGGCTTCCGGGTGTCGAGGCCCTGTCCGACGGCCTGACGATAACAGGCGACGCCAGCATCGGCTCTGTCTCTATTCCCAATCTTCAAGTGGTCGGCGGCGATGTGATTATTACGGATCTCGTGTCGCTAAGCGAGCTGGATTTTTCGGCGCTGCAGAAAGTGCGCGGCGTTATCAAGCTTGCGAGGCTTCCCGCCTTGCGAACCGTTCGGTTTGTAGCCGGCCTCCTCTCCGCGTCCGCCCTGTCCCTCGCAAGCACCGGAGTTGACAGCGTCCAAGGTGTCCTGGCGACGGCGCTGGACGGTATTGAGGTTACTTCTAACGAGAGGCTCGCATCCCTTGATTTTCCGACCCTGAAATCGGTTGGAGGGCGCGGTGTTGTCGTCACGCTAAACGGAGATTTGCAGCTTAAGGTTTGTCGAGTTGTTCATCCGCGAGCCCTTTACCACCTAAACAATTCTCGCCCCCCATCGATCCAAGGCCGACAAGCTCGAAACCGTCGGCTCCGACATGACCCTCACACACGTCCGCTCCCTGTCGATGCCCTCCCTCGCGAGCCTCTCGCCCTCTGCGCGTTTTGACCTCAGCGAGTCGTCAATCGCGTCGCTAACGCTTCCAGCGCTCGCCCACGTTTCCGGCGACCTCGCCCTCCGGTCTTTGCCAAACCTGCAGTCGCTCTCGTTCCCGTCGCTCACGGACCTCGACGGCTCGCTCCTAATCGACAACGCGACGAGCTTGGCGGGGCTCACGTCGGCCGCGAGCGCTCAAGGCGGCGGCGGCGGCGGCGCGAACGGCGGCAGCAGAAGCAACGAGCGCGTCGTGACCACGACGAACGCAACTAACAGCACCACCGGTGGCACCCCATCGTCGCCAACGTCGTCGTCGCCGCCGTCGCCGGCGTTCCCAGCCCTTGCCCGCGTCGCGGGAAGCGTCGCTCTCTCCTTGCCCGCCCTTGCGGACGCCGCATCCCTCGCGTTCCCGTCGCTGCTCGAAGTCCGCGGGTCCATGGTCGTCGCGGCCGGCGGAGGGTTTGACTGCGCGCCGCTGCGCGGATGGCGGGGCGGGGTGGTGCTGGGAAACTTTTCGTGCGAGGCCGGCGTCGCGGGTGATGCCGGCCTTGGCGGAGGCGGCGGCGGCGGCGGCGGGGACGGGGGAGGGGCGCCGGCGGCTGGGTCGAAAAGCACAAACACGACCCTCCAGGGTTCGGGAGGAAATGGAACTGCGGGAGGAGGAGGAGGAGCGGGGAGTCAGTCGGCCAAGACGGGTGGCGCGCTGAGGGTCTTGACTGAATGGTCGGTTGGTTGCGTGTCGGCCTCTTTGGGAGCTGGAGCGGCTGTCACCCTTGCTTCTATTGTTTCTTGAGGGGGAGAGCTGGATTCGTATTTTGTGCAAAAGAATACAAGCAAAATGCAGCAATTGGCAGGGTTCGAGTTTGTTAAAACCCGTGGGGTGTGTAGAAGAATTTCGGAGCGCCTTCCACTCAGCGGAAAGGTGCAGGGTGCTTACAACTGAAGAGTAATTCAAGACAATTAAGCGACTCTTTTTTTCTTTCTTTTTTTTTTTTTTTTTTTGGATTCATGGCAAACAATAGAGAGGGAGGAGGAGGACGGCACACGAAATGAGACCGCCACTCAGTGGTTGGTTGAGTGGACCACACGTGTTAAACACGTGTGTGCTTTTCTTTGGTGGCCACAACACCCCCGCAGGCGACACCGACCGACCTACCGACATCCCAAAACATTTGGACACGGCACGCAGGCGGGACTCGGAAATCGAAGCGTCATGTTCATCATGTTCATGTTTTCATGTTCAGTCATGTTCGGTCTCGGACAATTCAGCGCCCGGCGCATCTGTTCTGCCGCACAGATTCGGAAAAACCGAAAGAGCCAACCCAACAATAATAATCACCGACCACCGACCGGACTTTTTTTGGGAGGTGCTTTTCTCCGTGGGGACAAACCCACATTGTGTTTGTTTTTTGCATGGCTGGCACGAGACCACTGTTCTCCTTTGTCTCTCTCTCTCTCGCTCACTCTCTCGCTCACTCACTCACTCACTCTCTCTCTCTCTCTCACTCTCTCTCTCTCTCTCTCTCTCTCTCTCTCTCTTACTCTTACTCCTTTCCTTTCTGTCTGTCTGTCTCTCTAGTCCCGTCACACACATCCGTGGGAACGCGCGTGTCGGTAAGCAAAAAAATAGATAAACCGGCAAAAACATTTCATATATATATAAAGCTCGTCCTTCTGGGAAGGAGAGCAAAAAACCGTCACCGACAGACAAACAAGCAAAAGAGATTTTGACACAACTCACACACACACACACTCTCTCTCCCTCCCTCTCTTCCTTACTCTCTCTCTGTCCCTCTGTCCCTATCTCTGCCCCTCTCTCTGCCTTTCTGTCTCTCTCTCTCTGTCTCCTCCTCATCCATTCATTCTTCGTTTGATTGGTTCTTCCACCCCTCAACCCCCCAACCAACTCACTCAACAAGTCACAACAAATTACCGCCATGAGCAACACCGCCGCCGCCGCCCAAGACGCCCTCGCCGTCGCCGTCGCGCCCGCCGCCGCCGCCGTGGCAGGCACCGTGCGCGCCCTCGCGCGCTCGCGCCTCGCCGTCGCCGCAACCGCCCTCGCCGCCATCCTCGCCTTCTTCCACATCCGCAACCGCCGCTCCGTCGTGCGCCTGCCCCAGCCAAAACCCTCCCTCATCGTGGGAAACCTGCCCCTTTTCGTGAAAACAATCCTGACCCGGCATGACCACAACTTCGAAATGTCGCGCGTCCTCGGCCGTACTTGGTAAGGCGGGAGGGACCTTGTTCTGCCTTCTGGGTTCTTTGCGAATTTTTTTTTGGTTAACGCTCTCCGCCCTTCAGGACCATGTCTGTTCCTAACGACCACTGGGTGCCGGCTGCAGTGATTACGGTCGATCCTGCCATCGTCGAGTACGTGCTCAAATCAAACGTGGAAAACTACGACAAAGGCATGCCCTTCAAGTCTTCGTTCCGGCCTCTCCTTGGCGACGGTATTTTTGCCTCTGACGGAGAAACTGTAAGTATCGCGGGGGCATGGTGTGTAGCGTTTTTATAAAGGAAAGGGAGAGAAAAGAGAGACCAACAAGTTGGTTTTCAAAAAAAAAAAAAATCAAAAAAAAAAAAAAACACCCAGTGGCGCAGACACCGCAAGACCTCTTCCCACATTTTTACAACACGCAACTTCAAGGACAAGATCAAGTTTGTGCAAACACACTCTCTCACAGACTTGAGCACCGTCGCTTTCGCTAACTTCGCCTCGCTCACTTTCCTGCCCTTTCCATGGCCAGCTCTGTCATTGCCGAGGACACCCACCGTCTGGTCGACATCCTGGCCGGAACAGCCGCTTCGGGCGCTGTCCTCGACTTGCACGCCGTCTTCCACAACTTCACGCTTGACAGGTAAGACGAAGCACTCCCCGTCTTTCTGTTTTGAGGGGCTTCTGGACGGACCATCCTGACCGTAAAACCCTCCCCACAGCTTTGGCAAAATTGGTTTCAGCACATCCTTCAACTGCCTCGAGTCCCCCGAGACGGCACTACCCTTCGCCGCGGCGTTCGACAAGGCCTTCAACCTCCTCCTGATCAAGTCGTCGCTGCCGCTGCGCAACTTGGTCTCGTGGGTCACTGGGATGGACAAGGAAATCAATCGACTCGTTGCAATCATTGACGAGTTCGCGTACGAGCAAATCCGCCTGAGGCGGAGCGGCGTCAAGAGCGCCGACGATGGGAGGATGAAAGACCTTCTCGACTTGTTCATGGAGCACCCTGGAACCGACGGGAACCCCGTGACGGACAAGGAGCTGCGGGATATGCTTCTGAACATGATTCTCGCAGGTAAAGACAACTTTCGCCTTTGTTCCTACCACGCTTGTCATTTTTCAGGGGCGTCGCTTCTTTGCACTAAAAATCCTTGAATCAACGCGCCTCAAAAAAAAAAAAAAAAAAAAAAAAAAATTGAAGGGCGCGACACGACCGCCGGTGCCTTGTCGTGGGCCATCTACAGCATCGCGAGGCGACCGGACATCATTGCAAACATGCGCAAAGAGATCCAGGAGGTTACCGGCGGGGCCATCCCATCCTTCGCCCAAACTAACGATCTTAAATACGTCAATGCAGTGTAAGCAAACTCTCCTCTCTCGCTCGCCATTGCTTCCCCCCCAAGAAAAAAAAGTTGCCTAACCACATTGAACCTACTCCCCCCACCAGCTTCAACGAAACCCTCCGCCTTTACCCCAGCGTGCCCCTCGAGCTCAAAGTCGCGCTCAAACCCGACGTCCTGCCCGGCGGCATCTCGATCCCCGCCGGCACCGAGGTGCTCTGGTCCCTGTACGCCATGGGCCGCCACCCGTCCGTCTGGGGCCCGACCGCCGCCGACTTTGACCCGGAGCGCTGGCTGGTCCGCGACCCTGCCACCGGCGCCGTCGCCGCCCTCAAGCGCGAGTCCGTCTTCCGCTGGCCCGTCTTCAACGCCGGGCCCCGAACCTGCCTCGGTCAGCAGATGGCCACCGTCGAGGCTGTCATCGTCCTCACGGCCCTCGTCGCGAGGTTTGATGTCGAGCTTGTCGCGCCGCAGGAGGTGGCGTATCGCATGTCGTTGACGTTGCCGATGAAGGATGGGTTGAAGGTGCGGCTGACGGATCGGGCGGCGTGATTTTTTTTTCCTTTTTTTTTTTTTTTTTTGACGGGTGAGTCGAGGAGAGGGGAAGAAAAAAAAAGGAAGAATGTGGTCTTTGGTGTGATGCGGGGTAGGAAACAGGTTTTTTTTTTTTTTTTTTTCGAATCATTGTTACTCCGTTGTTACTTTTTCAGCTTTGTCCCTCTTGCTTTTTTTTTTTTTTTTGGTTTGTGCGTGTGTGAGAGTGCAGTTGCTATCCGTCGCGCGCCTCTTTCAGCTTGTGTGCTTGTTCTTTTGGTGTGCATGTTCCCTGTCGTTGTTGTTTTTTTTTTTTTTTTTCCTTAAGGCATTTGACTTTCCCATCTCGTTATCGGCTATCAAAATTCGTAACACGAAAAGTTTGCGCTGAAAACCGACATGCTGTTGCAGTCGCGTTTGGGCGCCCTGTTCGCCTAAACAAGTTTAAACCACACTGGTTCATGTTCTTCAATCTCATAATGCCGCAATCTTTTTTCCGGGCTTAGATAGGGAAAGGACTGAAAGCTGCCCGCGAGGGACGTCATCGCTTTGTCAACCAACAACTCCCGCCCACTTTGACACCAACAAACCTCTTGGTTTTCCCAAAGAAGAACAGAAAAGAAAAGACGAAAAAAAGACTTTTGACAAAAGGATCACCGCACCATCAAACCAACAGTGTCCAGTTACGCGTTGAAGCGCGCACCCTGTTCCGCGGAAGTCTCTGGCTTCATGGCAGGCTGTGGGAGAAGAACAGGAACGAGCGGGAAATTAGGGCTGGTTCAAACCAGAGCAGGAAAAAAGAAAAAGGAGCGGGCACTTAAGTGAACTTACGAATAAAAGAACCTCCTTGATGTTGCTCGAGTTGGTAAGGAACATTGTTAGACGGTCCAGACCCATACCTAGAAAAAATTAAAAAAAAAAAAAAAAAAAAAAAAGGTTCAGCGCAAAGACCGGTGTTGGGCGACCTTCAAGCAACACGCACCCCAGCCACCAGTGGGTGGCAAGCCGTACTCAAGAGAGTTACAGAAAGTTTCGTCGATAGCCTGCGCCTCGTCGTCGCCGGCGTCCTTGTCCTTGGCCTGCTGCTCAAAGCGCTCGCGCTGGTCGAACGGGTCGTTCAGCTCCGTGTAGGCGTTGCAAATCTCCTTGGTGGCGACAAAGCATTCGAACCGTTCGCAAAGGCCCTTCTCGCTGCGGTGCGCCTTGGCCAGGGGCGACATCATCTGCGGGTGCTCGGTGATAAAAGTCGGGCTGATGCACGTGGGCTCGATAAACTCGCCCACGAGCTTGTCGAGCAGACGGGACGCCGTGCGGGGAGGGCTGCACTCTACATTGTGCTTGATGCACAGATCCGAAAGGAACTTGACGCCTTCGTCCGATGCGAGCGTGTCTGCAGGAGGGAACTTGACCTTCAGAACGCGCTCCAGCTCAGGAATCATCCTGACGCGGCGGAAGGGTGGAGTGAAGTCGAGCGTCCACGTTTCGCCCTCGGGACCGTTCGGCTGGTAGGTGACTTTGTATCCGCCAGTGATGTACTTGACCATGCCGGAAAGAAGGGCTTCAGTCAGGTCCATGATGTCGTACACGTCCGCGTACGCCATGTAAAACTCGCAGGTGGTGAACTCTGGGTTGTGCGTAAGGTCAATGCTCTCATTGCGGAACTGACGACCGACTTCGTACACACGATCCAGACCACCGACAACGAGCATCTTCAAGTAAAGTTCGGGAGCAATGCGCATAAACAGGTCCAGCTTGAGGTCGTTGTGGTGAGTGATGAAAGGCTTGGCGGTAGCCCCACCGGCGATCATATTCATCATCGGGGTCTCGACTTCCAAGAAGCCAAGGTTGTCGAAGAAACGCCGAAGGTAGTTGATGATCTTGGACCGCACGATGAACTTTTCACGCACGTTGTTGTTCATAATAAGGTCCAGGTACCTCATGCGGTAACGGCTCTCCTGCAAAATCGCTGGCGTGAGTACAACAGCGAGTAAAAAAAACAAGCAGTATAACAAGCGAAGCAAACAGAGAAAACGAACCATGTCTTTGAAGCCATAGTTTGCCTTGGGGAGCATGCGCAGGCAGGGGCTGAGCAGAGTGATGTCGCGAGGGAAGATGGACAGCTCTCCCTTCATGCTCTTTCCAGGAAACCCAACAACGCCGACAATGTCTCCGCGACGAAGGATGCTGTGCGTGTCCTCAAAGCTGCGTGCACCGTTGTGGTACTGCGCCTGGGCAAGGACCTGAATCTTGACACCGTCGCCGTGGAGGTCCAGGAAGTTGATCTTTGGACCGGAAGAGCGCATGTTGTGAACGCGCCCGGCGACGTGCACGACAACGTCCTCCAAGTGCTGACCCTTCTCCAGCGACGAATACTTTTCCACAAACTCGGAAAGGGAGAGGGACGGGTTGAATTTGTGCGGGTACGGGCTGGGGTCCTGGGACACCCGCAGCTTCTGGATCGCGCGCGACCGGAGCTCAAAGTACTGGCGCGGGTCCAGGTTCTCCTCCTCGTCCTTGGCGTCGGCGGCGCCGTCCTTCGCGGCCGCCGCTTTGCCCGCTGGGGCCGGAGGGGCCGCCGCGGCCTTGGCGGCCTTCTTCGCCTCGTTCTCCCGCGCCTTGATTCGCTTTTTGAGTTCGCTGATCGAAGGAAGTGAGTCGTTGGCTTGGCAGAGCCCTGCCGCTCAACGACGGCCCCCTCCCGCACGAGCGTGTTCCTCCTGCTTGCCCCCCGCTCCACATCTCTGTCGCATGCCCATCCGCACGCAAAAGTACTCACTTCTTGGACACCTTCTCCCCCGTGACCGGGTCGATAATGGCCTTCTCGGCCCCACCGGCAGCTGCGTCGGCCATCACTTGACAGAGGATTCGATGAGAGAGTGAGAGAGTATTTGGTATTTCCTTCTCGTTGGCAGTTTTCTTTCTCCTAAATATTTACCTGACAAGGAAACCTGTGGCAACTCCTCCCGCTTGTGTGAAAAGGCGTTGTGGCAAATAATGGTTGACTCTATCGATTCATCCCCTTCACGGTGAAAGGTAGAAAAGTTGTGGACAATGGTTGGTGGTACAGCCTCGAGGAGGGCCGGAGGTGACATTCGCTCACAACTTGAGTGGATGGATTTCCTCTTACGAAAATGATTTGGAGGCTGCAAAAAGGACCATCAATTTCTTTTGCAAAGAGGGTGTAAACAGGCCTTTCACCAGTCACCATCCTATCCGTTCACCGTGCTGTTCTCGGCAGGCTCTGTTCCACATCTAACCTGGTGTAAATGTTCGCTGCCATCCCCTCTGTGGCGAGAGCTTATATTTCTTCAAACTTCGCATTTGTGGTCAGTCGTTGCGGTCGTTGTGGAATAGTTGCCAAGGACGAGGAACGGGAGTCGAACGAACGATAAATCAATAACAATCAAAACTATGGGCTACCTGTTGACTTTCAAACAGTTCTTGCAAAAAAAAAATAAGAGGGAACAGAATTTTTTTAGCAAAAAGGTTGCATAGAGAGCTTGAGAATCAGCATAGAATGAATTAAAACCAAAGATGATCCATCAACTCCTAGTAAACCACACTTCTTATAGTTGGTCCACCTTTTTCTGCATTGTGTTTTGCAGTAATTATAAGATCTGCTGGGGATGTCACTCTTGAAAAAGCAACATAGGACTGTCCATGTGCAAACACATCTTCCCACATATCCAGCCCTACCTTTTTTAAAGTCTGGACTTGGGACTTGTTGATGGACATTGTAAGGCAGGTTGAACAGGAAATTGCTTTCTGGTGAACTCAAAGGGAAATCCTGAATCACTGGGCTGCAAAGAGATTTGGGGAAGGAGGACTTTCTCTCCTTTTCTGCTGCCCACAACAACCCACAGAGCAGCACGCTGGGGCAGACTTCGCAAAGGAGGAGGTGTGTCCCATTGCAGAGTCCATCTGTCAGGTTGCCAAGGGATGAGAGGCATTCCCTCTTTGACAGTTAACCTGTGGGGAGGCAGGCTGGAAGGGTTGAAGGTGTTGAACGCAGGGCTAATGAGAAGGCAGTTGCCCTCGTCATCCCCAACTTGTGTGTCAGCGGAAAGCAGCTCCTGGCTCCTGGAAGCGGCTGCACCGCATACTTGTTGAACTAATGAACCACCATTCTTTGCAGCCAAAATACACCTGCCTGTCAAGTAGGATGCAAATGCTTCCCCCAACTGTTGAACCGCCTCACCAAATGATAATAGACTGCCTCACAGTTGCCTCACACGAAGACTGCCATTGGTTGCAGGAAAGGTGAGGGTGTTGATGTAATCTGGGACAGTGACATGATTTGGTGCCCCATGTGGAGTGTCAAACTGCTGCAGGCTGCCCCTTCCAAGGCAACCCAACCATCCAGCAAAGTTGGCTGCATTCTGGTTTGTAGTCCCCTGCGCAAGCCTCATATTGGTTCTCAGCTCAAGCATCCTGACATGCCTCCATAGGTTTGAAACTTGCAGGCAGCCTTCAGGATCATGGTCTTTGTTGCGTTGGGCACAACAGGTGCAGCCTGCTGGAAGTCACCTCCAAAAAGCACCACTTTTAATCCAAACAGAGTTTCAGCCATCTGAGGGTCTGAGGGCCTGACTACCTTGCGCAGGACTCTGTCAATGACATCGAGCCAAGGAGCTGAGCATGGATATGTCATCCAATCCAATGAGATCAGCCAAGTACAGCTCCAGTGCATGGTTGGTGGACATTTAGGTGCAGGTCTGAGAGTCAGCATAAAGCTCTATGGGATGGCAAATCAAGAGTAGGCAGTTGTCCCTGCCAGCCAGCAGAAGCGCAGCTATTCCTGACAAACGAGCCCTGACCAAAGTGGCCTTGACTGCGGCTGAAGAAGCCACAGCATGGGCGATGCGGCCCTGTCCAAAGCGACCTTGGCTGCTGCAGACTTTTGCCAAGATGGCATTGTAGACAAAGGTCTTGCCACATCCTCCCACTCTATGAAGATAAAAGATTCGACCTTCTGGGGGAGGCACGACTCCAGGCCGTCCACATTGCTCAACAGCATCCACCACAGCCCTGTAAGCAAAGGCCTGCTCCTGGTTGAAGCTCCTTTCAGCATTGCCACAACAGCCTCCAGCTGCTGCTGGTTTTAGTCTGAGTTGAGCCTTTGAAAAATCAGCTGGAGTTGGCCTTCCAGCACCAGCATAGGCTCGGGGTGAACTCTTCCAGCTGTGGCAGGGTGGGAAGTTGTGCAGCATGTGTGAGACTATACTCACTCCTTTGACCCTGGGATCTGGGCCCTAGAGTGAGGGAAAGCAAAGAATAGGCTAAACTAACTTTATTGGGCTGTTGTCTAGGGGGTGTTTCAACCCTACTACTTGCCTAGTGCACAAATTGTCCCTACTGATCTGTCTAACAGGGGTCTCAAACACAAAGAATGAACATTCAGAGGGACAATCCTCTGAAGGATTGGTGCCAGAGCACCGATTACTCGCGTGGCTGCGGGCTGATGCGAGGGGAAACAGAAGGGCACTCCCAAGGGCGCAACACAACCGCAGAATAAAGAGAGAGAAGAGGGAAACGGGGGTTTTTATCTCAGGAACCTAATCTCAAATACAACAGGAGCGGTTAATAGCGATGGGACGGACAGGGCGCGACCTAGCGCCCCTCGTCGCAGACGGTGCTGCAGGAGCCCTTGTCGTTGCCAGCGACAGGGGAGAGAGAGAGAAGGGAATCGACTATGTAGGGGTTGGAAGGTCGCCAGCAGGGAAGTTGCACGCAGAAACACCTGCGATCGTACACGCACCCCGCCAGGCTGCGTCGGCACGATCACTCAACCAACAGGCTTTATCGCATCGCACTCGTACTCACACATCTCACCCTTACAGCAATAGGACCGAGGCAGGCGCTTGTAGATCGAACTCTCAGGTGTCGGGGGCTGCACTGGGCGCAGCCACCAACACCCTCGTGGGGACGGGAAGGTTGGGGACAACGACGCCGTCGTCGTCACCACCACCACCACCGTCGTCGCAGCAGGCAAGTGCCAGGGATCCTCACTCCAACACAGAGCTGGCAATGTCACACAGTCGCTGGTGGGGCCAGCTGCATTCCCCACCCACGGCCCCTTAAGAGGAGCCCCACGAAGGGACCATGTACACACCCAGGTGTGTACCATCTTTCACTACTCTCACCTTTGCGAGCCAGATGGATTTGAAGGGACTCTGTATTGGTGCCAATGGACAGAAATCAGATTGAAGAAAAAAGGAAAAAGAGAAATGGCCCAAAAACAGAGAGAGAGAAAATTGACAAGTCAACCCCCTGACTTGGAGCATCCACCACAAATTCTCTAAGTCCCCCCAACCCTATGCATATATGTACAAGTGCCGAAAATAAATTATAAATTAGGCGGGCTTGGGGTACGCCCTGTCAGGCACCCCATCCCTAGGCAGTCAGGCAGTCTCTGTTAGTCACCAAAAAAGAAAATATGTTGAGAAAACCCTGGTGCAACAGAAACTGTTAAGACGAAAGTAGTAAAAGCAGACCCAATAATAAAGACAGGTTAGCCGCAAATACACTTTGATAACGCCTTGGAAACTAAAGAACCAGGAGCAATAATAGGGGTCCTGATCCTTGCGGTTTTATGACAGGTACACTTGTTTTTGCGAATAAAATCCCTAGACTTTATCACTGAGACCTCAGTGTAGTCTCACAGTACCTCTTTTTAATCTCACACCCACAGGTGTGACAAAGGGAGTACCTCTTACTTAGAAGGTTTTGACTGTGTGCTCCTCCTCTGGGGCACAGGTTGAGTTTGTGGTGTAGGCAGGCCAGCAACAGGCTGACTTGGGGCAGGTTGTGCAGACAGTGCACTAGCTTGTGTGGTGGGGTTGGAATCTGGTGGGGTGAGAGGAGGAAGCAAGCGCTGATCTCTCTCCATTATCATCTGGGTGGCCACCCTTGCAGTAGGCGCACGGAACTTGCGGCTCTTTGGAAGCTGTGACCATTTCAATCGTTTCTGATATTCTTCAGGATCATCAGTCTTCACCAATTCCCAGTAGTCGCGCACTGCAAGGCGGTGAAGATCTTCTTCGAGTTGGTACCAATCGTGTTTGGTAGAGAATCCTAACCACTTGGTCAGATAGTAATACTTTTCTCCGTCAAAGGTATGACCTTTGATCCTTTCAATAGGATACTCTACATCAGCAGTTTGGTCTTCGGTTTCCTCCGAAGTGTATTTCTTAAGGAAGTCAACATGCACTCCAGGGGCTGTCGTGGCCTTGGAGGCAGGTTTCTTCATGAGCCGAGTGGCAGTCTTCCACTCTTCAAGCTCTTTCTCAAAGTCATCAAGACTATTGGTAACAGCATCTTCCGCAGAGTCTACAGGAGCCCACTCGGTGTAGGGTCTCAGACAGGAGATATGGACAGTTCGCACCACAATCTGTCCAGCGGGAAATGTTTCTACAACACTATATTGTGTCTTTGCATCCTCGCCTGTGATGGCGACGACTCGCACAGGTCCAACCACCGGAAAATAAGAGAACAGCTTTGTCACCAATGTCACCAGGGTTGTCAAGGGGGACAGCCATCCATGCTTTCTCTCCAAGTCGGAAAAAGTAGGGATCCTTGTCTCTATCGAGGGAGGCCTGTCGAAGGGCCTCCTTGTATTTCTCAGAGCGGGAAATAACAGTCTCTTGCGCTGCCTTCAACCGGTTGAGAACCTCAGCAACATAAGGTTCTGTCAAAATCAACTCAACTGCGCAAGTGAGTGGTTCTTCCTCCAAGCCACTAGGTTTGGGGATATCCAACAAAACTGGTGCGGAAAGACGAGGCCAGAGCTTGGTCCCACTAATAGGTGCTTCCCTATTCCATGGTTCAGGGAGGATATCAACCGACTTCAGTTCTCCCTGCTTGTCGAGATGGAAGTGTGAAAGACTTCCATTGTTCGAGTATCCAATCAAGCCATTCAAGAAGTGCGACATGATCTCGGGGTAAATCAACTCTGCTCTGTGAATGTAGTTGGAGCTGGAGTAGAGGTAAAACGCGCTGCTGTCCATGGCAGAACGGTGGACATAAGTGCAAGAGCAGGCTCAGAGAGGCTCCATTGCAGGAAGTTAGGCATCAAGAACTTCGGGATTTTCTCAGGTCTCACGCCTGGAGGTGGGGGAGGTGGAGCTTCACGCCAAATGTAGAGAACATCGATAGAGAACTGTCGAAAAGCATCGGTGAAACCCAAGTCCAGGAAATGAGAGAGCCAAGTCCTTTCTTCGTTAAGGCAAGTTGGGAAAGTTCCGTTTGCAATTTCCATCTCTTTCTGGAGTTGTGAATACACATCAATGTCAGCATGAGCAATATTGTGGTCAGCAGCTATAATAACTTTGTAACTGTGTGCAAGAAGGTCGCGACAGATGTTCCAAGTTGCGGAGCGAGGGAGGGGTGGTGGTGTTGGGGGTGGGGTTGTAGACACAGGGCTAGTCAACATGGCTGACTAAGGGGTGCAGGCGGTCCTGCTAACAAAAAAAAATTTTTTTTTTTTAAAGAAATAAGAGTGATATCAGTAGCAAAGGGGCTTTCACAAAAGCCTCGGTCCTGGATTTTGAGGCAGTTTTTGGGACAGGTTTTGGGGTATTTTTGTTGGGGGGAGTGGACGAGGAACTGGGGGCATTGGCCAGGGCAAGAGCAGTGTGAGTTGAGCATGTGGTGACAGCTGATCAAGCTGGGACAGTAGCAGAAGAAGGTTCACCAGAGGAATGGTCGTGTAGGTCTTCATCAATCAGGTCATTGTATTTCAACCATTCTTTAATTGTCTGGAGGTGGGAGCTGAGGAGCTGGGTGGTTGTGTCCACTGTAGTGAGGTGGCTGTCCAAGTTTGCAGTGAGTGGCTCCAGTATGGTGACTTGCTGATTTAGGTTGTGGATGGCGCCAGCATGGTTTTTGAGCGAAAGGTCCACATTGGCTGCAGCAGCTGCAAGTCTCTGAATGTCATGGTCCACCTTTGCTAGGCTGTGTTCCAGTGCTGCAGGAATTGGCTTGAGGTGGGTAAGCTGGGTGGTGAGTTTTGGATATCAGTTCGCACTGAGGTCTGATGCTCTTTCAGCTCAGTGCGCAGGGAGGTCTGTTGTGTGTTGAGCTGTTGCTGGATGTTTTCAAGGGCCTTCAAACTGCAGCTCTGGAGGAGGGACAGAAGGGGTTTCAAGTGGGACAGGTGGGAAGCTGTGGTATCAGGCGGGGCCTGAGCTGTCTGGCTGAAGTCTTTTGAATCTGCTGAAGTGGCTTGGTTAAGGAGGGAGCCAGAGAGGCTGCCAGTTTTGCAAGACAGGGAAGAATGGTTGGAGTTTCCACAACAGCAACAGCAGGGGAAGGGAGTGAAATCTTCCTTCTCGAGTGGGTGAAATGGGAGGGCACGGCTGTTGAATTGACTGATTGGTTAGTTTTTTGCAACATCGATCTTGGCTTCTGCCTTGGGAAGGAGCTGCAGATTGGTTGGTGCTGCCTTAGGCACCCCCTTTGTTGCCCTAAGTCTCATTCCTTTCCAAGTGATTTGGTCCCTTTGGCTTTGCCATTGGGGTTTCTCTGTGTCTTTGACCAGAGGCATTTTGCACTTTCTTTTGTGATTGTGCCACCCTTTTCACACTTGTCTTATGTTTCCCTTTTAGATGTGTGATAGCTGCTCTTTTTTGTGTTTAAAGAGTTTCTTTTGTGTTTGATGATGGGCTTTGGTAGACTCCAAATACATTTTCCTGTCTGGTGACCCCTAGACACCTTCTTTTGCCCTTTTCATTAGATAGGATTGGTATTTAGGCCATTGCTCTGTTTCCACCTCCAGCCCAGGGTGAGGAGATTTATAGAGCACAGTCTCACACTGGTTTCCACTTAACAGAACCAAACACAACTTGTCTCACTCCCAGGAGAAGTTCCAACTCAATCCAAGGATGGGCCACATAGGGGTGGGAGACAGTGGGACTCTTCTTGCTTCATCCTACTAGGACACAGACATCTGCTTTACCAAGCCGGAGGAATTCCCTATCTTAGAAGCAAGCAAGGTTAACACCCACTCCCTCACCCAAGTGTGATACCATGACATCACAGGCATAAATCTGAGAGAAAGAGGGTCTGAACCCAGTGAAGACCAGGCCCACCAGAGGCCACAAGAGCCAACAACCAGGGAGGAGGGGGCATACCTGAGAGACCATTCCTGCAGCAGTACCTGACCAGCCAGCTAATTCATATCACCTTGAGAGACCTGGATTTGACTGGATGTATTGACAGGAACCTAGAGGCACCACCACAGATTTACCCTCCATTCTTCCATCATCGAATGGCTCCTACCCAGTCCAACCTAAGCAGCATGCGGAAATGGTGAGGTGCACTGGGGCCGAACTCAGCACACTGAGCCACTGCTATCCCAAGCTGTGCAATGGTCTTTGGGCAGCGACGATCCCGCCTGGTTTGATGGGTTCTTTGGCCACAGGAAGGGCAGGGGACGTGGCCAGGACAATCGTCGCTCTGGTAGTCAAGGTGATCCATGCTGCCACAGGCGTCACACAGAAGGCGGTAAGGACAGTTGAGAGAATTGAGAGAATTGAGGGACTTGTGGGATTCTGAAATGTCCACAGGCTCGTCATTGTCCAGGCAAGTGAGGCAAGGTCGAGGGCAAAGCCTTGAGTGCTTGTGCAGGTGATCCCAAAGGTGTTAGGCAGAACTGACTGGTTAGCAGCAAGAGGCACAAGACGGACCTGAATCTATTGTGATTGTCAGTTATTGTTCTCACAATGCCCATGGGAGAGTGAGGCACCGCCAATGCAGACCTGAGCGCTGGCTTGCACTGATGACAAATACTCCAAGTATTAAGTGGAACAGAAACCTGGTGTCAACAGTTTTCCTCTTCCTCTGCTCAAGCAGATAATAGAGGAGAGGTTTTTACCCTGTGCCAGTCACGCTTGCCTAGCAACTATTACAGCGTGTATATCATCATCATGTACCAATAATTCATAACAGAGTTTTTCTCCTTTCTCTCCAAGTTGGGGAGAAGGACCACCCACAAACACACATCTCCATTTCATTCACTCCTTTCACTCACTCACTCAGAGTAGACTGTTTACAAAAGCCACATCTGGGGCATGGCTGGTGGTTTGGGCATTGAAGGGAGTTTGGGCCATGGTGACTGCAGCATCCACAGGAGGCACAGCCAGCAAAGTTAAGGCAGAGGGGGGAGGTTTGGTCAATATGATTGGTGAGCCCACATGACACATGCAGACCAGCCAGGAAATCAGGGACAGAGCCCTCATTTGCATGGTTCAACTGCCCACATGCCCAAGCAGCCAATAAAGCAGGGACAAAGAAGTGAGTCTTGGTTTGTGTATGAGATTCTCGAGGATCTCACAAAAGGTGTTGGTCATAGCTTGGGTTCTTCAGCTCTTACTTTCCTGTGATTTGGTACAACACATTGCACATGTTCATATGAGAAGTATGACCCTATTAGGGAGAGGAATACAGAAAGACAGACAGCTTGTTGACTGCCACTCCCAGAGACAGGGACTTCCTTCTCTTTCCGATTTTTCCACTGAGTTTTGAGTGGGCATCAAAGACAAAGCTTACTCCCCTCACTAATTGCAATTAGGAAAACAGTTTAGCTCAACCCCTTGTTCTTTTCAGTGTATTGATGATGATGATGAGATGGATGAAAAAACAGGAAAAGGTAAGAGGGGAAACAGGAGCAAAACGAAAGGCAGGGAAGAAAGGCCGAAGTTAACTGCACAGAGAAGGGGAGCGGAGGAGGAGAAAAACAACAAGAAAAAAAACAAAAAGCTGAAGCGCACTCCTCCCCAAACCAACCAATCCTTTTGCGACATATCCAATGCCCAGCTCCTCAAATGAGAAATTTGCCCTTGCTGGCACCCGTACCGCGGAAGTCTCTGGCTTCATGGCAGGCTGTGGGAGAAGAACAGGAACGAGCGGAAAATTAGGGCCGGTTCAAACCAGAACAGGAAAAAAGAAAAAGGAGCGGGCACTTAAGTGAACTTACGAATAAAAGAACCTCCTTGATGTTGCTTTTGGAGGCTGCAAAATCATGTCGCATCGCGTGCGATGCTTGTGGGTGACCCCAAGTAAAATAAAACAAGAAAACCAAGTGCAGGGTTAATCGCCACAGACCAAAGACAAACTTTTTCTTCTTTTTTCTTTGCTCCTCCAGCCAGTTTCACAACGTGCATTCAACGAACGGAGTTTTTGCATTTTCGTCTTTTTGATATTGAACAACGTTACGTCATTGTTGGTCTGTCGGACGGTCTGACGATGAACTTCTGCGATGGAAGGACATTATGGGCGAAAGAGCCTTTCAAGAGTCACCGGCCTTCCCCTCACCGTGCTGTTCTCGGCGGGTTCTGTTCCACATCTAACCAGGTTTTTATGTTTCGATGCCAATCTCCTCCGTGGGTGAGAGCTTATATTTCTTCAAACATCGCATTTGCGGTCGGTCTCAGTGGAATAGTTGCCAAGGACGAGGAACGGGAGTGGAGCGAACGATAAATCAATAACCATCAAAATCAAAAAAAAGGAAAGGGTAAAAGGGGGAAACAGGAGCAAAACGAAAGGCAAGGAAGAAAGCCTGAAAGTTTACTGGAAAGAGGAGGGGAGCGGAGGAGAAAAAAAAAAAAGAAAAAGACCAAAAAGCTGAAGAGCTCTTCTCCCCAAACCAACCAAACCTTTTGCGACATATCCACTGCCCAGCTCCTCAAACGAGAAACTTGCCCTTGCTGGCACTTCGCCAAATCAGCCACGACTGCGCCCGCGCGTCCACCCCGCGCGGCACTCACCCACTCCCACCCAACAGGGATCCCCCTGACGCCTTCTCACTCTCCTCAACGCACTTACTGTACAAATCGCATCAGGGCTCCCCCTTCCCCCCTCGCGCGACCGACCATGACCACGAAAGCCGGCTGGACATTAAGACCCAAAGCAGCACCAAGGATTTAAAATCTCCTCTCCGCCACTCCTCATGCCAATTCACACCTTGTTTCCGGAAACCTCCTCTCCGCCCCCTTTACCGCTGCACCCGCCCCTCCCTTTCCTAAGCAGTAGGAGTGGAGAGTCGGGAGTCCTCTTTATACCTCCATGGACTGCATGGTGTACTGCTCGTACGAAAGGCTCCTGACAAGTCATAAGCTGTCAAATGGACAACGGCAACAGCTGGAATCTCACCTATCGCCGCCGGTTGCGTACGCGTCGTCTTCCATCATACTGTCATCCAGCATCGCCGGATCTTCCTCTGGCTGTACGGGTGCCATAAAGCTTAAACATTGAAGGGTTTTTGGGGTCAACGCTTACAGCTTCAACACAACGGCGGACTTACCTGACGGCTCTCGAGGTGAAGAACAGAACCCTTTTCAATCTTCGGTTGAAGAAGAAGAAATAGAAGCTCCACCTAGCAAGAAACGAAGAAGACGGTGGTTAGGCAAATTGTGCGACGAACCGCGCTTGCTGCCCATTTTTTCATCGCATCTATGAAAGGAAACCAAAACTTACAGACACCCTTCTTCAGCATCTGGCTCGCATTCGGGTTCAGGATGAAACTCGTAAATATCGCAGTCGTGGAGCTCAATAACTTCATCAATGGCCTTCCACATGGCTGTGTGCAGGGCGGTACTCAAGACGCCCTCTGTCTGTGCGGCTCTTGGGGTGGATGTTGAAAGTAGCGCTTCGCTATCGTCGGCGGGAATATGCACATGATTGCTTTGTTGGGTGTGCGCAGCGACGCCGAAAAGGGTGTTCTTCACCCGAACGTCAACAAGGTCTCCATTTGGCAGCTTCAAGAAAGCCTCAGGTTTGATGTCGCTGGATCCCGACCAGGTCGACGACGACGACGGGAACGGAACAAAAAGAAGGGGAAAAAAAAAAAAAAAAAAAAAAAAGTGGAAAAGACGGTGGGCGAGTCAGCGGCGGAGCTGGGCGGGGGTCGGTGGTGTCAAAACCTGAAATCGTAGTCCGGAAATGCGCTGTTCAGTGTGGACAAGAGGAAGAAGAGCGTCTTCCGCGAGGTCGGCTGGGACAGCGGGCCGTAAGGAGACCGCGGAGAAAGCAGGGCAGCGGCTGGCGAGAGGGAGTTGGCGGCGCCAAAGCTGGTTCCAACGGGCGATCCGTCCTCCTCGTACTTGGCCTCCAAGTGTTGCTTCAATCGCTTCTCTTCGTTGGTGCTTTTGCCTAACAAACGGCCGGGAGGGGGGGGCGAGATCGCCCATTAAAAAAACACCAGACAGACGTTAAACGGACAACCGGGGCTCACATGAATAAGCCTCCAAGCGAGCGAATATTCTGCTTTCACCGAGATCCACACACGAAAAGGCGCTGTTGAGTTTTTCGAGGCTTTCGAACTCCAAGTACTTCATGATGGTGGTGATGGTGGTGGCTGTGGGGTCGAGGAGGGAGCGTTACTGGCTGTGCGGCTGAGATGGCAACGGGTGCAGGAAAATGCCCGGGATGGAAGAGATGTGGCACTGACTGCCCCTGGATTTGACATGGGCGTTGCAGTGCGGGCCACATTTACCTGGAGGACTCCGAACGTGTCCGACCGGGGCGCTGCCGAGGAGGACTCTGCGGAGGTGTTGCGAAGCTGTTGACCACCAAGCGTGGGTTTGGCAGGCTCCGCTCAGACTTTACTAGGTAAAAAGAGTTCGAAGCAGCTCCCACTGCCGACTGGTAAAAAGCTTCCTTCTTTTTTTTTTTTTTTTTTTTTTTTTTTCCCCCCTCTCCCTCTTAACGGTTTCTCCCGGAAGCATGACGCCAATACAATAACGACGAGGCCGATTCAACACATGCCCAACGAAAAACACATCACCGAAAGGATCCCGGCTACCGTTCGATCCGAATCCCCTTTTCCCTGACGTACTCCATAAACTGATCCGGAATCTCTGCAAGAGTTTCCCTCGCCAGTGCGAAAGGGTCCCCTTCCACCTCGCGCATCGCCACAAACTGGACAATGTCCCGAACCTTTTTCTGGCCTCCCGGGAGCGTTCGCCACCCGGCCGCGTCGTCTCCGTCGTCACCGTCCAACACTTTCATCATGCCGAAATCTTCGTTGCCAACCCCGACCACAACAATCGATAAGGGAAGCTTGGCGGCCTGGACGAGAGCGGCGAGGGTCGCGTCCAGATCTGTGATGAGACCGTCCGTGATGATGAGAAGTATACCGTAGTTTAACTGATGGGGATTGCTGGCTATTTCGGCTTGAAGGTCTTGGCAGGCTTGTCGAATGACTGGAGCAAAGTCTGGATTCCGTTGAATGTTTAGCTCAAGAGCATCCCCCGCCGCCCCAATGGATATGTCAGGAACTCACCCGTTGGCCCGGACAGGCTCAGCTCTGGGTCCATAATAATACTCCGATATTGCGCCAGAAGCCCATCGACTCCCGTCACGTTTCCAAAGAAGCCGCACTTGTGTCGGACGCGTCTTGGCTTCTCGAATCCAAACCCGTACAGTGGAAAGATTTTATCCGTATCGTACTCCTGGAGCACCTGAGCGACCCCGACAATGGCAGACTGGTAAGGATTCATGGGCACCTCATGCGGCTGCGGATAGTATGGCGACGAGAGCCCTCGCGCCAACTCACGAAAGTGGTGCAGAGACGTTGGGTGGTGCGGACTCTGATTGCTCGCGGTGAGGTCAATGGCCACCGACAGGCTGATCTGTGCTCCGGCCGCGATAAAGTCGATGAATTGCGGCTCCTCCACGACCGAGCAAGCCTCGACCACAAACGTGCCAGAGTTCTTGTAAAACATGGACCGCAGTCCTCGCGTCTTGGCGGCGTTAATCAGCGGAAACGCGTTCGCCCCTGCGCCTCCACCTCGCGACATGGTCGAGTGGCCAGCCGAAAGGAGGAGACCGGGCGTTGTGTCGAAACTGCCGATGTAGTCGTCGCCTCCCGTCTCGTCCCAATCCCAGACCGATATCCGAAGTGGCTCGTTGTTTGAACCGCTCGGCGAAAATTGGCTGTACGGAATGCGGAGCTCGTTCCAGCGTGGATTGAGGTTGTAGCGGATAACAGGGGACTTGAAAATGTGAAGCAGCTGAGACCGAGTCGCCCCGTTGCGGACACCACCAAGTCCGCCGGCAACGATTCGCGAAACGACAAAGTATGGGTCCGAGAGACCGTTCAAGTCTTTTCTTTCCAGGCCGCGACAAGATACCTTGAGCACTACCTGCTTGCGCATATCATCTTCGGATGAAGCCAGCAACGTAATTCGAGGATTGGACGCTGCTGCAGCCGCTCTGCTCTCTTGGGTAATGTTCTTGAAGGAGGGTATTCCCCGTGGCAGCTGGCAGTCCGTTGTCAGCTTGGTCGTGTAGCCCCTGGATCCGGCAGCAACAACCTGGGCCAGCGAGACAACCAAGTGGCCGAGGTACTCCTGATCGACCATCTTGCCGGTATTGTTGTCGACGTCGACTACGACGAAGCAGAGATTTTGGATCTCTTCAAAATAGTAGTCGAAAGAGAATATATCGGGGAAGATGGGGTTAAGCGTATCGTTGATCGGCTGGGGGGGCGGGGAGAGGGAAAGACACATAGACAGAGGTTGCCCAGTCAGCACAGCCCATCATGCATGTGGGGCACGTTACCTTTGATCGAGCGGCTAGCTTCCATCCTCCAGCGACCTCTGGCACACCGTTGGTTCCAGTCATCCTAAGCTCGACCCCAGAGTCTCCGCTCATGGTCGACAGGATCGAGTTGTTCCGTCTGAGTCGCATCCTCGTATGCTCGTTGACGTGCTGGTGATACACAAAAACCTGTGGGTCCGACTTGCTCCAGACGTCCCTGTTGGCCAGGTCCGTGCACGAGACCTGTATCTTGACCTTTGATCGCAGGGTGGCGGACTCGACCGAGGGGGGCGTGAGGTCGGAGAACGCCACAGAAGAGGCCGCCGAGAACGGGATGTCCGGGGCCGAGGGGGCGGACGGCGCCGAGGCGATCGAGTATGCGGGCAGCGACGCATCCGCCGCAGCGAAGCCCCCAGCTCGGCCGGCACCGCTACTGCTGCTGCTGCTGCCGCCGCCGAGGCCGCTTGAAGTTGTAGGTAGCGCAGAGTTGCGCTTCCACATTGCGATTTTCACTTGGCGAAACGGTCGAAGAAAGAAATTTCCGTTTGTGGCTCAGCTGCTTCGGCCCAGGCGATCTTGGCCACTTTTCATTCACATTCGTTCAACCAGGTATTTACCATTGCATTCATAAGCGGCTTCTGCTGGCTTTTGAAACAACCAACATTTTATTACGTAGAATGCAATTTTTTATTTTGGTCTTGGGTGTTTGTTAGCAAACTTATCACTCAAACGGGGGAGGGATAGGGAGAGCGAGAGAAAGTGTGTGTACGTGTGTGTGTGTGTGTGTGTTTGTTTGTGTGTGGGAGTGAGAGTGTGAGAGAGAGAAGAGAAAGAGCCAGAGCGAGGCAGAGAGGACCCCGAACGAAACAGTAAGAGGCGAGGGCCTTTTGGAGCCAATGCGGGCCGAGTGGGAGGGTGGGGGACTTAAAAAGTGCAAAAAGTCAACAGTTCAGCGAAACCAGTGAACATATTCCCCCAGTGGGAAGGGAAACGCAGTCATACCAAAAAAGAAAAAAAAAAAAAAAAAAAAAAAAAAAGGGAGCGTCGTCCTTCTTCATCAACCAACGTCGTCTAGATTGTACCGTCCAGCCACAGTCTGATACCCTTTGCTGAATACTCCAGCCCATCAAACCCCTTGACGCGCTTCCAGCGTCTCGCTGGATCTTTACCGTAGCCTACTCCCATCATCATCGTCTTTGCTTCGGTGTCGTCTTTCTTTGTTCGGGCGCGCCCTTCCTCCTCAACCGCCACGGCTGCAGAGAGGTAGGCTTCGTACCCACCCGGAAGCAAGTGCCGAGCAATGTGGGACTCTCTCGCCCACGATATCGTCCGGGCGCCCCCGTCTTGCGAGTTGACTTTGCGCAGAAACAAGTAGCGCGGGGTGTCTGTTGGCATCGACGCATTACCGACCGTCCTGACGCCGTCCTCGCCAATGAACGAAATCCAACGCTCGTCGACAAAAGCGGCGTGGTACGGATCCAGCTCGTGGAAGTACACGAAGCGCTTGCTCGAGAAGATCATGTCGTCTTTAAATGGCGCGCTGTTGACGGCAACGATCCCGACAAAGGATTCGTCCGCGATCCACGTCCACTCCGAATGGGCAAGCTGGAGCGCGGCCTTCTCCGAGCTGCGTAGAAAGCACACAAAGTCTCGCGTCAGCGTCATCCACTGGTGGTGCTTGACGAACTTCCACCGTGGGAACGGCACCGCCAGCGGCCCTTGCGACTTGGGCGTTACGACCTCGTCGCCGTGCGAGGGGTCGTGGCGAATCAAACGCGGCCGGGAGGTTCGGTCTACGAGCTCGCCTATTTTTTCGTTTTTCGGCGGTTGTTTCAGAAAAAACGTTCTGTTGGGACCGCGAGACCCAGAAAAAAGCTCGTCTTGCACCATCAAATTGCACACTTACGATGGTCAACCCAGGCCTCGATCCACAAGCGACCTCTCGTCTCTGGCAGATCCAGCACCCGCACAATCTCTCTGCTCGTCCGTAGCGGATAGTCCACCGCCGAAAGGTTGATCACGTAGTCCCAGTCCGCGAGGTCGAGCAGCTCCCAGTACCCGCTCAGCTGCATCAGCACCAGCGAAATGTGGCCCCACATCCCCTTGTACCGAAACTGCGCCATGTGCACGTTCCCCTTTGGCCCCGCCCCGTCCTCGTCGTCCCCGTCCTCCGCCACCTCGGGCGACGACGCCAACGCGGACGACGCTTTCGCGCTCGCAGCGGCCTTCCGGAGCTCCGCGCGCGCTTCGCGCATCTTTGCGTCGCGCCGCTCAATCATCTCTCGCATTCCGTGCGCGAGGCCGTCGTCGCTCCGAAGGTCCACGTGCACGAGGAACACGGCCGTACCGTCGTCCAGCTCGTCCAGCATCTGTTCCACCGCCTCTACCACCTTGACACCCGACAGCGGGTGGACGAGGATTTGATATGCGACCTTGTAGCTGCGGCGGCGGGGGCGCTGTGCCCCGCCAACCGCTGCGGGCGGTCGGGACAGTACCGGCAGGATCGGCTCGTGGTACGCGCGGTCCACGGCCGCGAGCCACATTCTGTCGGTGAGATTTGCCTGCGGATTGGCTCCGTGAAGAGCGAGGTAGCACGCGAGGCGCCGCGCATCCTATGGTTTGTTTGGATGAGAATGGCGCAAATGTCAGCGGGAATGCGAGGCAAAAAACGAAAACAAAAGAAAAAACCGCCAGCTTAGTTCGCGCTTTGCTTCTCATCTGCACGAAAGTTCCCCCTGCCCCTACCCCCTACCCCTACCCCTGTTTCCTCGAACCACACAAAATAAGCTCACGTTTTCGTCGAGGTACGGCTCCTCTTGCATCATGTCGTGCAAAATCCGGCGGGCGGTCCGGTCAATCAGGCTACCGAGCTTTGCGCCAAACGCCGCCTCCCTCTCTTCAGACGACCAAAAAAACCTCTCCTCCCTCCGCCGCACCTCCAGCGCCGTCCTCCCGCCCCACTCGATCACGGGCACCGTCCCGTCCACGACGGATCCCCGCGCGTGCGGGCACAGCTCGGACGACAGGATGCGGACGACGCTGCTCTCCCTCCCGCCGCCGCGATTGCTCCCTCTGCTTCCGCCGCCGCCGTCGCCGTTGCCGCTTCCAATGCCACCGCCGCGTCCGCCGCCGTAGCCCTGCAGGCCCAGCGGCACCCTCAGCAGGAGCGCGACGGCGGCAAAGACCAGCAGGAGTCGCAGGCCGATGCGGCGCCATCGCTTCGTCGTGGCCGGGGCGAGCGCGGCGCCATTCTTCTTGAGCGACGGGAGCGACGGGAGCGCCGAGAGAATGTCTGCCGAGGAGCAGCCCGGCACGCGAAGCAGGGAGATTGCAGAGAAGGGAGAGGACGGCGGCGACGGCGGCGGCGGCAGTTGCGGCGGACGCGCCGAGCCGGCGGCTTGGCGCGCTGCTTCCAGATTGGTTTCGAAGGCGATGGTTGTGGTTGTGGTGGTGGGGGAGGAGGTGGTGGCGGCCAGGGAGGCGGCGGCGGTGGTGTTGACAGTGATGGTGTTGGTTGTGGTTGTGGATGTTGTGGTGGAGGCGGTTGCGCACTTGGCCGCCGATCGGAGCGTCTCCATCGGAGACTAAACTACCTCAGTAATGTCGTTTTCTTTGCAACAGAAAGTGCTTTTTTTTTCCTATGCTGAGTTGGTCCAACAACGGGTAAGAGCTTTGTGGGTTAGGAAGCAGCAAGCAGAAGAAGAAGCCTTGCTGCGACAATTCAGGTGGGCAGGACAATTTTTTTCGGGAGCAAAACGAAGACCCGCCTTGCCAAAAAAAAAAAAAAAAAAAAAAAAAAAAAAAAAAAAAAATTTACTCAAGGGAGCGTCACGCACGTGCTGATGATAGCAAAACAGGAAGCGCGTATGGGACGAACATGAAGGGGCGCTATCACTTGACTTCACTTCACGTACAGACACGCAAAAATCAAAACAATCCGCAAAACGCTTCAACCAGAAGGAAAGACGATCAGTGCAGCACTGGAACAAAAACAGAAGCTTCAGGAATTCCCAATCTGTGTAAAACAAAAGTCAACACAAACTTGTATTCCACCAACTAGCCATCCAGCAACAAGAATCCTTGAAGGAATTCACAATGACATTGGACGATTATTTGCTGTTTCTTATTTGCAGGAAAAGCATTGGTCAGTATACTTTGATGAAAACCACTCGATATTCTTTAAAGTAAATTTTTTTGAAACAAACATCCTGATTGAAGCATTGCCATGATCAAAACTATTTTGGATTGGGAAAGGTGCCAAAGTGTTAAAACTATTGAAGTCAGATGCAAATCAGGCAATCACGTTTTATTGAAGATATGTTAGCAGATGAACAAACAGATAGGACTTGTCCAACAGCGAATATGATAGCAGACAGATGAACTAAATCTCTTTCTGCGTCGATACTCCTCTGACCGAGATTGACTTGGATAAATAACAATTCTTAAAGGCAGTTCAGCTGCAATTGAAACAGATACATTGAAATTGGTTTGACCAATAGGTGATAGAAGTTGTAGGAAAATCCATCAAATTTAGTATTCCACACTTCTCCTATTCAAACACGTGCTTGCTGCGCTCCCAAAATTGCGAGGGGGTCTTGAGGTCTCTACTTTTGTTTGCAGGTCTGCACTGTATGCACAACTAGCAGTTGACAAAATATAAAATACATTGAAGGACTGATCAATCACCCTTCACGACACGAAGAAAGGGAATTCTTCATCGCGACCTGACGCCCATGAAGGTCTAGAGCTCATGGTCTTTGCAGCCTTTGCTTCCCAATCCCCCGCCCCCATGGCCACACTCTTTACCGCAAAAAGTCGGTCAACTCGCCGTCCCGCGCGCGCACGCGCACCCTCAGACCGTTTTTCATGTTCAACGTCACTCCGACAGCGTACGCGACCTCGTCGCGCGCCACAACGTCAAAGTTGAAGCGCGTCAGCACCGCCGACAGCACCGCCACCCCCTGGAAGGTCGCCATCGCCTGGCCCAGGCACAGCCGCGGCCCGCCGTTGAACACGGGCCACTTGAACGCCGACTCTCGCTTCAGCGTGACGCCGCCCCCGCCACCGCCGTCCCGTTGAAGCCATCGGTCTGGGTTGAACGACTCCGCGTCAGGCCCCCAGTTTTGTTCCAGCCGGTTCATCGCGTACACGCTCCACGCCACGATCGTCCGCGGCGCTATCGAGATGCCCGACGGCGGGAGGACGTCGGAGCCAACCGAGTGCTTTCCTTCAAGCGGGACACTCGGGTGCAAGCGGAGAATTTCGTAAAACCTGGGTTCGGTTGGGAGGGAAGTTTAGCGGTGAGGGGAGTGGGAGAAACAGAGTGTGAGAAGCAGCGTTTGCAATTTTCTTTTTCTTCTCATGGATTCCCCAATTCCTCGGACGAAAGGGAAACAGTAAAATTACTTACACAGCTGTAACGTACTTCAAGTCTTTGGTTTGCTCGTATGTCGGAATGGCACCCCCGGTCACCCTTTGGACCTCTTCGCGGATCTTCGCCACCACGTCGGGACGGTCGGATAGAGTGAAAAAAGCCCACGAAAGTGCAAGCGAGGTGGTATCTCTGCCTACCCGGTCCACCGCAAAGCATGTCAAACGTTTTTGACAACAGAATCCAAAAGGAGACCGGTTCTTACCGGCCGTCAGCATGTTGAGCATCATGTCTCGTAAATCCTTGTCGGACAGCTTCTCGCCGTCCGCGTCCTCGTAGTCCATAAAAAAATCAAGGAGGTCCACCGTTTCCTTTGCTTCCGCGCCGTCCTGCCCGCGGGCCTGCGATCCTCGCGCCGTCCGACGAGCGCGGATCTTGCCGTAAGCAAACGCGTCGAGAACGCGCACCATCCGTTCGATTTCCGCGTTCTGCCGGGTGGGAAGGTGCGGGGCGAGCCGGCCAAACAGGCTCTCCCCGCGCCGGACGAGAAGCCGCGAAAGCCCGTCGAAAGCCGCCGCAAAGGGCGGCGGGTGGTCCGGGTCGACGAGGCATCCAAAGTCTTCGCTAAAGGCGAATAATCCAAAGCTTGGATTGGAAAAGGGGGGCGAAAGGGGGGGCAACGGTTTAGTCAACCCCATGTTTGTCCTTTTTACGCAGGAAGCAAAAAAATAGCGAAGGTCCGGGGAGGTTTTTTTTCCCCCAACGAACCTGTCTGTAGTGAAAGCCTGCAGAGACTTTTCAAGGTCAATCACCGTGCCGGTATCTGCGGCCCGCTCCAAGTGCCGAATCAGAGTTTTCAGGCCCTCCATCGCCGACTTCCTTTCAAAATCAAACGGCAGGAATCAGTTCAGCCCGTCTTCGGGAAGCCAGCAGAGTTTGCGCTGTTACCCCAAGGACTCGCGGAAATTCCGGGTAGAGAATATTTGCGATGCGACCTTTCTCGATCGGTACCACTGCCAAAAAAAAAAAAAAAAACGCATTTTTTTTTTTCATCGATACGTTTACGGGTTCTTCGACAACAAAAAATGTTCGACGTCCAAAGCCTCACCGATTCGCCGTTGGCCGAAAAGATGCCGTTTCCGAGCAAAGGCGCCATCATCCATTGAAACCGCTCGCCCTTGACGTAGTTGTCAAAGTTGTCCTTCAGTACGTGCTGCACGACGGCCGGATCGCTCGTAAACAGGACGGCACGGATGCCAAACCCGTTTGGTATGTTCAAGGCCCTGGGGATGGTGAACGTTTTGTTACGGCGTGCCCTCAACAGATTCCAACGCCACGCACGACGGGACGAAAAAACAAAAAAAAAAAAAAAAAAAAAAAAAAAAGAAAGAAAGAACCGGGGCCGGGCACCGCACCAGTTCACCCCGAGAGCGCGATGCTGCTCCAGAATCATGTCGTACCGCCTCGCGGCGGACGCGAGGAACAGAGGGATGTGGCCCAGCAGGAAGTGCTGGCGCGGCGGGCACGGTACGCCCTTGATCGGCGAAGCCCGCGAGCGAAGGTGCAAGCGTACGACAAAGGCGGCCGCCTTCACGGCAAACGCAGCCGACAAGGCGATTGCCAGAGCCCGGAGGAGGAGGGGTAACCGCGAGATAGTGGACGGCCATGGGCTGGTCGTTGCCGCTGAAATCGACGACATGTGAACAAACAACACCACAAAAGGTTTTTGAAAATCCGAGCTTCAGGTTGGGACACACCAAAGGAAACGGCGATATTTTTGCGAAAGAGTCCGTTTACTTTGATCAACACCTTTGGCTAAATTGGCCGCAAACTAATGTGCCGCTGAATCTGCGTATCGCCATCGCCGTTCTACTCTCCTCCCCAACCTCAGCAAACGTATTTTGCACGCCGCTTTCAAAATTTTTTTACGACCACCTTCAGACAAGCTGAAAAAACAACAAACCTTGGCCAAGACTTCGAACACTCAGGGCTTTCCGTCGTTTTTGGGCAGTCTTTCCTGGCTTGATCGCAGCCCTACCTAGTGTTTGAAGCTTACAAGTAGCGAACAAACTGCTGACCGAGGCCGGGCTACCACACGCCTTCCAAGGTGACGAAAAGCCAAAGAGGTATGAAACGCGGTGTGATGATAAGAAGAAAAACACAAGCATAAAGATACTGGTGCTGATTCAGAGTGAAGATGAGAAAGAGAAGTCGACGAGATGGGTGCGAATCAAGACAGAATAGAAGAAAACAATAAAGAATGCTCTTTTGCAGGGATGGGCTGGGCTCGAAGGGAATCCAAACTCCACAAGACTTTTTCTTTCTCTGGAAAGCTTCTTGCGGCAGCTAACGAGCTGAGTTCAGAGGGTTTAGAAGACAGTTTAAGACCTCACAAATGAGAGTCTCAAGGTGGATATTGTCCGCGGAACCGTCGGACAATGGGGTAAAAGCAAATGGAGCGGTGCAATTTTGGGCTGCAACGGAACACCGCCCCACGGTGGGGAACGAACGGACGTGAAAAAGATAATGATTGGAATTTAGGGGTTGCTGAATAGCGAATACGAAAGAGCGACGAAAGAAAGAAAAAAATGCGAATAAGATTGAAGCAGGTTGGTTCTGGCTCATAATGAGCCACACCGAGCGTTTGACGTCAGGCAAAAGATCCCTGCCGCTCAACGGCCCTCATGAAATCTTGCGACACCGCGTCCGCCGTCCGGTCCAGACAAATCGCACAAGCTTCCAAAGCTGCCCGCTTCACTTCCGTTGCCGAATCCGATAGTTTCCCTCGGCATCGTCATCAAATCCTCGTCGGCGCCGTCAAAACTACCGCTGATAAAAGGTGAAGGCTCTGCGGGCATCATTGCATTGTCGCCGGCGAGCTGATGATAGTGAGGCTCTTGCAACCTTTGAAGAGGGAAGAGATGATTTGCAGACGACACACGGGAGCGAGTAGTGGCGTCCGAGGGAGTTGACGAGCCAGATGAAGAGGCTGACAGCGCAATGCTAAGAGAAGATGGAGGAGGCAGGAGGCGCAAGTGACTGATGCTTGCAAGAGAGGACGCCTCATGGTGCGATGCAGAAGTCGGCGGATCGAACGTCAACGGCTGTCGCGTGAATAAGGGAACAAGGGCGCTGCTCGACACATTGGGTGAATCGGAGAATTCAAAAGTTGGAAGAACCGGTCCAAGCGATGAGGGAGGATGGGGAGGTCTTGAACGGACAGGACTAACGGAGTAATCTGCGAGAGACACGCCAGCTAGAGTCATAGTGCTAAGTCCCAGTGTCGACCTCCTGCGTGTTGGGGAATGGGCCATTTCTAAGGAACCTGCTCCGATTACAGACTCGTTCATTCTTCTTGAAAATTCTAGATCCGGTGCGAGCCCTGGAAAAGGTCGACCACGCACGTGATGTTGGGTCTTGTACGGTGGAACCATGAAACCACTGTGATCGCAAGGGATATACCGGGGATTGGTTGGGCCTTCGCATGTGACAACTAGCTTGTCCTCGCGATCAGGTGGCGCACGCTGTGAGAAAACAACTCGTATTGACTTGGTGAGGTAGAGCCTACCCTTGGGAGTACAGTAGAACTGGAGGTGAATCGCATCACGCAGGCGAGAAACAGTAGAGGAACAATGAGAACTTTCGTGGGTACTGGCTGACGGTTGGACTGTGGTGCCACCCGGGATTGTCGAAGTGGAAAATCGACGACGAGGGGGGATGGATCGGGGATGTGGTATCGGAACGGGAGAAGTTGATGAGGTACTCTTTCGGCCACCGGGACGTGTCCCCTCCATCGGAGTACCGTCGGTCTGGGATTTTGAACTTGGTTGGTTGGTGGGACAAACAAGAGAGACCTTCTGACGCAGAAATGTTTTCGTTCCAGCTGGCATGTCCCGGAAGTCGTACGGAATAAGAAATACTTTAACGGCTGTTCGCGATGGATTTTTGATGATCTGATAGTAGTGTCAGTGCAAATGTCAAAGTTGAAAAGAAAGGAAGGCGGCTTACAATTTGCAGTTGCCCCTTTGTGGGAATACGATAGCCTCCAACCCATTTTTTCCTGAATTTGACCTCAGGGGTGTCCACGTCTTCCCCTTCGTCCTCACTGTGAGAGGTTGCGGCTTTGAGCCCGCTCTTCCTCAGCTTACGCGCCTCCTTCCGCTTTTCCTTTTCCGCATCTTCCTTGCTCACGATCAAACCCGCGAGTCCTTCCACATCTATGCATCCAACGTAAGGGGTTGACGGAGTTTCATCGCTTTGCAGATCGTAGAAATAAGCAGAGAACTCCAAGCAAACATGCGCTGGGCAACGAAGACGATCGTCAGCTGGGATGGACCCATCCTTTTCAGGACTTCCTCCAAGTGCAGACGAGGTCTCCACTAAAGTGCCCGGCGAACTCTCAGGGATGGTTGACATTGAACATTCACTTGATACAGAACCAGTGGATGGACTCGGGTCTTCATGGTCTGAGGGAAGTATGACATGTGTTTGTGCAAAAGAAGCGGGAAGAGCGCGTTTGCCGCTGCCTATCACGCCGATTTCGGCAACAAAAAGGATGGGCCGTGAGGGTAGTGCGGACATCCTCCCGCTCAGAATAGACTCCTCGTATGAACCAACCAAGGATCCGAACAGTTCAGAGGATGGAGCTGGCGGGGGCGTTGCTGGAGCCATGCTGTGCAGAGGTGCAGCCGATGGAGGTGGCGTGTTTGAGGGAAGAATCGCGAAACGAAATGGTTTGTGCGCTGTAGACGCGGAGTTCATTGGCAAAATGGGGTAGGGCTCGATTGCGGAATGGAGTGAGAGGCGCTCTGGCCGCGGCTGTCGAATGCTGATTGGTGTTGATCCAAAACCGCCCTGGGATCGCTGTGGTCGCCTTCCCCTGTCTATATCTCCTCCAAGGTCGCTGCTGGGCCGACGAATCAAGATTCGAGAACCAGATGTTCCCTGCTCCATGCGGTCACGGTCCGTTTCTTCCTCCACATCATCCATCGCATCTTCACCTCCACAGTCATCCGTCTCGCCGACCGCGACTTGATGGTCGTTCCATATTCTATGGTGCAGAGCCGTTTGTGTCGATATAGCCCTATCGATATTCCGTTGGGCGGCACCAGCACTTCGAATGTGAGATAAGGATAGGACCCGACGCTGCAAGGAGGGGCTCGGCAAGGGGCTTCCCTCGCGCTGATTCGGTTGGTGGCTACTCCTCTGCTGCATACGAACACCAACTGCGGAGTCCGCATTAGGTTGCTGCCGCACAAGACCAGCCGATAGAACGGCACCTTCCTGATGCGAGTGTCCAGGCTCTGATGCTGCGACGAAGAGATCAACCGTTTCCTCGTCTCCTTTGGCGCCATCCGCAACAGCCATTCCACTGGACTCCACCTGTGCAGGTTGCCGATGTCGAGTCCGGATCAAAGAAGACAACGCCGCTAGGTTTGAGTCGTACACGACAGATAAATGAAGGCGACCGGACGACGCTGAGGCAGTGCGGAACTTGTACACTTTTAGCTTCGCACCGAGGTCGAAGCCCGAGGAACCGGCATCATGAGGATCTGATTGAAACACTGTCACTCCCGGAAATTCTGGCGAAAGGTGATCGTGAGGAGAAACAATAACTCCGTCCGCAGTCGAAATGCTAATTTCAAAAAGAGTGAATTTACGTGGGAAGTCTTCCAAACAGCGTTTACCAGTATCTCAAGTCTGAGTCCAATACCGAGCCGTCAGAGAGAGCGGCATGCAGGGGCATAAATCGTATATACGAATAGAGCGATTGCGCCAAAAGGATCAAATCTGTCATGTCTCCTGGGTTGGGTTGTGATCGGTCCGTACTGGTTGAATCGGCCCCGCTTTATGTCCATACGATCACGATGTCAGAAACCCAAAGAAAAGAGCAAAGGATCGCTTACATCCACTCGAAAGTAACAACCCATCTCTCCAAGAGGGTCCGCTCCTCCCCAGTGAGGAACACGTCAACATTCAACGGTACGCTCTGTCTCCAGAACTCTCGCCTCGTCATCAGTTCTTCCGTGTTCAACCAGAATCCCGCTTGCTTAGAGGTAGGAATATTCTTGGGTGATGCAGGATCTATTGCGGCGGTTTGCGCCGAAGAGGGTGTTGAGGGTTGACTAACTGAGGGTGGTTGAACTCGAGCACGAAGGATTGTCTGAGTTATTTTAGATATGAATTGCATCGTTGTTGCCAGGTTTCCCGGGGACGGCGATGCTTCTTCAGGGGACGCGAGATTTAAGGAGGGGACTGTGCGATCACTTGAGCAGTGGCAAGGCCATGTGATTGTGCTGGTTGAGGTACCGCCAGAGAAGACTGCATGAGCGGATTTGGTATCTAGATCCGGGAAGAGCATCGAAGCAGGGTGAGCAGGAGGATCGTTGGGACTGCACAGATCGGCCGACAAAGGGTTGGGTGGTGGTGGTGGTGGGGAATAAGAGCCCGTCGGCGGCGCGCCCCGATGATGATGATTGGGGGGAGATTCGGCCACCGCGGCGGCATTGGACGTTGAATTTGCGTGAATGGTGATGCAATCGGAGCGGGTTTGGCTGCCGCCGCTATTATTGCTGCTGTTATTGCTGCTGCTGCTGCCACCACAGGATGGACACGAGGAGACGGAAGTCGTGGCCACAGCAGCGGCGGCGGCTGCTCCGACAGAGGAGGAGGAGGAGGCGGAGGCGACGACGTGGTGACCGATGTTGTTGTTGTTGTTGCTGTTGTTGTTGTTGTTGGTGTGCTGCTGGTGCTGCTGCTGCTGAAGAGGGGTGTTGAGGTGGTGGTGATTGTGGGAGTGGTGGTGATTGTGACTGTGGGCGTGGTTGGCGCGGAAGCTGACGCCGCCGACACCACCGGCTGATTCCATGGGTTGGGGCATTTTTCCTTTTTTTTTTTTTTTTTTGTTTTCCTTTCCTTTTTTTTGTTTTTGTTTTTGTTTTGCTTCTTTGGTTTTTCTTGGTTTTCTTCTCGTTTTGCTTGATTTCTTTTCCCGAATTTGTTTGGTGGGCTTTGCCTTGGGTATTCCAGAAAGGGGTTTTGGTTTGGTCTTGTGGGGAGTTGATTCATCAAATGATGCGTAAGAGCTGCGGTGATCCACAACACGAGAAAACAAATTGTGAGCTCCACCGTTGGACTTTCAAGGCGAGTACTGACAACACCAGAGGTCCACCCCTTGTTTCTGCAGCCATTCCTGATTCAGATTTCCGCTCTCAAATAACATGCTCCGCAACACCCCGTTCTTCTCTTCCTGTTTTTGACGACATTATCTGTTTCATTGTGTTCCTGCACTTTCCTTCCTTCCTTGATGGCCTGTTTGCAGCAACTCACTTCGTTGGCACAGTCCTTGACTTTAAAATTTTCTGCCGTAACAGAGGTGGTATTTCACCTTCCCATCCACACTCTTCATCTGCGTGAAATACAAAATACAACAAATTGATTGTAGCTGTTAGGTGGAACTGACTGGTTGGCAGCAAGAGGCACAAGACAGACCTGGACCTATTGTGACTGTCAGTTATCGTTCCCACGATACCCATGGGAGAGCAAGCCACTGCCAATGCAGACCTGGGCGCTGGCTTGCACTGATGACAAATACTCCAAGTATTAAATGGAACAGAAACCTGGTGTCAACAGTTTTCCTCCTCCTCTGCTCAAGCAGATAATATAGGAGAGGTTTTTACCCTGTGCTGGTCACGCTTGCCTAGCAACTATTACAGTGTGCATATCATCATTATGTATCAATAATTCATGACAGAGTTACTTTTCTCTTCCTCACGAAGTTGGGGAGAACGACCACACACAAACACAATCTCCACTTCATTCACTCCTTCCACTCACTCACTCAGAGTAGACTGTTCACATCTATATCCTTCCCCAGCGAGAATCATTTATAAAACAACTCTTAAAACAAACCCCCAAACTACAGCGGAAATATTTTTCTGCTTCTCTTGACCTGCGATTGCACTGCCGCACGAACAGTCCACCCCTTCATCCAAAAGTTCCCCCGTTTTGCACCCAAGCCAAGTTCAACTGCCTTGTCAACTTTTTGACATGGTAAGGCGCGACCTCCTCCTCCCTCCTTCACACGGTCCCCTTCACAGCCCCCTCAATCATCCCCACGATGCTTCGAACGCTAACTCCCAAACGGCACGGCAACAACCTTCCACTACGACGGGCGCCCCTTTATCCTCTATAAAAAAAACCAACCAAAAAAAAAAATACGTTTTGCACGCAACCATCCAGGGCCGCACAAACCCGATCGCCCTCCGCCTGCGCGGCCTCCTCAATTGGCCCTCCAACGTCCGCCACCCCGTCCTCGCCGCCTACGTCCAGCATATCTTCCAAAACCACATCGTCGCCACCCCGGGCATCCGCGCATCCACTACCGGCATCTGGATCAACGTCACCCTCTTCCCCAACCCCGCCCTCGCCGCTGCGGCGGCAGCCGCCTCACACAACCCTGCTCCCGCCGCCGCAGACGACGCACCAGCACCCGCATCCGCCCCGTCGACGGCGACGACGACGACCGATGCGGCTACTACCGCTAAAACGGAGGATGGAGGAGAGGCCGAGGCTGCCGAGCTCGCGGCGTTAAAGGACGACAGCCCCGCGGCGGCGGCCGCCGGTGCCGCTCCGAAAACGGTGCGGCCGGCAAGAGGCGCCCGCGCGGCGGCAGCGGCCGCTGCAGCGCTAGCGTTGGGCGGCGGGCCTGCGCGGCCGCCGCCGCCACCCCGAGTCACGTCGCAGTCGATCCCGCCCGCGCTGCACCCCAAGATCGCGCACCCAGTGCTGGACTTTACCTCGGTGCGGGTGCGGGACGCCCTCGGTCGAAACGAGGCGCGGATCGCCGAGATGTCGTCCGGCTTTGGAAAGAACGAGTACCTCGGCCCGCTGCTGAGGTCAACGGGCGCTCCCGTCGTCGAGAACGTGCCGAGGCGGAGGAACTTTGGCGCAGAGTCGGAGCCGTTTGAGGCTGTGAGTCCGCTACTCGTGGCGGAGGCCCGCGGTGGGCCGTGGGAGGCTTTACGGATCTACCGCGAGACTCCCATCCACTTGCAGATCAATGTCATAATGAATCCTGTCCTGAACGCCGAGGTCATGGCAAAGTATATCGCCAAGGAGCTGGCACTAAACAAGCCCCTACCACGGATATACAAAACGATTTTGAGCCGGCTGGGTTAAGCCTAATTGGTGATGAATAAAGGTCTCGATTGGAGTAGCCAAAAAAGATCAGCTTGCGCGTCCATTTACTTTATTATGACAACCTAGTCCCAGTATCTGGATTGGAAGGGGTCAAAGGTCAGAATAAATGTTCACTCCACCACCGGAAGGGCACAGCTACTTACTTGATAGTTCCATCCCACGAACACGTCGCGACCTTCGACGTCTCGTGAGGATGCCACTCGCAACCCAACACTACGTTGTCGTGGCACTTCAGCTTTTTCAAGACTTTGCTGGTCTTCCAATCCCAGAACCAAACACGCCCCTCCGAGTCGCCCGACATGAGAAAACGGCCGTCCGCCGAAAACCCTGGCTTGCACGCGTACCCGGCAACCAGATGACCGCGGAAGACCTTATTTCGCTGGAGCTTGAAGCGGTCGCGCGTCGAGTAAATGAGGATCTGGTTATCAAGAGACTGGCATGCCAACCATTTCTCTGGTTTGCCGTGAAGCATTAGAAGTGTTAAAAAAAAAAAAAAAAACAAAAAAAAAAAACGGGTGATGGGCATTTTACTGTACTCACGTGAAGGGTCCAGCGTCACCGCTGGCATCGAGTGCATACTTGGCTCAGCGATGTACTTGATGACGACAGGAATGTCGTACTCCCACGCCCTGATCGTCTTGTCGTCGGAAGTCGTCACGAATCTCCGATTGTCATCCACGAATGTGATCGTGTTGACGGCCCCCAAGTGCTGATCATACTCTTGAACGATCGATCCAGTGTTGGTGTTAAACTGATAGACCTTTTTATCAGCGCAGCCGGTGAGGAAGATGTGCTGCTTGTCTTGAGATGGATGGAACTTCACACAGTGCGGGATGCGACGAGTTGTGAAAGAGCGAATGCATTGTCCTGTCGAAAGAGAACTTTAATGCCCAAACAACAGACCTTACCAAACATCAAAAAAATTAGCAAACCTGTCTCAGTGTCCCACATTTTGATCCATTTGTCGTAACTCGCAGTAAGGAAGCGACGGCCATCGTTGGAAAAGTCGATGGCCTTTACGGCTTTGGTGTGACCCATGTATGTGCGTAAGCAACGTCTATCATGGTAAACGTCCCAAATCTGCAATAGATGTATCAGTATGATCGACGTCAGTGCCAAGCTCGGTTCTTACCTTGACTTTGGTGTCCATGCTGCAGCTAAGCAGCAAGTGGGCACTCTTTGGGAAAAATCTGATCGCATTGACTCCTTTGGTATGGCCTGTCCAAGTATGTACAAGTCTCTTCGGGATATAGTTTTCCTGAGTCCCAGCCTCCCCATGCAAATTGACTCCGTCGATATCTGTGGGAACGTGCATGTACGTTCTGCCAAGGTAGTCGAACTCCTGCTTTCCGTGAAATATCGTTTTTTCTTTGCCCGACTCGGTCTCAGCTTCCTCGCCCGTAGGAGCGGCGGGTACCGTGACAGGAAGCGACGTTGCTTTTTCCACAGCGGCCGTTGCTTCCTGGATTGCTGCAAGCTCACTCTCCGTTGGCCCTGTCTCAGGCTGAGCCGCCTCTTCGTCTTCGTAACCAGCCCATGGTCCCAGGTAGCCACCGTCCAACGACGATGGGTCGCCCATCTTCTTGCGCTTGCGTTTTGCCTCTGTGCGGACCTTGTCGTTTATTGTTGCACCTGTCGTTGAATCAATAATTAATAATGGCGTGTCGGCATTTAGAACACTCCTCACCTCCTTGATTATACCACCGCACAATGTCGCCCACAACGTGCTTGTCGGACTGCGCGTTTGGATCAAGCGTGTATCCATAGTTGTGATACGTTCGCTGCAACGTGTTGAACGTGAAATCTGACATGGCGTGCTCTTCGACAAAACCTGGCGGGTCCTGGATAAGCATTCAAATGTAATCCAACGCTCTGTCTCACCTGTCAGGGTATTTTTCGTGGTCATTCCGGCTGTGAATGGGTTTGCTGGGCCAGCGAGTGGTCTGTAGAGATCCTCGTAAGGTACGTTGTGAGTGATTTCTTTGGTCGTAACGCCCGGCACGTAGCGGTGAGTAGTCAGATCCTATACCGGCGAGGAGTGGTTTGGTCAGTTCGATGGGAACATCGTGGTCAGTGCAAGCTTTGGAGGCTGCAACCAAACAAGCTTGCCTCAGTTCCGACGTCGGGCGCAACGCTGATCTCTGGAACGATCTTCACGCGCTTTGCCGGTAGCAAAGCTGTTGCATCGGACGCGGTTGCACTCTGACCGGCGCCGCTGCTGCTGCTGCTGCTGCTGCTGCTGCTGCTGGAGCTTGCTGATGGTAATGCGGCAAGAGCCACGGCCGAGCCGTCATCGCTGCGGTCGTCGTCATCGTCTCGGTAGCCCGCAAGCAGATCCATTTTTTTCTTGCGCGGGTGCACCTTGTCAAATATTATTTATTGAATTATAAGAAAAGTAAAAAAAAAAAAAAAATGGGCATTTTAATACGAGGAAGACCAAAAACGAACAAGTGGGCTTAGAATTTGGTGGGCTTTCGGAGGGTCGAGGCAGTGCTTGTGGGCGAAGTTCCGAATGGTCTCTGGCTGCCCCTCACTCGATTGTAGAGCCCGCAGGCGTTGCAGAGCAAGACGCCTGCAGGGCCCCTCCTCCAGCTTCCAAACACGAAAAGCGGAAAGTGTTCATTAGTAGATGTTGGCAAGCGTTTCGAGCGATCCCAAATGTGTACCTTGGAGTTGATTGACATCCGCAGTTTGCGCAAACACGAATAGCGCCCCCAACCTTCACTGATGAATTTGTGCTGGCCGCGGAAGCTGCGCCGACCTTTTTCTTTGTTCGCTTCATGGGCATCTCTTCGACTTGGTCCACCATAAACAGAGCACCCCCCTCGTCGTTCGATTCGGGAGACAGCACGTCCTCCACGCCTTGCGAGGGGCCAGGGCTGAGAGTGATTGGCGGCCGAGAAGACAACGTCCTGGTCGAGGAAGACTCAGTCGAAGCACTTGGGCTCCACGCAACTTCTGTGAAAACTCCAGAAGGCTCGTTGTTGGCTGGCTGGTCGTCCTGCCGAAGGGTGGGCGCCACGTCAGTGTCGCTCATCAACTCGAGAAGAAGGAGGTCTGTCTCGTTCAGGCTGGCAAGATCTGACCAATCGTTCCAAAATGCCCCCAAGTGAACAATGGCGGACAGAACCGAAGACTGGTGTGATTCGACCATGTCCGTGGGAAACGCTGAAGTGTTGTTTGCCGGCTCTGGGGCTGCCAAGAATCCCAGTGGCGTGCTGCCTCCTTCACTCGCCTTTGCATCTCTGACAGGAGGAACGCCGCCGGCTCCACGCGTGCCTTCGAATTCTCTGCTAGTCGCGACTCCATGGTGGCGATCACGACTAGCTCGGGGGAGAGTTGCGGGGCTTGTGGGAAAGGGAACTCGGTCCAAGGGCTGACCTCGCTGCCAGACCTCACTGTCGTCAGACGCCAGAGTTGGATGCACAGAAGCTCTTGGAAGGGAAGCAGCCGCCGGCCACCAATCGTAACGAGAGACCGCGCCTCCTCCCTCCCCGGAGGAGGTGACGCCGAGGTACTGGTTTTTCGTAGAAGAGTTTGCTTGTTCTTGTCGGGCCGACAACTCAGTGTCCGCTTTGTTGTTGTTGCACGGAACCCAGGAAAACGCGGAAAGTCCGGCCGAGCTGTGACGAAGACTGCCCAGTTCAGGAGGAGACCACGGCCACGGTGCCATGGTGCGGTGCTCTTGATTGGATACCTCGTTTCCATTGGGAAATGCCAAAGGTGGGAGCAACCGTGCAGGTTCGTCGGCATCAAGCGGGTTGACCGACATAATGATGTTCGAAGTCTAACTCTCTTTCTGTTATTGGCCCTCGTATATCTGTTGGTTCTTCCTTAAGTATCTAAATATCAAACAACGCGAAGGGTGGGCCTATGAGGTGAGGGGATGGAGCTGCATGGGGAACTGTTTTTAAGCCAGTCTTTTTATCCATTTGTCGCGTTTCTGTGACGATCCTGGAGCCCTGAGGGTCGATCAGAACTTTCGCACGCTTGCAACACCCGTGATCGACTGGGCGTGAGAATCGCGGTCGGGAGCGGAGAGGAGTATCGTGGTCGGGCGCTACAATTTCACCCATGTTCGTTGGAGATAACCTGGGAAGGGATTGATGCAAGTGGGAAAAGCACGGTGAACGTGAACGTTGCCCTCTCCAGGCGCGGCGCGGGCGGCACATTGACGCTTCCCACACCCCAGCCACCCAACTTGCCCAGCCGGAAGACAGATAGACAGACATGCGGAGAGACAGAGTCAGAGACAGACAGATAGAGAGAGAGACAGAGGGAGAGAGACAGAGAGAGAGACAGCCATTTTGCCATTGTTGCTTGCTGCACCAGGAAATTTCAAGCATCGCCGCACACACCCCACCATTCGATCCATTGTTCCATCCATTGTTCTCGCACCAGTGGCAGCCACAGCCACACCCGCGACCACTTCCACGACCGCGACCGCGACCACGACCACGAGGAGGACGACGACGACGGCGACGACAACCACGACGGCGCCTGCACCCGCAACCACCGTTGGCACGGAATCCGCCTTGCCAATGGCCCGTGCGATCGCTCGATCGCCACCGCCGCACGCTTCTTTCTGCCACACGTTGTCGTCGGATCGGTGGCATTCTCGCCCTGAGAACTGGCGTCGGACGGGGGCGCTTCGTGGCTTGGCAGCATCGCCGTCGCTGTCGCCGTCGAGTCTTTCGCTGCTCGACGCCGCAGCCGTCCGGCTCGTCAGCAACCCTTCCTGCAGCAGCGACAGCCCCCTCTCTGCCGCTCAGCGATTGTGGCAACAACCGTGGCGAACTCGCCAGATGCCAACCGGCTTTGGCACCATGCGTGGACGAGTTTTCGTCAGCCTGGTGGCTGTGTTGTTGGCGCTCGTTGCCGTTCCTCTCACAGACGCCTCCCCGTTCTTCAACACTCGTACGTCGTCTTTATCAGCTTCACCAGCGCTATTTTCCCAATCGTTCCTTCTCCTCTTCACTCCTTCCTTGCTCATGATACCTCCATCCCCATTCAGCAAACGACCAATGCGTTTCGCAAGGGTTCGTCCCCACGCGGTACTCCGTAACGTGTCCTGTTACTTGTGTGGATAATATCAAAAAGTGCCCGTCCAGCATAGTCGACCCTGCGTTGGCGAACTGCAGGCAAACGGTGTGCGCTGATGGCACTTGTCAGTCTGACTGCACTACGGCGAACGAAAATCCAGTTTGTAACTGTCCTCGTGGATTCAACCTTGGGGACGGGCAGGTTGTGATAGTCAATCCTGTCACGCCCCTCGTTCCATGCAACCTCAAGGTGAGTTGTTTTTCGATCTCATCTTCTGGAGATCATTACTAATCTGTAATTATGTGAAAAGCCTCAAATCGTGAACGTCCCGCAGTACCTTCAGGGATCCGCGAACAACACGGCAAATGCGAACGCGCCACTATGGTCGGCATGCACAGCCTACGCGAACGCAAATAGCAGCACGGTGTTCAGTGTCACGTCATCTACTCTTTACAACGAGTGCGCTATTCCATCTCCCTCCGATCGTACGACCCACATTGGTGCACCCGAATTTCTCGTCGCGTACGTAATTTTCGGGATGGAAATCGCAGTCCTGGTTCTTCACTTCATATACAAGAAGTTTGTCGAACGCAAATTCCGCGACCTTCGACGCGGCCCGTCTGGCTTCGCGCCCCGTGGGTCAACGCCCCTTCCAGCCGAGAGTCCCATAAAAGGTATTCCGGGACCAAGGGGGCCTTCTCTTGTGAAACCGGAGGATCGCGAGTATGGCGTGGAAATGGATGAGTTTGCAGAGGAAGCAGGAATGGTTGGAAAGGGACCACTGCGCGATCCGAATTTGACGTTCAAAGGGTACCGCCCCGATGCGATGGGAGCTGCCGCGTCGGCGACGGCAACAATCACATCCATACTTTGGATCATATTGCTTGCTGTGCTTGTCCTGGATTACTACTCAGTCTTTGCGAGATTCGGCTTCCGCGAAGAATCGGACATGATCTTTTACGACCACTCGCTCCTTTCGAAAGTCTTCATTATGGTGTGGCATTTCGTCACATTCTGGTTTGTCCTGCTCAAAATCCGGCAAGATGCCTCGGACAGCTTTTATGGGAAACGAGTCGCACTTTCCCAAGCGACTTTCGTTGTTGTTGAGAAGAGGATGCTCAAGTCTGTTCCGTTGGCAAACGAGGGAGCCCTTGTGTCGTGGGTCCGACGAACTGAGGCATCCTTCCGCGCTATGACTGGGTAGGCGTCGCTCTTGTTATTTTGCGTCTTGTCTTTCTAAGCAGCGAAATTGTAGAACGGATGTGTCGATGTTCACCGCAGATGTCCAAGTCACCTCACAAGGCCGTCGTTTCATCGAATTCGAATGTGTTCGCTATGTCTACGACGACCGCTATGGCAACTTTTTCCCGTACAACTTCACAGTGGGGCCAACGTTTGCGGACCTCCACCTCCAAAAGGTTGGATTGAGGTCCGCTGATGCGAATGACCGAATGGAGCTGGTTGGGCCAAACGCCATCGTTTTTCCAGAAGACACATTTTTGTCGGCGCTGTTCAAAGAGTTCTCAAGCGTCTTTTACGTGTACCAGATGATGATGCTCTGGATCTGGTAGTAAGTATCTGCTGTCGCTCGAAACATGCACTTTATATTTATCGGAAGGGTGGCTCACATCTTCTTTATTTCTAGTTACTACGCATACTATTACATGGGCCTGGTCCTCACCCTTGTGATTGTCGCCTCTGGTCTTGGAAAGGTCGTTGTTTTCCTGCGTGCACAAAAGCGTGTGCTGTCTATGGCGAACTTTACTGGAACAATTCGGGCACTCAGAGATGGCAATTGGACCCTCCTCTCCACAGACCAGATAGTACCGGGTGACGTTGTGGAAATCGTTGCATCGGAGCACGTGCTCCCTGTGGATGCTGTCCTCGTGGAGGGCGGTGCTGTTTGCGACGAAAGCTCTCTCACTGGTGAAGCTCTTCCGGTGGTTAAGTTTGCCGTGCGAGACGACCCCTCTGCGGTCTTCAAAAAAGATTCGGATGGAAGCAAGACCTACTGCCTGTTTGCCGGCTGCCATGTGATGGAGGCTCAACCTGCGTCGCGCGGCCGGCCAGTCATGGCGATCGTAACGTCGACTGGAGCCCAAACCTCAAAGGGCCGTCTCGTGAAAGACATTCTCTTTCCCTCGCCTGTCTCTTTGTGTTCAACGAGCACCTCAAGGTCGTCTTCCCTCTTTTGGTCGCCTGGGGTTTCGTGATGCTTGGCCTATCCATTGCAATGCTCGGTTCCTCAAGTGTGGACTCCTGGTTCTACGGAATGTTTACCATTTCTCAAGTACTTTCGCCCTTGCTTCCCGCCGTCCTCGTTATCGGCCAGTCGGTGGCATCCGAGCGCCTGGCGAAGAGGGGCATCCTCTGTGTTGACTTGGATCGAATTACCTTGTCTGGCAAAGTGAAGGTCTACTGCTTTGACAAAACCGGCACCCTCACGAGGGAAGGCCTCAACTTTCTCGGTGTTCAACCAGTCACCAGTCTTAATCCCGACGTCCCATCCTTTGGAAAGGTCGTTCAGGATTTCGTCACCTTCCCGGATCTCATGCGCCGAGCCATGTTGACGTGCCACTCTGTTTCGATGGTCGGAAACAGGCCCGTTGGGAACTTTGTCGATGTCGAAATGTTCCGAGCCACCGGCGCCGCCTTGTCTGCCAATGCCGACGAGAGTGGCGCGGGCGGTTCGATGGTGTACCCGACCACGCAAGGCGATCGCAACTTGCACATTGTCAAGCGGTTCGAGTTTGTACACAGCAATGCGTACATGACTGTGCTTGTAAGAGACCCAAACGATAATCGACTTTACGTGTTCCTCAAGGGTATGTTCATAGGCAACCAACCTGTTCCTCCTCGAAAGGCGTCGTCTCACATTTGTGTCTTTTTCATTCATGCAGGATCGTTTGAAAAAATTCGGGAAATATGCCACCCATCGACAGTGCCAACCAACTACAACGACGTAGCACGCTTCCACGCATCGGAGGGCTGCTATGTGCTCGCGTTTGCTTGCCGGGAACTGCCTTCTTCGGTGTCGATGGATGAAGCCGCTCGCTTGACCCGAGAGGCTCTGGAAAGACCCGGCGACCCGTCCACCCGGATGCTGGGCCTGTGCCTTTTCCGAAACGAACTCAAGCCCGACACTGCCGACGCATTGGACGACCTTCGAGACGGTGGCTGCCGCGTCGTCATGATCACTGGCGACAACGCAGACACGGCCGTCTTTGTCGCCCGCAAGTGCCGCATGATCCGCAGCACAGAGTTTGGCGAACCCATCGTGGTCATGGGAGAGCTGGACGTCACCGGAGGCGGCGGAACGCGGGTCGAGTGGAGGTCGGCCGAGTCGCCTGGCGTGAAGATCGACGAGCGCGAACTAGAGGGATTGTTGGATGCGAGCCGGTCTGGCCAGGGCCGACCCGTGGAGCTGGCGGTGACCGGCAAGGCCTTTAATGCTCTCCTAGCAAACGGGAGGATGCGCGATTACCTCTTCGACACGCGAGTCTTTGCGCGCATGTCGCCAGAGGACAAGGTGAATTGCGTCCGACTGCACATGGAACGGGCGGTGACGGCCATGTGCGGCGACGGTGGAAACGACGCGGGAGCACTGAAGGCGGCGCACTCTGGCATCGCCCTGTCGGAGGCCGAGTCATCGGTGGTGTCGCACTTTTCTTCGCGCAACCGCTCCGTCATGTCTTGTGTGGACCTTTTACGCGAAGCGCGGTGCTCGCTGGACGTATCGTTCGCGTCGTACAAGTACCTTATTATGTACGGCGAGGTCCTTTCGTTCATGGGTCTGGCGCAGTACTACTTCACGGTCAACATGTCGCAAGCGATGTGGATTCTCATTGACGGCACGACGGTGCCGCTGTCGTGGGCCCTGACGCTCGCCAAGCCCGCGGAGCGGCTTGCGCGGACACGGCCGACGGCGCGGCTGCTGGGACCCGAGACTATTATTTCGGTGGTGGGGCAAATCCTTATTAACATTGTGTTTATCGTGATCGGCGTCGCGATTCTCTTTGCCAACCGTTACCGTGGCGGGTTCCTCTTTTGCAACGAGTTTGACGGGCGGCTCGTGGACGTCCGGCGGTGGTGGGAGCTTGCCGACAACTTTGAGGGCGAGGTGACGGGCCTCCTGGGCACGTTCCAGATCGTGCACGCGGCGTTTGCGTTCAACATTGGCTCGACGTACCGGGCGGGCTGGTACCGCAACGTGGTGTTCCTGGGCATTTACGCGGCGATCGTCGGCGTGCTCTCGTTTGTGACGCTGGCCGACCCGAACACGCTGGGCTGCCTCTTCCACGTGAACTGCGGCACGTCCGCCGCGCTGGAGCGGCTGAACGCCGAGTCGGGCACGTCGTACTCGACGTCGTTCCTCGGCGTCCCGACCGTGTACCACAGCTTTGCCGGTCACAACGTCATGCCGGCTTGGTTCCGCTGGCGGCTCTGGATCCTGGCCATGGCGAACTTGACGGCGCTCGTGCTCTTCCAGGCGGTCGGCGTGCTCGGTTGGGGACGGACTATCGCGAAGAAGATGTTTCCGCTGAAGAGGCTGGAGTACCGGACTTGAGAGGGGGGAGGAGGGGGTGTGTGTGTTTTCTCTTTCGCCTTTCTTCTTTCCTCTTGGTTTCTGTGTGTGTGTGTGTGTGTGTGTTTTTGTTTTTTTTCCTCTCTCTCTCTCTGCGTTTCGGGATGGGATTGCCTGCGGAAACGTGGGCCAGGCCCGGTCCTGGTGCAGTTAAGCGGCTTGGTGGAAAGCGACTCTATCCTCCCTTCGTAGGCGACATCCAATCACCCATCCTTTTTTTCTTTTTTATTCCCTGGATGCGTCAACGTTCGGGCTGTCACGGACTTAGCTTTTGGTTCAAAGTTTGCCTTGTCCTTTGTTTCGATGGTTCCTGTGTGGTGTGTGTGTGTGTGTGGCTCATCCCCCTTCCTCTGTCCCCTCCCCTCTACGTTGTTTCTCTTCCACCAACGCAACCGGCTTTCTTTGCTTTCCTTTAGTCTTTTCGTTACGGCCTCTCCTTGGCTTGCTCCTCCTCCTGCCGAATTATAAGGAGGGGGGGGAAACAGGCGAACTCAACCGCAAAACAATGAAGGAGAACAAAACCAACGAATGCGACACCACGAGACATTACAATGAAGGTGTCTTGTCCGCGTGCGCGACAAAAGCCGCCCGCTACCTACCCTTCATCCAATTCAGACCCACTCCTCCCCACCAATGCCATGTCCAGAACAAAAAGAGCCCACAGCGAAAAAAAGCGAGCCACACAGGACAACGCACACGACTTGGAAAAGAAGAATGAATGATACCTGGTCTGGGTCACACTCGACTCGAAATATTGACGCAATTTTCAATCAGTGAGTGCCCGTTCCCTTGATTAGACCCGCCTTCTTATATTTGCTACGAGGTTCCCTCAAACTGCCCTCCCTTTCGCCCTTCCACCCAAGGTGGATGGACGGCGGGCTAGCACAACTAGCCGGCCAGCCACAGAGAACAGAGAGAGACCTGACGCGCAGAAACGCGCTTGATTTCTGCAGAACCAGCCCCCCCTTTGGACACCCACCCACCCACCAATCGTCACTTTCCAAATCCACACAAGACACACCCAACCCAACCATTATGCCACGACTTTCCACCGCTCTCGTCGCTCGCTTCACCGCTCCGCTGCTGCTGCGCACATCATCGCCTCCGCTCGCCGGACTTGCCGCCCTGCAGCCTCGCCCCGTCGCCGCCGGTGTCGGCGGCAGCTCCGCCGCAGCCTGGCGGTCGGCGCAACCGCCGCATCCACGGCGGCTCGCGCCGGTCCTCCCGACGGCGGCCGCTCTGTTCGCGTCGTCGTTCGCAACAAGGGCCGCCGCCGAACCCGCGAGCTCGTCGTCGCCGTCCCCCGAGAAAGAGCCGCTGGCGGACCCGCCACCGGCCTCATACGCCGTGCGCGTCGACATCACCCCAACCCCTCCCCGCCGCGCCTCGGCGAAAAACCCCGCCGCCGCCGCCGCCCGCAAGCCCCGCGCCGCCCACGCCGCCGCGGCCTCCCGCCCGCCGGCCCCGCCCGCCTCCTACGCCGCCCGCCTCCGCGCGCTCCCGCGCCCCGACAACCCGCCGCCCAAGCGCCCGCGCAACGCCTACGCCTTTTTCTTTTCCGACTATTTCCAGCGCGCGGCGCGCGACGGCCGCGCCCTCGGCGCCGCCGCCGAACGGCAGCTGCGCGACGCGCCACAGGAGGAGCGGAGCAGGGTCGTCGCGAAGCTGGCGGCTGAGGCGTGGCGCGCGATGACGGTGGAGGAGAAGGATGTGAGTATGTAGTGTGTGAGAATGAGCGAGTTCAATGAGTGCTAACAACCCCTTTCCCCCCTGCCGCCTTCCAAAACACACACACACACACACGCACGCACACACACACACACCAAGCGCTTCACCCAACTCGCGTCCGCCGACAAACACCGCCACGCGACCGAGCACGCGGCGTACATGTCCCAGCGCACGCCCTCCGACCTCGTGCTGCTGCGCAAGCGGCGGCGGCTGCGGCGCGGCGGCGACGGCCCGCTCGCGCGCGCGGCCGCTGTCGACCGCGACCCGGACGCCCCGCGCCGCCCGCTGGCCGCGTACACGCTGTTTGTCAGGGACGCGTTGGCCGGGCGGGTCGGAGGAGGGGTGGTGAAGATCGAGGACGGGACGCCGCAGACCGAGAGGTTGAGGAGGGTCGCGGAGGCGTGGAGGGGGCTTGGTGACGCGGAGAAAGAGGTGAGTGGGTGGGGGTGGGGGGTGTTGGGTGTGTGGTGGTGGATTGCGTCGACTTTCGAAACGCTGACCTCCGTGTTCGCAAAAAAACAATGCAGCCGTACCACGCGCAGGCGGCCGAGGAGCGCGCGCGGTACGCCGTCGAGAAGGAAAAGTACGAAATGGTAAATCCTGCTTTTTGTGTGGGCAAAGCGTTCCTGGCTCTTGCTCACCTTTAAAAAATAAAAAAATAAAAAGCGCACGGGCATGACGGCCACGCGGCGCGAGCTGGACCGCGAGATCGGGCGGGTGCTCGCCAAGCACCGCGCAAAGCGACAGCCGCGGACGCGGCGCGGCGGCGCGGCAGCGGCGGCGGCGAGGACCAAGAAGAAGAGGGTCCAGGCGAAGAGGAAGGCGACGAAGACGACCAAGAAGAAGAAGAAGAAGTCGACGGCGACGACGACGAAGAAGAAGAGCGCCGGCAGCGGCGGAAAGGGCGGGACGAGGAAGGCGAGCGGGCGGGGTGCGTCGGTAAAAAAATGAACGCGAGGAAAGCGTCGTTGAGTTTGTGTGGCCGAGCGGCCCATCGATTTTCATTGCATGCGGCTTCCAAACAACGCGTATGTTATTTTTTTCTTCTTCTCCTTCTTCTACTTGCAGGCATTTCCCCCCGGCGCTCGGTGGCATGCAACAAAAACCTGCGTTCCTTCGGGGGGAATGAAACCAAAAAAAAAAAGAAAGTATTTCGCATAATCCAAACAGTTTAGGGGGTCATTTTTAGTGACTTTCTTTTGTTCTTTCTAAATTTTTTTTTTTTTTTTTTTTGTTTTGTTCGGGTCCGAAGCCCACTATTTGGCTTTTCCGCCGTCTTCAATAAATACAGTAAGAGTCAAACTATTTGAATCCCAAAAACGGGGTCAATTCATTCACCAGTCTGCTTTAGACGCAAGTGCACAATTTAGGAGCTTTTCGCTCGTTAGACTGGAATGATTCTTCACACTTCGTTTCGAACCAACAACAAAAAAAAAAAAAAAAAAAAAAAAAAAAAGGGTGATTGTTCGACATCGGATTGTTCTACAAAGCTGAACATCAAAAACAAAAAATAATGAAAAAACGTAACGCGTGCAAGTCAAAACAGCAAGCTGTTTGCTGAACAAAAATAAAGAGAGAGAGAGAGAGAGAGAGAGAGAGAGAGAGAGAGAGAGAGAGAGAGTGTGTGTGTGTGTGTGTGTGTGTGTGTCAGAGAGGGTCAGAGAGAGAGAGATTCACGCGCAAAGTCGGTATATTCCTTTATTTGCATTTTTTTTTTTTTTTTTTTTTGTTTTTGTACTTGTTCTCGCGCCAAATGAGGGTGCCCACCAAGAAGCAAGGTGAAACGAAAAAAGAAGTGCAATAGTAGCTGAAAGCCAAACAAACGCAGGCAGGGAATGTTCCTTGTGAGATTCGAGGAAATAAATTAAATAAAATAAAAAAGGCGTCCCCGTTTGTTTTTTTTTTCTTTTTCGTTTTTCTGGTTTTTTTTTGTCCCGTTTTTTGGCTTTTTTTTCCGGAGTCTCGCGTCTCCTGCCTTTTTCTTCTCATCTTCGCATCGCGCATCGTTTTCCTTCTTCGCGTTCTTTCTTTTCTTTTCTTCTCTGGAAGCAATGGAAAGGGCTGTCAAGCCACCAAGCGCCACCAGCCACCACCGTCCGGTGTCTTCGTCCTTTTCTTTTCGTTTTTTGTTGTTTCTCTCTCTCTCTCTCTCTCTCTCTCTCTCTCGCGGGGCCAAGTCTTCTTGATTTGTTTATTATTTATTTTTTTTTTTTGTTTTGTTTTGGTCGACGCGCGCTGGCGGCTGGGTATCACAGCCACCAACTCCGGGTGGATTATTGATTGCATCGCGTCCGTCCCGTACCATCCCGTCCCGTCATGCCACGTCCCGTCTACTAGCTCAAGAAGTGAGAGAGAGAGTGTGGGTGGGTTGGCGGGGAGAGGGGAGCGGAGGGAGGGGAGGGGAGGCTTCTGACAGGGTAGGGTAACCGGAGCAACAACAACAACAACAACAACAACAACACACAGGGAAAAAAAACAAAACAAAAAACCATAATGGACGCGCCGCGTCGTTTCTCAGGCCGGGGCCTCGCAGGAAACGACAAGCGGGGTCGGGGGAGGGGTTGACGATGAGATAGAGAAACAATGTAAAGTAATATGATGATGATGATAATGGTGATGAGAGGGAAGCGAGGAGAGAGAGAGAGGGGAGGAGATTGGGAACCAAAAAAAAAAAAAAAAAAAAAAAAAAGGAAAAGAATTCAGCAGGCCCGAGAGGAGTGCACGCGAGATGTGTGTATGAAAACTTTACGAGACGTCAGCAGAGCGAATTTTTTTTTTCTTTTTTTTTCCCTTCCCTCGTCAGATCACAGCCGGCGGCGGCCCGAACGGCTCAGGAACGCCGGGAACGGAATCTCCGTGGGAGACAACGCTGCCGCCGCAGCGACCGACGGCGTCGGGTTGGCAACGTAGCCCGGAGACACGAGGCCGTGGTTGTTGTTGGTGTTCTTGCTGCTGACGTTGATGCTGCTGCTGCTGCTGCAAATGCCCCCCACAGCGGTGGCGCAGAGGGGCGGCGCCCGTGACCGTGCCGCAGTCAGGTGACCACCGTCCACAACGGCAGGGCCACCGGCCGCCGTCGGCAAAAGCGCAGGGACGCCCGTGATCCCGAGGCCGTGGACACTGTCGCCAGCCGCGACCGCAGCAAAGGAAGAGGCGGCCTGCTCCTGTTCTGCCTCCGGGTTCGGCCACCGGAGTGGCTTCTTAAAGTTGTGGTATGCATAGTCGGCGTGGGACTGCAGTGACGGCCACGTCGGATGGTTCAGCCGCCTCACTGTTGCCGCCGCATGCGCGGCGACAGAGAGTGTAGAGTCGAGAGTGGACGACTGGGTGGTCGGCGCGATGCTGGTGCCGCTGCTTGCCGTGGCGGTCGGGGACAGGGAGGGTGGTGAGAAGAGAGAGGACAAGGACGACGTCGACGACGACGTCGAACTGGTGCAAGAAGAGGACGAGGCGCGTCTTGACTGGCGGTGGCAGCCGCTTGCAAAGTCGTGGTGGTGGTGGTGGTGGTGTTCTGGTTGGTGGTGGTTGAGGAGCGGCGACGTGGGCGGTGAAGGCTCTTGGCGGAAAGCGGTGGCGGCGGCGGCGGCGGCGGCGGCCGTGGTGCCGTTGAGGGCGCGCTTCTTCTGCAGCTTGATGCGGAGGGCGTCCTGTTGCTGCTGCTGGTCCAGTTCCTGCTTTTGCTGCAGCAGCTCCAGCGGGCGTAGGATGAAGTCGCGGCGTAAGCATTGGGGCGAGCAGTAAAGCCCCTGGTGATCAATCTTGCGCTCGCAGACGATGCACCACTGCACAAAGTAGTCCATTGTTGTTTTTTGTTGCTTGTTGTTTGGTGGTAGTAGTAGAAGTTGCTCCTCCTGCTGTTGATGCTGGTGCTGCTGCCTCAGGCTGGGGATGTTGTGCTTGATTTCGCGTTGTGTTTGGGGGGAGTAGCTTGTGTTCGCTTGCCTTGCTCTTTCTTTGCGGAGAAACAAGAAGAAATATAGTAAGGCTTTGAGAGCGATTGCTGCTTCTGCTGCGGCTGCTGCTGCTGGTGCTGATGATAGATGATGAGTATAAGGGGGGTGTTGAGAGTGTGTGTGCACAATCCAATCTGCTGGAGACAACCTCAGTTTCTTTCTTTCTTTTTTTTTTTTTTTTTTTGGGTTTCCGAGATCTGACAGTCAGAGACAGAGCGGAGGGGGGGGGAACTTTGGGGGATCACGGAACAGACTGGCAGATTGCGAGGGGGCCGCGCTGTTTTATACACGACCGGCGGGGTGTGTGTGTGTGTGTGTGTGTGTGTGTGTGTGTGTGTGCGTTCACTGTTCACCACCGAAGGTGCGTGATTCAGAGTGCGTTGGATAGCCAGTGACAGAGACAGAGACAGAGACAGAGAGAGAGAGAGAGAGCGAGAGAGCTGCATCCAGCCAGATAGGCGAACTGACAGACAGACAGCCAAGTCAGCTGTGCGTGCGAACGACGATTGGGGATTGGGCAGCGCGTGCGTGATCCGTTTCCCCTCTTCCTCCAATCATGCAGCATTGAACCACAGCACACACACACACACACACACACACTCACACAGAGGCAGAGAGACAGAGAGACAGACAAGCGACAGAGCGAGGCCGCGCAAAAGACCGAGAGAGACAGACCCGCCTTGACATGCGCAACGAGTGCGTGCTCACGCTCGACAAGGAACGCACGCACACAAACGTTCCCACGCGCCCTCTCCCTTCGTCTCTCTCGCACTCTCTGTCTCTGTCTCTCTCTCCCTCCCTGTCTTCTCTCTCGCTTGAGCAATAATTGCGGACGCAAAAGCGAAAGCTAAAAAAAAAAGGAAATGGAAAGCGCTGTCTCCCGCTTCTCATCTTTCTCACGGCGCCCCAAAAACCGTTTTCCATTCTGTTCTCTCTTTCGCAATTCCTTCAATTTTCTTCCACGCATCTTCTTTTTTTGGACTTCTCCAATTTGCGCGAACTCTCGCTGCTCATGTGATTTTGATTGATGACAAAAACGATTTGATTCGTGATTCACCTTCCTGTTTCAGCCACCAGCCACCAGCCCAGCCACCAAGCCCAGCCATCAAGCCCAGCCACCAAGACCCAGCCACACAGCCCCGCCACCGGCTGGCCACCAAACAAGCCCAGCCCTCGATCTATCCGCCCCACAGCCACAACGTCCATCGCAACTCGCCGCCCCCGATTGATTGGCTGGCCATTGCGTGCTCATTCGAAACTGGCACAAGCTGCATAAAAAGAGTGATTGTCTCGAGTGGAAGAAAAATTGTGCGAAGTGGACACGCCATTCAGAAGGTATGATAGCATGGAAAGCAGTGCAATACAGGTAAATGCGGTATTGCGAAGAAAACTGTCGCCCTGCTGCGGATGGAGCCAATGTCACTGAAAAGGCTGTCCCTCCATTTTTATCATTTTGTGTATATAAGAGTAGCTTGCTGCTCAGTCTGGGGATCTGACTACGAATGTTGGCGACGATTCTCTTTCTGGGGTCGGAACGACATTTACATTTTGGGTCTGAAACAGCAATATAATTGCATGGGGGGAACGGCTACTTACAGACTCCCCTCTCCTGATGACCACCCAGACCCCCCTTGAACCACTTGTTTGTTTGCGTTCCCACAATCCGTTGCCCCCCAACGTCGGCGACGTTGCTGAAGCCAATCAACCGTCAATCCCTACGTTCACCGCAGCGGCGGCGTGTGTTGAGCCATGCGCCAACCGAACGTACGTGCTACGCACAGCAATGACGAGAGACGGAAACATCTAGCACCTCTCTACGGTCAAACGAGCGAGCGAGGGCACACCTCGTAGCTCCCCACCATCCGCCGCCACCGCCAGAGTGTCCCTCGCAAATGCTTGTTGCCAGCCGCCGCCGACTCCGAGCTTGCAACAGCGCCGGCGACATTCCCATCGAACGGAAAAACCACTACTTTCGTTCAGGGTTAGGTGTCTCATTGGGAGAGGGGAGACAGTTTGTAGCCGTTCCCGTGCATGTAACATCAAGTAAAAAGCAAGTCCCCCTCCCGCTTGGGTCGGAATGCTTTTCTCGTCATCGGTCGCCTGCCTTGTCACGCACATGGTTGGATTGAGTGGGTGGTCCTTCTGTCAGGGGAAAAAAAAAAGAAATCGCGTTGTTGCAAGAAATGGCCACGTCGTTTGGGCCTGTCCTTGTCAGCAACAGCGGCGGCGATGCCCTGACTGCGGCTTCTTACCGCGACGACGCCCTCCTCGTCGTCGTCGGCGGCGGCGGCGACGGCAGCGGATGCCCATCGCGCTTCTCCCCGCGCAGCCGCACAAACAGCCAGACTTTGGCAAACACCTGCACCAACTGTACCAAACATGGCGTCGTCGGTCGCGGATCCACCACAGGCGGTCCTCCTGCTGCAGCTGCTGCTGATGCCGCCACTGGTCGGGATAGCGTTGCAGTCTGCGCCGGCAGCTTTGACGACGGCGGCGGCAGCGACAGCAGCGCGCGACCAGCACCGCCGCCGCCGCCGCCTCACCGCCAATGCTGCCCAATCTGTCTGGAAACCTTTGACGACCGCGCCGTCCTCACGTCCTGCTTCCACGAGTTTTGCTTCGACTGCATCAGGCAGTGGGCGGCCAGCATCACCACCGCTGCGACTTCCCGCGTCAAAGCTCGGGACGCAGCTGCCGCCGTGGAAGTGTCCGCTCTGCAAGCAGCCCTTTGATGCGTGCTTGCACCGATTCGAGGGCTGCAGCGACGAGGAGAGCAGCGGCAGCAACGGCGTGGGTGATCCGGGCGACGCGGATGCAATCGGGGCCAGAAACAGCGCTGAGCATGATACTTACCGGAACATGCGGCGACTTCGCGGCGGAAAGCCTGCTTATGTCAAGGTAACTTTGCTGTTCTCGAAGTAGGGAACGTGGTAGCAAAATAGTAATCTGCAGGGCTGACACATTTCCATTTCTTTGTTTTTTTCGTTTCCCTGTTTCGCCTCCCCTCCCCAACAGTATCGTTTTGCCGACGCGATCGACTCGCTCAGAAAAAGTACGCCCGCCACTCTGAGGAGCCGGACGCGGGGAGACTCGGTTCGAGGTCGGTTGCAAGCGCTTCGACGACGCCAAGACCGCGGCGACCGGTACGACGTTATCAGTACCCACCTCGACCAAAGCGACCCAGACTACATACGCTTGGGCGGTCTTCTCCGCCGTCGCTGGGTGTACCAGAACAATTTGTTTTGCAAGCATGTCGGTTCGACGATCAGCTCTCGCTATCACAAGTTGTTCACCCCCGCTCAGTTCAAGTCAGGAAAGACCACTCGCGCACGCGTGGTGCCGTTCGTTCGCCGTGAGGTGCAGGCCGTGCTCGGTGACTCGGACACGGAAATTTTGAAGGATTTCGTGGTGGCCGTCATGGAAAGGTAAATTACAGGTCCGTCCCTGCGCTCTTTTGCATACTGCGACAGCTAAAGCATTGGTCCTCTTCCAAAAAACTGCCTTTGTTTTTCTCTATTTCTACAAAATAGAGTGGACCTGCAGAGCGAGTCGGCGCTGGATCTCCTGAGACCGTACTTTTTCGAAAAGACGGAACACTTTGTCCACGAGTTGGTTGCATTTTGCCGATCACCGTTCACCATGGACATATACGACACGGTGGTTCAGTACGACGCCCCAGATGCACGCCGTGAAAAGCCGCATCGGTTCCGGACGCCCCAGCTGGATGCAGGCTCCGGGAGGGCCGAAACACCTCCACCGACCGTCTTGGAATCCGCGTTGCCCCGACTGATCCAAGCACACTCTGGCGAGCCTACTTCAGACGGACAGACCGCGCAGGAACCGCAGGGATCGCCACCGCACGGGCAACAGTCTCAACCGCCGTCGCGGTCACCATCCGCCCACTCTCGATCTCGATCTCGCTCGCCGGACCGGTCGCGTTCGCGATCCCGCCGATCCCCTTCGCGCTCACGGTCCCGATCGCGCTCCCGCTCCCGCTCTCGATCGGCGCGGCGGAGACGCCAGCCACGTCGATCACGCTCCTCCTCCTCGTCGTCGTCTACCTCCTCGGGCTCCCGCTCCAACTCTGGACCGCGCCGGCGCCGCTCCTCTCGTTCCCGTTCTCGTTCCCGGTCCCGTGGAAGGGAGGGATCCCGGTCGTCGCAGCGATCGCGGTCGCGATCGCTGTCCTCCTCGAGAGGAGGGCGCTACCGGCCGAAACAGCGGGAAGCGTTTCGCAAATCGCGAAGCGATCGGCGCCACCCGCTCAGCCGCAGCCGAAGCCGCACCCGCAGCCGCGATCGGAGTCGCAGCCCTCGCCGGTCTCGGCGTCCGCGGCAGCAGTCACGCAGATCGCCGCCCCGTGCGCCGCCGCGGTCCTCTGCTTGGCGAAGCCGCTCTCCCCCCCCTCCTTCTCTTGCCTCGGCAGGTCGACCACCTCCCTCGCTGTCGCCATCGTTTGGGGAAGGAGGACGGAACAAGCACGATCTGTACCCTCCTCCTCCTTTTCCTCGCGTTCGACCCAGGCGCTCGCGGTCGCGCTCGCCGCCGCCGCCGCGAAGGTCGCGCGTGAGCCGGCCGTTTAATGATGATGTCCCGCGCCGTGGTGCTGGTAGAGGCCGGCCGCGGTCGCGGTCGCGGTCGCCGCCGTTTTATCACCAGGGGCAGGAGCGCAACGGGCACGGGCGAGGGCACGCGCACGGCGATGACGATGACGGCGATGTGCGCATGTCGGAAGCGCGGGATGGCGCGGGATCGCGAAACGAGAGACTGGGCGGTGACCGAGGAGGAGAAGGAGGAGGGCCGAACTGGAGAGAGCGGCGGGGCGGGGACGGCCGCGGAGGGGGCGACTGGCGCCGGGACGCGATTGGCGGTGGGTACCGCAGGTTTGCGGGGCGCGGGGACGATGACGACCTCCGGTGGGAGATTTCGGGCCGCGTCGGCGGCGGCGGCGGGAGAGGCGACGGCGGTGACGGCGTCGGGCGGCGCGGTGGAGAGTGGTGGGAGGCTGGTGGTGGTGATGGTGGCGGCGTCAGGGTCGGCGGCGGCGGCAGCGGTGGGTTACCGACAGCGTCGTCGCAGTTTAGCATTGTCGGGCGGGCGAGGCAGCCGCATGTTGGCGGCGACGGCGGCGCGGGCAGTGTGGGCAGCGTGGGCGGCAGAGAGGCCGCGGTGGCGGTAATTGCAGGAGCGGGAACGACGGTGGCGGGGGTCGGTGGTGGAGGTGGTTCGGATCTGTCTGAAGAGGCTCGGGAGCTGCGGCTGCGGCTGCTGCGGGAGAAGCGGGAACGGATGCTGCGCGAGCTCGCGCTGCAGTCGATCGCGGCGCGGCGAGGCGGGGCAGGTGGTGGCTCTGTCGCTGCTGGCGCCGCTGCTGGTGCCGTCGCTGGGGCGGGGACACAGTCTGGGCCAGCAGTGGCAGCAGGGTTGGCGGAGGAGGAGGCGACGGTGGCGGCGATGGCTGTGGACCTGGGCGAGTCCTTGTCCAATGCAAAAGAACGGACAGGAGCAGCAGAGGCGGGGGCAGATGCAGAGGCAAGCGCAGCTGAATCGCAGACGGCTGCTGAGGATATGGTTGGGGGAGGAGAGTGAGAGTGAGAAGAGGGGAAGCGACGACGAACGCCGAAAAACGAAATGCTTGCTTTGCTTTGGTGCGTGCATGGGAAGGGGGTTAGAAATAACAATTGTGTGCGGATTTCATTGCGCCATTTTTTTTTTTTTTTCTGGCGCAATTTGGGTGAGAGAGAGAGAGTGTGTGTGTGTGTGTCAGTGTGCAGGAAGTTTCAAATGTGAGCAAAAATCAAACGGCCAAAAAAAAAAAAAAAAAAAAAAAAAAAAAAAAAAAGAATTAAAAAATGCGCCCAGTCTCTCTCCTCCTCGTCCTCGCAGCCGCCAGCGGCGCCGCCGTCTCAGCGCAGCTGCTCGTCCCGTCCCCCGCCGCCGTCGCCGCCGCCCTCGACTCCTCCCCCTCCTCAGCCTCCTCCTCGTCCTCCTCCATCGCAGAAATCGCCGCCGCCGCCGCTGACGCCGCCCTCGGCCTCGCCCCGCTGTTCCGCCCGGACCCCGCCGACCGCCCGCGCGAGATCAAGGACCGCTACATTGTTGTGCTCAAGAACCGACACGGCGCTGGGCTGAGCGTGCAGAAGGAGAACGAGGACAATGACCAGATGGGGTTTGAGGCGCATGTGCGGTGGTTGGCTGGGTTGCTTGGGGTAAGTGTGATCGTTCGTTTCGATGAGAAAAGAGGGTGGGGAAGGAGCGCTGCTCTGCCACCCTGGCCGCCGCCACCGTCGTCTGTCTTTGGGTTTGGCCGTGCCTCTTGGGAGGAAGCAGGGTCCTCCTTCTCAGACTTTTCGCCTGCTTCCTACTTCGCTGCTCTGCTCTGCTCAACACTCGCGGAAACGAATACTTACTGTAATATCCCCCCAGCACGCCCCCTCGGCGCTCGCCAAGGCGACAGCCTTCTCCCCGTTCGGTCTCTCCCTCCCGACCACCTCTTCCTTCCCGCGCGGCTACTCGGTGCACCTCTCGTCGCCCGACCACCTCGCCGCCGTGCGCGCCCACCCCGCCGTCGCCCACGTCGAGCCCGACCAGCAGGTCTACGCCTCGGTCGTCCAAAACAACGCCCCCTGGGGCCTCGCCCGCATCGCCCACGGCAAGCACCCGAAGAAGGGCGCTACCGACTACGTCTACCCAAAGGGCGCCGGCGAGAACGTGACGGTGTATATCATTGACACGGGCGTGTTCGTTGGGCACGCCGAGTTTGAGGGCCGCGCGGTGTGGGGTAAGACGATTCCTGAGAACGAGCCGGACACGGACGGGAATGGACATGGCACGCATGTTGGTAAGTTCTTTTTTTTTTTTTCTGTTCTGTGGTTGTGCTATTTTTGCTTTTTTTTTTTCAGAATAGCCGCTGACCCTTCCAAAAAAAAAAAAAAAAAAAAAAATTCCAGCTGGTACTATTGCGGGCAAGACCTACGGTGTTGCAAAGAAGGCCACGGTGGTGGGCGTCAAGGTTCTGAACTCTGGCGGCTTTGGCACCATGTCTGACGTGATCCGCGGCGTCGAGTACGCCGCCGAATCGCACCTGGAACGAAGCAAGAAGGCCGCCGCCGCCGACGCCGCCGCGGGCGGCAAGAAGAAGGCCACCAAGGAAAAGTCGGTCGCCAACATGTCGCTGGGCGGCGGCAAGTCCCTCGCGCTCGACACGGCGGTCGACGCGACGGTCGACCTCGGCGTGCACTTTGCCGTGGCCGCCGGCAACGAGAACCGCAACGCCTGCCTGTCGTCGCCGGCCGGCGCAGCAAAGGCCATCACCGTCCTCGCCACCACCGTCGACGACGAGCGCGCTTGGTTCTCCAACTGGGGCTCGTGCGTCGATATCGGCGCCCCCGGCCACTTGATCCTGTCCACGTGGATCGGCGACGATACGGCGAACAGGGTTCTCTCTGGCACGTCGATGGTGAGAGCGCGAGTGGAAGTTGGGGTGGGGGTGGCCGTCGGATGTGCGTGTGTGTGTGTGTGTGTGTGTTTCCTGACTCTTTTCCCTATCCCTCCCCGCTTCCCGCAGGCGTCTCCGCACGTTGCAGGCGTGGTGGCATCCCTCCTGTCGCGCACGGACACAGAGTGGGCCACCCTCGAGCCCAAGGCGCTCAAGAGCAAGCTGATTGAAGTGTCGCTCAAAAAAGTCATCACCAACATCCCCGAGGACTCGAACACGAAGAACCGCCTGCTGAACAGCGTGCCCCCGCAGCAGAAGCACAAGCACGAAAAGGAAGAGGAGGAGGAGGAGGAGGACGACGACGAGGAGTTTGATGACGACCACCACCACCACCACCACCACCACCGCCACCATCACGACCACGATGATGAGGACGATGACGAGGAGGAGATTTGATCAGCCTGCCAGTCGTGTTGTTTCTTTTCTTTTCTTTTCGTTTCCTCTTTTTTTCTTTTGTTTTTGGTTGCTTATTCATTCCTTTGCTTTTTTTTTTTTTTTTTTTTGTTTTCTCCTTCTGCTTGTGTGGATGGATGGGTGGATGGACGGATGGATGGCTCGATGAATTTAGCGCACACGCCGCCACCAGCCAGCTCATACTAGTCCCACCCCCCACGGGCTGATTCGTATGTTTCTCTTTCCGTTCCATCGTTTGCTGTCTGGAGCTGCTGGCTGCCTGCTTTTTTCTCTCTTTCTGTCGACCTTCCCTCCCTCACATACTTGCGAGATTGATGATGATGTTTTGATGGGCGATGAAGCGCAAAGAAAAACAACATCGTCTCGCACTTGATTTGTTCGAAAGGGCTGGGAAAGGGCCGGTGGCGTAGCGGAGTTTGAAATTTGGCAACAAAACAAACAGGCGCTCGGCGCGCTCGCTCACCACCCAACGCACCGCCGAACAAAATAATCCCTTTGGGAATCAGCAGTGGCAACCCGACGACACTCCCTCCCCCCGGCCTCCCAAACTTTTGCTAAATCCCCAAGGGCCAAACACTAACAGCCAGCCAGCCTAACCTAACAACGCACACACCCCCCAACGACCCCCCCGAGATGGGCGCGCGCCAGTCCCGTCTACGCCACAACGGCGCCCCGCCCCTGCCCGCTGCCGGCGGTCCTGCTGCTGCTGCTGATACCGTGACGGTCGCTCCTGCCAAGGACGCCGGCGGTCACCGCGTCGCGGCTGCTGGTGCTGCTGCTGCTGCCGATCTTGCTCCTCCTCCTCCTCCTCCTCCTCCTCCCGCGGAGGCCGCCGCCGTCGCCGAGACAGAGACGGCAACGGAGACGGCGACCGGGACTTTGCGGCGGCCGCCGCCGCCACCACCGGGACAAAGTAGTAACGGTGGCGGTGGCGGCGGCAGCGGCGGCGGCGTCGGCGGCACTGGGGACGGGTGGGATGAGGGGCGAGGAGGGCGGGAGGGTGGCGGGAAGGAGGAGGAGGGGGTCGAGTGCGGTGGGGAAGGGGTCGGGTGCGACGGGGCGGACGAGGGGGAGCACGACCAGGACCACGACGACGATGACGAGGCGGGGGCGAGGGGGGCGGCGGCGTGCTGCGTCGACCGCCGCGATCACGGCCGTCACCGCAACAACAACAGCAGCAGCAGCAGCAGCAGCAGCAGCAAGTGCAACTGCACCGGCCACGGCCGGTTCCACCGCCACCATCAAATCGACGGCAACCACAACCACCACCACCACCACCACGCCCAGCTCCTCAACCACCACCACCACCACAACCACGCCAGGCGACGACACAACCAGCACCACCACCTCCACCACTACCACCACCACATGCACCACCACCACCATCACCACCTGCACCACCACCTCCACCACGGCGGCGGCGCCGCCGTAGCACCACCCCCGCAGTCCGCGCAGCACCCGCAGCCGCTCGCGCAGGTACCGCCGCCGGCGGCGGCGGCGGGCGAGGTCGCGGCGTCGGCGGCGCGGAGGACCGGCGGCAAGGGCAAGGCGGCGGTCACGACGATCGAGCGGGTCGACTCGGGGATCGGCGCCGGGGTGGGGGTCGCGGTCGGTGCGGAGGGCGGCGGCGTTGGCAGCGGGGATTGCTGCTGCGGCGACGCCGACGGCGGCGGCGGCGGCGCAGCGGAGGCGGCGGTTGTGGATGCGGTGTGGCGGACGCGTGCGGGGCCGGCTGCGGAGGCGGAGAAGCGGCGGGAGGGCGAGGAGGAGGAGGTGGTGGTGGAGGAGGGGAAGGGGGAGGCGGACGGGAAGCCGGACGACGACGACGCCGACGCCGTCGGGGTGTTTGGGTGCGGTATCTGTCTCGAGGCGGTCTCGGCGTTTGGTGAGTGCGCACAGTTTTTTTTTCTCGGTGCTGTCTTCGCGCCCGCGGGTAGCTAATGGCGCCCCGCAACAAAACAACAACAACACCACCAACAAACAACGACGACAGAGAAATTCGAGGTGTCCGGGTGCGGGCACGCGCTCTGCCGCGACTGCGCGCGCGCCTTTATCATGGACTGCATCGGCTCGCGCCGGTTCCCGATCCTCTGCCCCCTCTGCACCGCCGCCGCCGCCGCCGCCTCCGCCGCACCCACCGAGACTGCGACTGCGACCGCACCGCCGCCGACCACGGCCGCGGTTGGGACGACGCAGGCAAAGAGCGGCCTGCGGAGGAGGATGAGGGGGGCTGCGGCCGCGGCGGCGGAGACCGCTGCTGCTGCTGCTGCTGTTGCTGCGTCGTCGTCGTCGTCGACTTCGACGTCGCATGCTAGGAAGGAGAGCGCGGCTGAGATTGGCGTCGACGCGATCGTGCTGGTGTTGGAGCCTGACGAGATGGTGCGTGTTTCGTTCTAGTTTGTTTGTGTGTGTGTGTGTGTGTGTGTGTGTGTGCGTGCGTGCATGTGTGCGTGCGTCCGCACTTTCCTAACCGCCCCTTCCTCCCTCCCACCCCCCGCGCTCTCTCTTCAGCACCAATTCGACCGCCTCGCCCTGCAAGCCACAATCGACCGCGACCCTCAACTTCCACCGCTGCCCGACGCCCGCCTGCGCCGGCGTCGTCTTCACCGACGACCCGTCCCTCACCCGCCTCACCTGCCCCGTCTGCGCCCACGCCTGGTGCCGCGCCTGCAAGCTCAACACCGCCCACGACGGCCTGTCGTGCAGGGACTTTCAGCGGTGGCTGGCGCGCTGGAGGAAGTCCGAGGGACGGAGGAGGAGGCGGTGGGCGGCCGTTGGTGGTGGTGCGGGGGTATCGGGCGACGGCGGCGACGGCAAGAAGGGGGCCGGGCACGGTGTCGCGCCGCCGGGAGGGGACGCGGTGGCGGCGTTGGGCGGGTTTGATATGCGGTTTGAGGAGATGGTTTTGAGGGAGGGGTGGCAGCGGTGCCCGACGTGCGGCGCGGTTACGTCAAAGGCGCAGGGTGAGTGTGTTGTTGTGTGTGGGTGCGTGTGTGTGTGTGTGTGTGTGTGTGTGTGTGTGTGTGTGTGTGTGTGTGTCAAAATGCGCACCAACTCTAAATCGCCTTCCCTCACTAACCATTCCATCTATCAAAACACACACATTGTTACCATCGTATCAATGCACACATGAAAAAAAAAAATTGCAGGCTGTAACGTAAGTGTGCACATCTCCTTCTACTTTCTCTTTTTGGATTGCTATTCGCTTGCATTTGCTGACCCAGCCCCCTACCGCAGAAAATGGTTTGCGAGCGATGCACAACGTGCTTTTGCTTTCTCTGCGGAATACAGCTCGACAAGAAGCGCCCCTACGCGGTAAGGCCTTTTTTTTTTTTTCCGCTTTTCACGCCCACCTTGGGCCAAACCGTCTCTTCGCACTGTCCTCATTACTTTATTTGGGTTCTTTTTTCTTCTTGTCCATCCCCCCAACACCCAACACCCAACACCCCGCCTTCTTCTTTTCAAGCACTATGCCGCCCGGTTTTCCAAGTGTTACAACAAGCTCTTTGACGACAAGCAGCCGTCGAGCATCGCCAATGCGTTGGTGTAATGTATGGTGGTGGGGTGATATAGAAAAGAAAACTAAGTCGGAGGAGGCGGGCAGGGTGAATTGGGGAAGCCGTCAAAGTGGGCGAAGAGCTTTCATGTTGTCCTTTTTTAAGCAACCCCCCCGCTCCCCGCCTTGCACCAACGTTCGTTGGGTAGGAAGTTTTCCTCCTCCTTGCCACCGCGTTCTGACGTTCATTCCTTCCTCTTTTCCCCAAGCAAGCTGTTCTACTTATCCTAAGTTATTACTGCTCCTCTTTATTCCCGTCGGAGACGGAATTTCCGTAGATTTGGAACTCCCAGCGTTGTCTTTTCAACCTGCTCGAACGGCTCGATCTCCTCCTCCTCCCCTCCCCAAACGCTCCACTTACTTTTGTTGGGGTGGTTTCTCTGAAGCGAACCCGCCCTCCCGGGCGGCGGAGGCTTCCTCCCGAGCACTACTTGCTTCTACTCTGCTTGCTCTGCTCTTTTACTTATCTCGCTACAACCCTTCCCCTTCGTTACGGACGTATAATTGAAAATCGCCTCTTCCCATTTGCAGTCCCCACGGAACCCCCTGCTTATGCATTTCAGTCGCCGCAAATTACTCAGCCCCTCCCCCCCGTTTGTTTCTGTTGACGTTCATGCTCTGCTTATGTTGAAGTCCCCCCCTCGTGTAGTTTTTCGCGTGTGACTCTGACGCACCCACTCGCGGCCCTTCATTGTTCTTCGTCTGCGCTAAACATCTTTCCCCGCTTCCCCTCCCCTTCCCTCCGTGCTTTGTGTAGCCCCCAAACAAAGGAGCCCCATAATAATTATCCATCGATGCCTCGTGGCTCCCTTTCCTTTTTTTTTTTTTTTTTTTCCCTTCTGTTTCCCCCTTGAATGGTTTGTAATTCTTCTCTCGCGCGCGACCGACGAGCGGAGGAGCTGGGGAGTTGTTGAAGAGAGTTGGTGGGGCCCGCAAATGAACACTTGGGTGAAGTCGGTTGTACGCACGGTGCACAGCGCGGAAAAACGGATCGAGAGAGCGTTGCGGGGACAAGACGGAGAAAACCCTAACCCCACCAGTAAATCTTCATAATAATGCCTGCTGTTGCCAACAACGGCCCGACGATCATCACGGGCGCCTCGGGTAAGCGGCGGCGCCAGCGTGCGCGCGCGCGCGAGGCGAAAGCAAGGACGAAGACGGATGGGGAGGGGTCGCCGACGCGGACGGATGCGCGTGGTGAAGGCGATAGTGCGTGCGGGCGAGGCGGGGGGCGATGACCCTCACGACGCCACCAATCTGATCGCGACGGATTGCACCGGTGATATCGCCCGCCTCGGCAACACGATGCAGCTGCGCTGCATGCAATTGCACCGGGCCGCCCCAGCCCCCACTGCTCGTTTTGCCTTTGCCGCTACCTCCCAACCCTCGCCACCACGCCAAATACCGCACTCGCAGAACAACTCACCTCTCGGTGCATGCACTTTCCCCTTTCCCACAAAAACTAGGCCTTCTCGGGCGCGCCGTCCTTGCCGCGTTCCAAGCTGCCGGCCATGAAGGTTCGAGCGCGTTGATACCCCCACTGACTTACGCAATGTTTGATGTCCACTTTCACTACCAAAAAAAAAAACCAAAAAAAAAACACAACACGCATCCAAATGAACGTTCACAGTCAAAGGAACCTGCTTCTCCCGACCTTCAGACACCCTCATCCAGGTACGGGTTCTTCTCACAGCTCTTTTGATTCTCAGAGCATCCTCAACGTTTTCTCTCCCCCCCTTCCTCCCCTCCAACAAAAGCTCGACCTCACCGACGAACCCGCGACCACAACCTTCCTAACGTCCCTGACCCCGCCCCCGCGCGCCATCATCCACTGCGCCGCCGAACGCCGCCCCGACGTCGCCGCCGCCGACCCGGACCTCGTCCGCCGCCTCAACGTCCGCGCCGTCGCCGCCCTCGCCGCCCTCGCCCGACGACTCGGCGCGTGGTTCCTCTACGTCTCCACTGACTACGTGTTCGACGGTCGCAACCCGCCGTACGATGTTGACGCCGTCACGAGGCCGTTGAATTTGTATGGTGAGTCAGGGCGGGGGAAACGTCGGCTCGTCGTGGAGTTCTGGTGTCGAGATGCGTCGTGGATCTCTGGTTTTTTTTTTTTTTTTTTTTTTTTTTTTTTTTTGCCAAAAAAATGAACCCCATTTTCACATTGTAGGGGAAACCAAACGGGCCGGCGAGCTAGCGGCGTTGCAAGAACTCCCGCAGTCAGCCGTTCTCCGCGTTCCGATCCTGTTAGTCAGATTATTTTTTTTTTGAGTCACGTCTGATGTTTTGTTACCGTTTCGTTCGTTCCTCTCTACTTTCCCCATGGTCCCCTCATTCGATCCCTTGAAAACAGGTACGGTCCCGCGGAAAAGCACGAGGAGTCGGCCGTCAACGTTTTGATTTCCGTTGTGCTGGTAGGGATTGGGGGCTTGTCACGATCACTGGGTCGAAGAACTTACTTAACAGCTGCCCTCCCCGCCTTCACCCCGACGAATGGGCGTTACTCCCCTCAGAACTCTTCAGCAAAAGTCAAGATGGACGATTACCAGAAGCGGTTTCCAACAAAGTACAGTTTTTTTTGTTTGTTCCCCCTTCGTGTGTGGAAGTTGTTGCATTGAAGCGGTGCTGCGGTGGAAACACATATTGCTTCTTCCATCCCTTCGCTTCCCCGTCTCCACCCCGCGTTATTGACGTTTTTTTTTTTTTTTTTTCCTTTCTGGACCTTCTGTCTGTGTTCAACAGCGTTCAGGACGTTGCGCGTGTGATCAAGGACATGTACGAGCTGGAGGTCTCGGGGAAGACGGAGGTCAGCGGCATCTTCCACTACACGGCCGAGCAGCAGATGACAAAGTTCCAAATGTGTGGTAAGCGTTTAATTTTTTTTCCCCTGGTGTGGGAATGGGAAAGAGCGGCGCCGAAACAAAAAAAAGAAGAAAAAAAAAAAAAAAGGTCCACTCACACTGCCAACTGTTGCAGAGGTGTTCGCTCGAGTTTTGGGAGCTTCGATAGACCATCTGGAGCGAGTCGGTGAACCGCCGAAGGATCCCGTCGGTGAGGAAAGAAGAGATTGTGTTTTCGGGGGGAGATCGATGGGCGTTGTGTGGGGGTTTTTCTCTCTTGCCTGTTTCCATTCTGCTCACACACACTCGGTCTCGCACAATTCTCGTGCGCCATCACCCGCACTTCTCCTCTCTCTCTTCCTCCATCTCTGCACGCTTGTCCACTATGCTCACTGCACCATCAGCGACGCGGCCGGACGACTGCCACCTGTCGACGCGCCGCCTCCGCGACGAGCTCGGCGTGGACGTGTCCCACCGCGACTTTGAGGCGTGGTGGCGGGCCGAGCTCGGCGGCGCGCGCTTGTAGTGGTGGTGGTAGCTGTAGTGAGTGAGCGAGCGAGTCTGAGCAGCGAGGATGTTGGGTCCCTGTGTTGTTGTTGTTGTTGATGGGTTGGACGGGGTTGGTTGGGGGGTTGGGGAGTGGTTTGGTCCCTTCGGGTTTGTAGTAAAATAAAGGACTGTTTTTTCCTGAACAACAACGCGTCATAACGGCATGAATCTTTGTCTCTTTCTACTCTCTGTCTCTCTCTCTCACTCTCTCTCTCACTCACTCACTCACTCTCTCTCTCTCTCTCTCTCTCTCTCTCTCTCTCTCTCTCTCTCTCTCTCTCTCTCTCTCTCTCTCTCTCTCTCTCTGTCTCTCTCGCGTTATCTTCACAGTGGTGCTCTGTCTCTGCCGTGCTCCCAGCTCATATCGTCGTCACCACTGTGGATCTGTTTGTCTGCCTGTCTCTCGGTCCAACAACTGCGTTTGCTCCTGCTCTTTGCGCGCCTCGTCGTTCTCGCCCTCCTCCTCGTTCATCCTCCTCATCCTCGCTACTGCACCAGGCAAGCAAGCAAGCAGGCAAGGAAGCAAGCAAGCAAGCACTATCAAGCAAGCAACCCAAGTACTCGCGCGGCTCTGCGGCAGCCTTTTCTACCTCGCCCACTCCCCCCCAGTCCTCTCGATATGGCTAGCTCTGGACAAGGCGGCGGGAGCTACTTTTCGTCGTTCCCGTTTGGACGCAGTAGCACCACCAGCAGCACCCCACCAAAGTCCTCGTCGTCATCCTCCTCCTCTTCTCCAAACAACAACAACAACAACAGCGGCGGCAGCGCTGCCTACAACATGCCCTTCGACGACGCTCCCCACTCCTCCTCCCCCGCCTCCTCCTCCTCGTCGTCATCGTCACTAGCCTCCCCAATCAGATCGAGCGGCGGCTTCAAGTTCCGCACGCTCGTCGGCGGCACGTTCGACGTCCCGCTCGAGCGGGTCGGCCTGTTCCGCAACCTCCAGCCACCGAGCGAGCGCGAAAAGGCGCAAGCGCTCAAGTCCGTCGGCGTCGACCACCCGTCTGACCTGCCCGCCACCCGCCACCTCATCGACCCCGCCACGGGCCTGCCGACACCGCACCTCGCGTCGTTCGGCGGCGGCGGCGGTGGTGGCGGCGGCGGCGGCGGCGGCGGAGGAGGCAGTCCAAACGATCCGCGCCGCCGCCGCGGGTCGTCCGAGCTCGACGACGAGGACCTCAGCATCTACAACGCACGCACCGCGTACGCCTCCGCCCCGCTGCTTCCGACCGCATTCGCATCCTCCTCCTCTTCGTCCTCCTCCTCGGCTTTCTCGCACCCCCGCCACTCGAGTAACAGCAGCAGCGCGGCGACGCCGCCGCGCGGGGTCAACGGAGTCGGTGGCGGTGGTGGTCGCCGCGCGGGGGCCGGCGGTGTCGCGGCGGCGCGCGACGCGCTGTACCAGTTTTACGACGTGCCGTGGTCGACCGTGTTTGGGCTCAACTCGGTCAACCGGCGGCTGCTGCTGGTGCTGCTGTTCCTCGGCGTCGTGTCGGTCGTGCTGCACGTGTTCAAGATCGACCGGTGGCTGCTCGAGGACGAACCGACGCGGTCCATGAACATGAAGCTCAAGGGCGGCGAGGAGGCTGGGAAGCACCGCGTGCTGTGGGAGTAGTAGTAGTCTGGTTTGGTTGGTTTGAGTCCTACTTTAAGTAGTAGTAGGTGGTGGTAGGAGTTTGTTGTGGAGATTAGACGAACTGAACCGATGGCTGTGTGCGGTTATTTTGCTTTCCCCCTTCTTCTGGTGTTAGTTGTGTTTGTGTGTGTGTGTGTTTGTGATCGGAAGGAAAAGAGAAATATAAGTGGTCTCAAATGGTTCGTCGATTGGGTTTCCTCTGTCCTGAATTGTTGCTTACTTTGCATCTCAAGAGGAAAGCAACAGTGCACATACATTGGCGCGAGAAAGAAGACTAGCTCGCTAAAAACGAATAGCGCAGGCCAGCCAGTTCATTCATTGTCAACGTTGATAACTTTCGGTCCAAGCAGGCAGGCATGGTCAGGCTTGTGAGTGTCCAAGATCCTGGTCGCAGGTTTGCCGCTTCGGCTCTTCTTCGAGTCCTGTGTGCGTAGTGCACACAGAGTTTTCTAAAGCAATGTGGATGCAATGCATATACATTCAGTGTGCGCATGTATTTGCAATAAGGCAGAACAAGGGCATACGCTACTCAGGGTGCACCTCTTCCTTTCCCCTCAGCCTCGAATAAATTAAATATTATTCACAAATAAGCTCTTATGGCCCACCACCGCCGCCACCACCACCAAGACCACAGCGTGGCGCCGCCGCCGCCGCCGCCGTTCCCGCCGCCGTTGACTGCGGTTGCGCCACCGCCACCACCGCCACCACAACCGCCCATCGTCGCTGCTTCGGCTGAGGAGGCGGCGGCCGCAGTGCTCGCAGAGCGGGACCCTGCCGCCGTTGCCTCGGCGCCCTCCTCTCCGCTTCACTTGTCCTCCAAGCGCATTCTTCTTGCCCCTTTCTCGTCCTCATCCTCCTCCCCTCCGACACCTACTGGCCCGTCATCATCATCATCGTCGTCATCATCGGCCCAAGGCTTTAACAGGATCAAGGCTCCCTCCCTCCCGCTCGAGGTTCTCTGCAAGATCCTCGCTCCGTTACCCCTGTCTGACCTGACTGCCGCCCGCGCTGTCAACTCGCCGTTCCGCACAGCCGCCAGGCTGGTCGCCTCCGCCCTCCTGAAGCGGTTGTGCAGCTTGATCAACCGCATCGCGTCGTCCCCGGTCGATCTACCCGAACAGGAGACCCTCGAAGTGTCGCTGCTGACCTCGTCTTTGCGCTGCGCATCGTCGATCGTCACCGTGTTCCGCGTCGATGCCGACCACATTGAGCTCCTTCGCGCCACAATCCGCTTTACTGACAACGAGATTGCGGGCCTCGTCACGGCCTGCATCTTTGAGGCCGAGGCGGCAACGGACGCGATCGCCGGCACGACCAGCTACAACCCGTATGCCGCTTTTGCGAGGGCATTGGATGCTTACAAGACTCTCAGCCTGTACTCCAACGACAGTGGCACGACCGAACGCTGGCTCCAGCACCGCATCATTCAACTGGCAGAGGCGTTGTCCAGTCGGTACGAGCTTATATCTGCCATCAGCGCTCTCACTTGGGCGGTAGGCTCCATCAAGATTGGTCCTCACGGCGACCTGTTCTACTGGCACTCGCCGGACTGCCTGGCAACCGGCCCCGGAAGAGGCTCGACAAAGCCTCATCGCCTGACCGGAGCCTTCTTTTGCAAGATTCTCGACATCCTCTTGCAGCGCATCCAGAGCCCCGAGGTGCTCGCCTTGGCGTGGAGGCTCGCCATTTGCATGCTCCTTTCTCCTCTGTCGCACAAGTACATGGGGCCGGCCAACACGGATATCTTCCACAAGTTATGCGCTCGCATGCCCGAAGGCCGCGTCAAGGCCATTGGCGACCTCGCGGCAAGCAAAGTTGTGCCATCGATTTACCCCTCCGACACAAAGCAACGCACGCTGAACCACCTGCTGGACGTGTTTGGCGGGTGGGAGTCGTTGGCCGCGGAAACAGACTCGTGCGTCCTCGTCAAGCAGGACGACTGGGCCTTTCTTTTTCGCGCGTGCCTCCCCACCTTGCCCTTGCCCGCGTTCGAGGGATACTTTATCGCCGCAAAGTCCTGGATCTCGTCGGAATCAACCTGCGTGCTTGGCGGCAAGACGCTGTGGTCCGCCCTGGTCAAGTGCGATAGCGTGACGCCTGCCCTCATGGTCGAGTCCGTGTCGGCCACGTTGACGGCTTTAAGGTGGCTGATGCCGTCGACCGCGCATCGTGCGGAATCCTTCCTTGTTCTCCTCGAGCACGCGGTCGAATATCTCCGGCGTATGCGGGCTGGCACGGTTGGTGGCGCGTCGGACGACGATGCCGCGTTCAGTCTGGAGCTCGAGCTGTGCAGGGCTTGGCTGTTTCTCGTGGACAATATCAACGATTCCTCGCTCCACTCATCCGACCGAGTCATGTCGGCCCTGGCGTCGCTCCTGCCAGAGATGCAAGTATACCTTGCGTGGGAAAAGCTTGTCGAGGACCGAACCGTGCGATCGACCGCCGCCGCAGAGTCGATCATGCCGCAGCTATCAAAGAAAACGCTCCATCGCGTCTTGGACTTTCTCACGCGGCAGCAGTTTTGGAGCTCGCCGGCTCCGCGTGATTACTCGATTTTAGCTGCGTTTGTCCGGCATCCAAACGTTGTCGCCTCCCAGCTGAGAACCATCACCACCAAGGCCATTATAGAGCTGAGCCACCGACCGCCCAAGCTCATATCCATCAAGCTGGTCGACACCGTCTACGAGCTGTGCCGAAAGAGCAATTTTACCGACAGCCAGCTGCTGTTCGACGCACTGGCGGGAGCAGTCCAAGCGTCTCTGGGGGGAAGCGGCTTTCAACCTTTTACTCGAATGATTTCGGCGCTGAGCCTGATCGCGTCAAAGACAAAGCTTCCCGACTCGACTCCCATGTTCCGAACGCTTGCGGACATCTGCATCACTGCGCTGCGGACCAGCGCGCCGTTCAAGCTCCGCACGAGCGAGTGGAACTCGCTCCTCGACCAATGCACGCAGGCGCAGCGGTCGACCATCGTGCACCTCGTCGGGGCCTGCATCGTCGCAAGCCTCTCTGGCGACCACCACATCTCGGCGACGCCGATGGCCGCTTCCGCTGTGGGCGTGGGCTCCCCCTCTGTGGCGGACAACCCGCCAGCGCCAAAGCCCCCGCAGGTGCCCGCCGAGGTGCTGCTCGCCGACTTTCCGCTCTCGCGCCTCGCGCACGAGTCCCCCCTCGTGGGCGACCGAGTTCTGGTCCCGCGTCCCGGCCTCGGCCACCCCAGAGTCGACCCCCGTGCTCCGCGCCGTCGGCGCAAACCTCCTCCGCATCCCGCTGCCCCCCTCCGCCTCCCCGCGCTCCTCGCTATCACCGCAGTACCTCCAACAGCAGCAGCAGCACCACCCGCACGACAGGGACCTACCCCCGGCCTCGGGCCCCCGCGAAACCCACCTCGCCGTCGCTTTGGTGCGCCTGCTCCGCGACAACCCCGTCGACCACCACGTCCTCCTCCACCACCACCACCACCACCACCACTTTGCCAGCCCGCTCGTCGCCGCAGCCCTCGCGCGCCGCCGCGCCGTCGTCGCCGCCGTCATGCGCCTGCTCAAGGGCGCCGACGAACTCCCGCCACCGCCGCCGCCGCCGCCGCCCCCGCCGCCGGCTCCCACTGCTCAAACTACGTCGACGACGGCGACTGCGGCAGCGACGACAGCAGCGGCGGCGGCGGCGGCGGCGGCGACAGCGACGACGTGGGAAGACCGCGCGTGGCGCGCGCTCGTGCGTCCGCGCATCGACCTCGGCCCCGTCGGCGTCATGAGCGTCGTCGTCGAGACGGGCGTGCTCGCCGACCGCGTCATCGACGTCTGGGAGAGGCTGCTGGAGCGGCGGCAGCCCACGCGCGCGGCGTAGGGAGGGGGTATGGCTTCTTGAATCCCCGCTGTTCTGATTCTTTTCTTCTTGGCTCTTTCTTCTTCTTCTTTCTCTTCCTTGGGGGCGGGGCGGTGGAGGTGTGGTCAAAGTGATGAGGAAACACCCTTGTTAAGTTTCGCTACTCAAATAAAAAGAAAAGACGCCCCCCGAATCACGCGGGTTGTTCAATAGATTCTCGTACTTTTTTTTTTTTTTTTTTTTTTTTTTTTTTTTGTTTCCCGTTTCGCGGGGGCATGGGGCGCGTTGTTTTCGGGGAAGAGGAGGGAAGGCGGGGGAGGGGAAAGGAAACTCGATCAATTTTTGATCCGACAACGCTCCTTGCAACAAAAAAAGTTGCGAAAAGAGCAGAAAGCCGGTTAAGCTGCAAAAGTAGAATAGTACAAGAAAGAACAACAAAAAAGAAAGAAAGAGAGAGAGAGAATAAGAGCAGTCAAAAAGGGTACAAGGCGGAAGGGGATAACAATTGATTTATAATTCGAAGGAACGGAAGGGGGAAGAGGGAGGGCGCTTTTTTTTTTTTTTTTTTTTTTTTTTTGTTGGTTGGTTTCCCCGTATAAATGGTATACAAAAAAAATACACAGTTACAGTAGAAGGGAAAAAAAGGCCCTCGTTTTTTGGAGAAGAAAACACAAGAAAAACACGATACTTTACAGAGACGGGCAGCCAGAGTGGGGTTTGGTTCATCATCATCAAGGGTGGGGGGTTGACGGCAGCGCTGGGGTGGGGTGGGGAGTTGAGAAATAGATGAGGTCTGGGGGCGTACGGGATGAGGGGAGGCGTGGGGGTGGGGAGAGAGAGAGAAGTCAGGGACAGCCGTAGTGCTGGGAGGGCAAAGGGCCAAGAGAAGAAGAGGTTGCAGCGCGGGGTGAGTTTGGAAACGGACCCGGGGGGGTCTTTGTCCCCCTCTATTTTTTCTCTCGCAAGTTGTCCCTCGCATTCTCCCACTCCTTTAAATCCACCATTTCAAGTCCCTTCCGGCACCCCACCCTACCTTAACACAGGAGGTGGCTTCACCACCTCGCCAGCTGGTACGCGCCGTATCCGCCGCCCCCACCCCCACTGCCGCCGCCGCCGCCGTCGCCGACCGTCGCGCCCGACGCAACCGACCCGCCGCTAAGGCTGCCCCACCGCGTCAGCCCCGTCCCCGCCGACGGCAGCGGCGGGTACGCTGCTGCTGCCGCTGACGCGGGGCCGTGCGCGTACCCGTAGAAGTACCCGCCGTCGCCGCCGCCGCCGCCGGTGTTCGTCGTCGCGGCGGACACCGGCGATCCCGGCTGCGACCCGCCCCCACGGAGCATCAGCGAGGCGGCGGACGCCGCGACGATGGGGCGCGCCGGCGCGACGACGACACCGCCGCCGCCACCAACGGCCTGCGGCGGCGGCCACGGCTTGCGGACATCGTCGCTCAGCGGGGGCGGGGGCGGCGGCGACCCGGCGCCGGAGGTGAGGTGAGCCGGCATCAAGATGACGCTCGCGCCGTCGCGGGACGATCCGCCCGGATGGGACCTACCGCTGCGGTGGTCCGGCAGCGCGGCCAGCGGGTTGATGTCGGCGGAGGCGGAGCGGTTGTTGCCGGCGGATCCCGAGGCGTGGTGGGCGTAGAGGAGGAAGCGGGTCATGAGGATGTCGAGGAGGAGCAGGGTCGGGTAGGTGCCCTTGACCATCCATGCGAATTTGGTCGCGTTGCGGATCAGGAGGGGGCGGGTCTTCGTGTGTGGTCGCGGATTTGGTGCTGGCAAAGTTGAGGATGCAGACTTTTTTTTTTTTTTTGTTTTTTTTTTCGGTTAGACGGGGAAAAAACAAGGCGGGGAAGGGTGGGTTCAACAACGTACTGATGATGGTGTTGAGGAAGATGACGGCGAAGCGCGGGATCGACGAGTTGAGGAGTGTCTGCACGACAAAGACACCGTCCTGTTCCCCAAAATCGAAACACGTTACCAACTTGATCACATCGAAAAAAAAGACACGTAGACAAAAGTCACGTGCACGCCCGTCCAATAAAAACTCTCTCTACCGACCTTCTCCGACTCGCGCTTCTTCCTTGCATAGTCGATGACGTTCAGGACCAGCAGCACCATGAGCACCAGGTCGGCGGTGCCCCACACCATGAAGGCGTAGTTGTGCGCCAGCTCAATGTCGTCCGTCATCAGCTGGTTCTCGAGGTACCGCAGCCGCCCGATGTTGGCGCGGCACCCCACAAAGCCGGCAAAAACCACGAGCAGGATCACCTTGAGGACCTTGTTGAGCGTCGTGCTGCGCACTACGACCATTGTTTTGATGTAGGAGTAGTAGACGGTCTGCGGGGGAGGGAGGAGAGAGGTGTGAGACACACAAATAGGCCCCATTTCTCTCGCGCAGCCAAAGGCTGCGCAAGCACACGAACGCACACAGGCGCGGGAAGCCGAAGGTCGCATTATTCACACACACACACACACACACACACACACACACACACACACACACACACACACACACACACACAAAGGTCCTTACCGAGCTCTCATGCAGTACCCAATTCACCTCATTGACGGCCAGCAGCCACGCCCAGGCCGGAAACCCGCAATTGACGGCGCCGATCCACGCGGTCTCGACAAGCGTGCCGACGAATCCCGCCGCGGCGTGGACGAGCAGCACGCGCCAGAGGGTCTGCCCGCGCACCGAGAACGAGTAGCAGTACATGATCAGCGCGCAGCCGACCAGCGTCGACCACTGCAGCCCGGCGTTGATTGGCTCCAGCCAGCACACGTCGAAGGACGTCTGCGGCAGCGTCGAGTTGATGACGAGCAGGATGGGCGCGGTGGTGGTGGTGGTGGTGGTGGTGTTGTCGGCGCGGGCGGTGGATGCGGCGAGGAGTGAGGCGGCGAGGACGAGGGCGAGGGCGGGGTGGTGGTGGTGGCGGTACGTGTGAGTGGCTGTGGTGGTTGTAGTGGTTGTGGTGGGTGCTGGTGGACGGCGGGGTGCCGACCGAGCGATGGTGGTGGTGGTTGTGGGTGCGGCGGCGGCGGCGGCGGTGCGCCGGGAGTGTGGGCGGGCCGCCGCCGCTGCAGGAAGGTGTTGTTCTTGGTGGCATTCGAAGGATCTGTTTTTTTTTTTTTTTTTTTTGTTTTTTTTTTTAAATCTGCCCTTGTTCTTCTTTCTTCTTTCTGCTTGCTTGGGTGTGGGGAAGGAGGGAACGGAACAGAGACGAAAAAGGGAGAAAAGATGTGTGGCGCCCGTCTCTTCCGGCCCCTCGCGCTTTTGAAAGAGGGCGTCGAGGGTGGTGGTTGAGGAGGAAGGGAAGGTAAGAGAGAAGTAGAAGAGGAGGAGGAGGGCGGAGGAGGAGGAGGAGGAGGAAGCAGAAGAAGAAGAAGAAGAAGAAGAAGAAGAAGAATGGGGAGCGGGAGGAGGGGAGGGCGGCGATGACGGGTGGCTGGAGAGACGAGCTGCCTGCGACGGCGATGGGTGCAACGTGTGCGCGCGGTGTGTGTGTGTGAGTGTGGATAGGGAGAGGGGGGAAAAAAAAGGTTGAGATCGGGAGGGAAGAGAAACGAGAGAGAGAGAGGAGAGAGAGGATAGAGAGAGAGAGAGAGAGAGAGAGAGAGAGAGAGAGAGAGAGAGAGAGATAGAGGAGAGAGAGAGAGAGAGAGAGAGAGAGAAAGAGATGTGTGTGTGAGTGAGTGATGCATATGCGGGCTTTTCTTTCTTTGAATGGCGGGCCACCCCACTTACGACTGTACTATACAGCATGGGGAAAGCCCCGTGCTTGTCTGTCTATCTGTCTGTCTGTCTGTCTGTCTGTCTCTCTCACTGCAACCGCTACTCTAGTCGCGTGATGATGGCGGATTGATAATGGATGGATGGGGTCCGCGAGGGTGGCAAGACAATAAGAAGAGACAGTCAGAAGGTGTGAGGGAGACAGACAGAGAGATAGAGACAGAAGAGAGAGAGAGAGAGAGAGAGAGAGAGAGAGAGAGAGAGAGAGAGAATGCAGAGAAAGGAGGATCGGAATGAAAAAGACTGCAACACGACAAGAAATCTTTGCAGCAAACAAACAAACAAACATTAAGCACTTGATTCCAAAAGAAGAAGGTGAAGGAGGAGAAGTATTAAAATAAGATAACACATTCTTATAATTCCGACTCGCGGAATTCGTCAAACATAAATCCTAAAGTCACTGGGAAAGTCCCGAAAAACCGCCTGTTGGTTCCTGTTTTCATTCATATATTAATATTAATACACATTTCATTTCTTCCTGTCTTCCAGGAGCAAATTCTTGCCATTTTTGGGGCGAACTTTTTCGTTCTTTTTTCTCCACCGCGTGACCACGTAGGAGGCGGAAAGGCCGCCTTCATTCGGGCTGTCTTCCCCCATGCAATCCAATGCAGGCAAGTTACTTATTCGTGTGGCGCCTGTCTTCCTTCACCCTCTTTTCTTGCACAGCTGGGGCTCATGCAAGGCTCGTGCAACCTGAGTCAGTCACTCCACTCACGCACACACACACACACACACACACACGCACACACACACACACGCACACACACACACACACACACACACACACTGTCTTGGCGCTTCACGTGGCCCACCCATGCAGCAGCTCGTCCACTCTCATCCGCAGCCCGCAGCGATCGGCCCACGTTTTTGTAAATAATTAGCTTGGAGGGCCATCCTCTAGCTTCTCGCGTGACACGGTGCTCATACGAGTTTCGTCCCTAATAGATCTGTTCGTTGCAATTATTGCGTCGCACAGCATGTGTAGTAATCGTTTGCTTGCACACATGAACATCTCGAGGCTTTGAATTTTTTTTGGCATGTAAATATTTATTGCATGGGTGGAACGATTAATGCGGCCGATGGCCTTTGCTCGCGAATTCCTTTTTTCTTTGGTGGTTGGTGGCAAAATATTTACAGAGCGTGACAATTTTCTTGTTTTTTTTTGATTTTATTTTTTTTCTCTTGCATTCAAGAGTCAGACAGCGCAGTCCCGAGGTGAACGAGCGCGTACCCGAGTCGGCCGAACTCCCCAGAGAACCACCACTCCCGCGCCCGGGCGTCGCCCCAGTGCTTGCGCTGAACCGCGTACAGGCCCGCCATGAACCGAAACACGGCCTTCAGCATGTTCCTCGTGGCCTCCTCGTCCTTGAACAGCGTGCCCTCGGCGAGCGCGGCCCTCTCGGTGTGCAGAAACGTCCGCCCGTCGCAGTCCTCGCGCACCATGCTCAGGACATAGCTTTCCGGCTGGTGCAGCTTCGGCAGCACCACCTGCTTGAACTTCCCGCCGCCCTCCAGTGACTTTGCCGCGAGCACCGCGTTGACCCCGACGTACACGCGCAGCATGTAGGACACGAGGAACGACCAAAAGTTCCCCACCGCCTGCGACCCGAAATTCGTCGCAAACGTCGCGGACAGGTCCCACCGTCCGCCCGCGTTGCCCGCCAGCACCAGGTCCGGCCGGCTCCGCACCAAAAGGTGGTAAACCAGCTCGCAGCGGCCGTCCCACCAGAACCAGTCGTAGTCAGGGGCGGACTCGATCGACGCGACGACCGACTCCAGGCTGTTGTTGGTGCCCGCGTGCACACGCGAGAGGTCCGCGTCGCCGATCGCCACCATCGCGGCGTCCATGCTGGCCACGAAGCTCGCCGCGCGCCGCCGCACCTCGCTCCCGACGCCGTCGCGGCGGATCCGCAGCCGCCACGGGTCCATCTGCAGCTTGAGCGTCGTCGTCGTCGTCGTCGTCGTCGTTGCCCTGGCCGGCCTGCTGTCGCGGTCGTCGTCGCCGTCGCCGTCGTCTTCTCGAAACAGGATCTCGTCGAACCGCGTCGACCCGCACGCCGCGGCCGCGGCCGCCGCTCCACCCACGCCGTCCGAGTCGCGCGCCTCGGGACACACGTGCCTGCGCAGCCGCGGGTGGTGGTCGAGGACCAGGTAGTGGCGGCGCCTTGTCGGGTGGATTCTTCGGCAGACGTTTCCGGCGGGCATGGCGACCGGGTTGGGGGCGCCCTCGGCGGGCGACTCGGGCCCGCCGTCGAGGCAGAAGAGGAGGTCGTGCCAGCGGATCATGTGGGCGAGGTGCATGATGATGATGATGATGACGGGGGGAGAGGGGGGCGGAATAGATTGGAGGAGGTGTGCGTGTGTATGTGTGCCCGTGGATGGGTGTGTCAGGGCGATGGTCTTTTTATTTGTTGCAAACCAGAGAAAAAAAAAAAAAAAAAAGGAAAAAATAAGAAAAAAGAAAGGGAAAAGGGTAAGAAACTGCGGCCGCAATTTTTGTGCGAATTCTTCTGTACCTGATCGAACGCCTGCTTTTGACTTCGCCTCTTCCCATTTTCGAACGGGAGCAACACAAGCTGGAAGAGGACTTTTGTGCTGTCAGATGCTGAGCATTCTGTCTGCATGGGCAATGAGACAGCCAGGATTTGGGATGCGTTCACTGGCCCAGGAGCTACACTAGCTTGAAGGACACACTAATCATGTCAATTCTGTAGTATTCAGCTCTGATAGGCAGTTTGCTGTGTCTGGCAGTTATGGCTATACAAGCAGGATTTGGAATGTGTCCAATACTGGCCAGGAGCGTCAGAAGCTTGTGGGACACTGCGGCTCAATTGACTTAGCTGCATTTAGTGCTGATGGGCAGTTTTTTGTGTCTGGAGGCAGTCAGGATTTGGAAGGCATCCGCTGGCAAGGAGTTATATTAACAGAATTTGAATTTGCGTTCGCTGGATTCAGTCCTGACGGCAAGTCTGTTGAATTGGTATATAATTATTATTGAGACAAAATGGGTTATCATTTCAACAGTGCTGGAACAGGATCACATTACTGGAACTATCGGATCCTCTATGCAGAAGTATTCTATATGTAATCAGTTTGGGGAGAGCCTTGATACATTCTATGGGCACATGCAACCAGGTTTGGTGTTTGGTTCATGTGAGACAATACTCACTCCTTTGACCCTGGGATCTGGGCCCTAGAGTGAGGGAAAGCAAATAATAGGCTAAAACTAACTTTATTGGGTTGTTGTCTAGGGGGTGTTTCAGCCCTACTACTTGCCTAGTCCACGAAGTATCCCTACTGATCTGTCTAACAGGGGTCTCAAACACAAAGAATGAACATTCAGAGGGACAATCCTCTGAAGGATCGGTTGTGACAGGCAGAGCCCGTTGGAGTGCGTCGTGCTGCTTGGTGCGAGGAAAAGGAAAGGGAAGAGGGAATAAAAAAAAAGAAGAATCAGACTTGTCAATCCTGTTACATCGGTGCTGGAGCACTGATTACTTGCGTGGCTGAGGGCTGATGCGAGGGGAAACAGAAGGGCACTCCCAAGGGCGCAACACAACTGCAGAATAAAGAGAGAAAGAGGGAAACAGGGGTTCTTATCTCAGAAACCTAATCTCAAATACAACAGGAGCGGTTAATAGCGACAGGACAGACAGGGAGCGACCTAGTGCCCCTCGTCGCGGATGGTGCTGTGGGAACCCTTGTCGTCGCCAGTGACGGGGGGAGAGAGAGAAGGGAGTCGACTATGTAGGGGTCGGAAGGTCGCCAGCAGGGAACTCGCACGCAGAAACACCTGCAATCGTACACGCACCCCGCCAGGCTGTGTCCGCTTGATCACTCGACCAACGGGCTTTATCGCATCGCACTCATACTCACACATCTCACCCTCACAGCAATAGGACCGAGGCAGGCGCTTGTAGATCGAACTCTCAGGTGTCAGGGGCTGCACTGGGCGCAGCCACCAACACCCTTGTGGGGACAGGAAGGTTGGGGACGACGACGCTGTCATCGTCGCCACCACCACCACTGTCGTCGCAGTGGGCAAACGCCAGGGATCCTCACTCCAACACAGAGCCGGCAATGTCACACAGTCGCTGGTGGGGCCAGCGGCATTCCCCACCCACGGCCCCTTAAGAGGAGCCCCACAAAGGGACCCTGTACACACCCAGGTGTGTACCATCTCTCACTACCCTCACCTTCACGAGCCAGATGGATTTGAAGAGACTCTGTATTGGTGCCAATGGACAGAAATCAGATTGAAGAAAAAAAGGAAAAGAGAAATGGCCCAAAAACAGAGAGAGAGAAAATTGACAAGTCAACCCCCCTGACTTGGAGCATCCACCACAAATGCTCCAAGTCCCCCCCCAACCCTATGCGTGTATGTACAAGTGCCAAAAATAAATAATAAATTAGGCGGGCTTGGGGTACGGCCTGTCAGGCACCCCATCCCTAGGCAGTCAGGCAGTCTCCGTTAGTCACCGAAAAAGAAAATATGTTGAGAAAACCCTGGCACAACGGAAACTGTTAAGACAAAAGTAGTAAAAGCAGGCCCAATAATAAAGACAGGTTAGCTGCAAATACACTTTGATAACGCCTTGGAAACTAAAGAACCGGGAGCAATAATAGGGGTCCCGATCCTTGCGGTTTTATGACAGGTATGCTTGTTTTTGCGAATAAAATCCCTAGACTTTATCACTGAGAGCTCGGTGTAGTCTCACATTCACCCTCAATTCTACCCAAGCCTTCTGCTGGCTTCCTCCTGAATTTCGTGGTAATCTGCAATTCTTGTCACAGCAGTCAATTTGTTTGCTTACAAACCCAACCTTCAAATTGATGCCATTTCTAAGAAATTAATTCTGCTGAAACCGCCTTTCCCTCTACCTTTTGAACCTCCTATAACACAGTCGTGCTACCTGTCATTGGGTTGGACTCTTCGCACTCATGAGGAGCTGGTATGCCAGTCCTGCTTGTGGTTCGACCTTATGTTGCCCAGGAGAGTAACCTTACACCGCCCAGGAGCGTAATCATCTTACGTCAACTCCGTTCATTTGGAGGCAACTTTAATAAACAACCTTGCACGATGTTGACGGACTGTTCATAGTATGGGAAGATGTAGAATGATGGCCTGTCCTGAGGGATGGATGTAGTGGAGCGTGGAGGAGATGCCATATTCCTTCCACCTAGGCGAGTGCCACTGCCACACCGTTAGGTAGTAGTCACGACGTGCGAGTCCTAGTATAGAGTTGAACCGTGGTTCCCCCTCTGATAGACGCTGTGGCTAGACGTGATACGAAGGTCTCATACGATGTCTCCGTTTCGGTGGTGATCAAAGTACCTTTGCCTTCGGTTTGCCCATTCAAATTGAAGCCCTTTGCAGTTGATGCACAATGATCCCTTTTCTATTTTCACCCTTTCGAACGAATACACTGCGCAATAATCTAGTCCATCTTTCTTGCTGCGAAAGGTTGAGTTACAACAAATATGTGCGAAGACTCCACTTTCAATAAAGGACGTTAACAACCGTTCCAACCGTCCCACCAAACCGCCCATCGTCAAACGGCAAACGCCGTCGGCCCCGTCAGGACCTTCGACACAATCCCCGCTTTACCGAGCTCCTCCGCCAGCTTCAGCAGCGCCAAGTCGCAGCCCTTCCTCGCCAGCACGCTGATCGTCACCGGCAGCGCCGCCACCTCCGCCGCGCTGATCGTGCTGTTGTACAACACCTGCCCGATCGGAATCACAATCTCCGGCACCGCACCCAGGTTGGCGATCCGCCCGCTGCTGAACCCCGACGGGATCGACGGCGTCGAGAGGTAGGCGTTGCGGTAGGAGGTCGAGCCGGCGGATTGCGGGTATAGGAGGTAGTTTTGCGAGCACTGGGTCGAGGAGGCTGGGAATATGCTTTTTGAAAGGAAATCCGTGAACTTTTTTTTTTTTTTTTTTTTTTTTTTTTTTTTTTAAGCGTTGGTGGGGCGGTGGGTGATTCGTGTGGTTAGCTTTTCAAAGCGAAAAAGCGTATTGCGTCCAAGGAAAGACTTTTCGCTTACCGCTTGCTTGCGCGCGAGGTTGTCGATGTAGACGGCTTCGCCCTGGGCCACCGCCCATCCCCACCGGACGATCGGCACGGGGTCGATGAAGGGAGTTTTCCCGCCGGTCTTGTTCTTGTAGTCGTTGATGAACGGCACCGCCAGGTTGTCGTACTGGTACTTGCCGATGATGACCGGGTACGTCACGTTCAGGTACGAGCTGAGCGACGCCGTCGAAACGTTCGCCGCGGTCCAACTGGTCGCAAACGACGTGCGGTCGACCTTGGCCCCCAGAAACTTGACCAGCGACCCCAGGAACCCGTCAAAGATCTTGCCGGCGGCCGTCTTGGACGTGAACGTCCCGTTCGCACTGTAGTACGACGACCACAGGTCGGACGGCAGCAGAAGCGTCGACGCCTGGTCTTGCGAGGACGCGCTGGCAAGGACAACTTGCGAGTCGGCGTAGAAGGTTTCGCCGATCTGCCGGAAGAGCTCGGGCGTGCGCGCAAAGTAGCCAGCAGTGTCCACTATATGGCAAGTGTTGAGATTACGGTTAACAGGGAGGACAAGCAGCAAACATTCCTTCGGAACTCAACTGGAAGCAGCGAGAGGCATAACACCGGTCAAGCTGACGGCGTCCTGCGACGGGCGGATGCCGTAGATACCCTGGACGCCGGCTGGCCCTCGAATACTGCCGCCAGTGTCGGAGCCCACGGCCGAGTCAAGCCAATCATATGCAGCCATCGCGGCGCCGGAACCCGACGACGAGCTGGACGGGCCCTGGTACCCTTCCCCGCGCGGGTTGAACGGGCACAGCTGGTCAACCCAGTCGGCGGTCGGGCTCTCACCGTTCGCAAACTGCGACGTCTTCGTCTTGCCGACGACCACGGCGCCGGCGGCGAGCAGCCGCTTCACGACCACCGACGACTCGCGCGCGGCCGGGTACAGCGCGTAGTACGCGCGGCTGCCGCACCCGGTCTTCACGCCGGCCACGTCGTAAATGTCCTTCACCGCCACCCGCAGGCCCTCCAGCGGCCGCGCCGTCGTCGCCGCGCCAAAGTAGAGCCGCGACGGCACCGGCACCCCGACCGCCGCCGCGCCTTCGCCGTCCGGGCTGCCCAGTGCCGCCTGCGCGAACGACTGCGCCGACGCGTCCGCCGCCGCCGGTGCGCGCGCGAACAGACCCGAGGTGAACGCGTACTGCGGGTCGGCGTACACGCGGTAGACTGGAGCGAGGTGCAGCTCGGCGGTCGTGGTCGGAACGTAGACGAATGGGCCTGAGCGCACTGTCGTGGTGTTGGTGGTTGGCGCGAGCGCGACGTAGGAGCCGCCCGTGGCGGCGTATGTGTTGCTCGGGGACAGCGTGAAGACGCTCTTGTACCCTGCGCCTTGCAGCCCGGCCGCGGCGTCTGCGAGCCAGGTGTCGCCGCAAGCTCCGGCCCAGAGGAGCGTATCTGGTTGAGGTTTTTGCGTAGCAGGGATGGAGGACGGATGAAAGATGATAATGAGTAGCCATTGAGCACTCGAAAAAGGAGCTCCAACGGAACACGCAACATACTAGCTAAAAAGTCCTTCGACCACACATCGTCGATGGCGGCGAATGAAGCCAACGTGGCCGTTATATCCGCCGAGCAGTTTGCCGGGGCGGCCACGACCGTCACGAGGGCCGGGAAACCGCCGAGCGGGGCGGCAGCGGCGGCGGTAAACCCGACCGAGTACAGCGCGCCCGGCTGTGTCGTGGCGACGTAGCTGACGTCCGAAGACCCGGCAAAGGCAAAGTAGTCTGGCGCGAGCGAGCCGGTCGCGAGCGGCACAGCCGTGGCCGAGCAGGCGGCGGCGGCGGAGGAGGTGGACGATGCCGAGCTCGGCGTGGTCGCCGAAGTGGTGCCGCTGCCGCCGCCGCCGCCGTAGGACCCGCTCGGGCCTCCGGACCCTGCCGTTGTCGTGGGGAGCGGGCTGCCGGTGGAGGACTGTTCAGCACCAGAGTAGCCGGCGGATGTGGTTGTGGAGGGCGACGCTCCTGAAGAAGTGGACACGCACGGCTTGTCGGTGGAAGGGGCAGGGGCGGCGAAGGTCGAATCGGGGCCGAGGGCGAGCGCGACGGCCGCCGCAGAAAGGAGGGCGAATGCGCTTGCTTTGCGAGTCATGTTTACGAATGGGGCGGGAGTGCGGGGTCTACTCTATCGGGAGTGCAAGCTACTGTTTTCTTTATTCGCGGGGGTCTATGCGGCTTGCCTTTGCGTACTCTAAGTGCTGTAATGTGGCGGTAGCCGGGAAGGGGAGTGCCGTTAATTCAGGGCCGTGTCTGGGGCGAAGGACGGAGCGTATTTAAGGCAGGCGGGCATTGGAGCAGGTCATTGCGGAATGCTGGCTCTCTCTCTCACACTCAGTCTCTCTCTCACTCTCAGTCTCTCTCTCTCTCTCTCTCTCTCTCTCTCTCTCTCTCTCACGCTCTCATTCTCTCTCTCTCTCTCTCACTCTCACTCTCACTGTCGCTCTCTGCACGCACGTTGCTGTCGTCGGGTCTCCAACAATATTTGCGCGCTGCAATCCGCCCTCCTCCGTCTCCGTTTGTCTGCCTGCCTCGGTCTCTTCCGTTTCCAAAACAGGCTTAAATGAAATGGTTCAGATAACGCCTGTCTGCCTGTCTGCCTGTCTGCCTGTCTGCCTGTCTGCGCCTATCATTTCTGTCTTTTATCTCGGAGACTGTGCTGCCAGCGGATGTGCTCTTCTCTTATCAGAGGATTCGTCCGATATCTCGGACCGTGGGGCAGAGAGAGAGAGAGAGAGAGCGAGAGATGTGAAGCCACTGTAATCTGGCTCTCTCTCTTTCCTTCAAGGTCTCTCCCTCTCTCTCTCCCTCTCTGGCTCCTCTTTGTCTCTTACTTTGTGGTACCTAGACGCTTATCGGCGGGTATCCAAGAGTAATTAGAGACGGGGGCTACAGAGCGTGTCGGAGCGAGCGTCGAGAGACAACAACAACAACAACAACAACAACAACAACAACAACAAGATGCCGAAGGAATCTTCTGCACTCTTAATTTTTCCCCCCACGATCGAAGATTTTATAGAATTGACAATGCTTATTCACATCAAGTATTGTTCTCAACTCCTCTTCCTCCAACCGAATATTTCCCATTTCCCTTCACGTTTCCCAATCCCGCAATTGCACGCTCCCGGTGATACTTCCTTCTCCTAAACTTGACAGCCCGACGGACTTCTATTTACCTTGATCAGATCCCAGATAAGAGCAAAAAGGGAGATCAATCCGTAACAGGGGGTTTGCAGCCTCCTTTCGTTTACTGTAAGGTCAACAAGGAGAAGTTCGATGCCGTAAAGAAAAAAAAATAGATTTTGCTGCCATAAGATACGCAACAGAGAGAGAGAGAGAGAGAGAAGAGAGAGAGGAGAGAGAGAGAGAGAGAGAGAGAGAGAGAGAGAGAGAGAGAGAGAGAGAGAGAGAGGCCAGTCAATCAGTGAGTACTCCCAGAGCGTCTTTGGCGGATCGAGTTTTTTCCCATTAGAATCGACACCCGCTTTTGCAAGTCGTCCACGTCGCAAACGTTCAATCCATGTCGGCCTGATGGCGGGGTTTCAAGCTGCACCCAGTGTTACAAAAAGTGTAGAAGCTTCGAAAAAAAACATGGTTTGGCGGGCGGGGAACTACCTGGGAGGGTATCCGTTCCAGCTGCCGCGAGATTTGCTCGAGCCTTCGAGAAAACTCTGGAGAGTCAAGCTTCGTTACCGCGATCTTTTCGCCAGCTGATTGAGCAACAGCGATCTTAGCGTCAATCTGGGCGACGGCTGAGGTGGGGTCTCTTGCCGCCAGGAAGCGTCGCGTGCGTTTCAGCTGACGCCGCTCGATTTCCAACTTGATTTCCGCCAGTCGACCTTTCGACATTGGAGCACTTGGAAAGATTATGTTGCTGTCAGTGCTTGGCCAAAATGCAAGCTTGTTTTCAAGGCAAGGGGTGGGGGAGGGGGAGAAGAAAAAGAAAAGGATGCAAACCACAGCTCTTCGCGGAGCAAGTCGTCCAGGTCCGACTCGCTGGAAGCCTCGTCGTCCATCACGCCTTCATGTGGCTTTGTAAACGCGCTAGCGAGGATTCTCCGTTCGCTGAGTTCGCGCTCTCGGCCAGGTGACGTACCCAAAACATCCTTGTAAGCCGCCCGGAGTTTTTCGCGTCGCTGATGGACCTCCGCCTCGGCCGCCTCAATCTCCAATTTCGACACTTCAAGCCGCTCCCGCCGCGCCTGCCACTCCTGCTCCAGCTTTGCAAAGACCTTCTCCTCTTCGAGGATCTTTGCTGCGTACTCTTCCCGAATGCGCAGCTTCCAAGCCTCAAAGTCTTCCTCCATCTTGGCCCGGTGCGCATTCTTTTCGACCTCCAGCTTTGCGCGGATGGAGGCGGTCTCCTCGTCACACTTTGCTCGAAGCGCTTGAACGTCCTTTGCAGACATTTCGCGCAGCTCGGTCTCCAGGCCGCGCAAGTGCTCCATCGCCTTGTCCCGGAGGTCCAGGACGCGAGCCTCGCTCTCTTCCGCCACCGCGGCCGCCTTTTTTTTTTCCGCCTCCCGCACCTCCCTAACGAGCTTCTCGTACGCCGCCGCCTCCTGCTCGCGGATGCGTGTCACCTCGTCCTCGCGCGCCGCGCGAAACGCCGCCAGCCGCGCCTCGGTCTCGCGCCTGACTTCCTCGACGGCCCTTCGGAACCCTTCCTCCTCCTCGCCCTTGCACTTTGCCAGCCGCGCGCGAATCCTCTCCCGGACCGCCGCAACGTCCCTCTCCCCGGCGACCTCCTCCTCCCTGTGCACGTCCGCGACCCGCCGCACCCGCTCCACCCGCCTCCGCATCGCCGCCTCCGCCGCCTCCTCCTCCTCCAGCAGCGCCCGCGCCTCCGCCCGCTCCCGCGCCTCCTCGCACTTGCGCCGCAGCTCAATTGACACCGCCTCCTCCTCCACCGCGACTCGCCGCTGCATCCGCTCCCGCAGCCCGGCCACCCGCACCCGGTACTCCGCCTCCGCCTCCGCCTCCGCCGCCTCCAGCCGCCGCTCCCACCGCTCCCGCACCGCGTGCACCAGCCGCGTTGCGTACGCCGCGTCCACCGCCGCGTCCAGCCCGCCGCCGTGCCCAAAGCCGCTGCCGCCGCCGCCGTTCTCACCGCCACCACCACCACCGCCGTCCCAGCCGCCGCCTCCGGCCTCTTCGTCACCGTGCGCCCGCCCGCCGCCGAACCCGCCGCCCCGAGCCCGCAGGAGAAACAGCCCCGGGGCAACCTCGCGCCGCCCACCACGCCTCCGCCGCCCCCCCGACTCGCTACCGCTCCCCGTCCCGCCCTCATCCCCGCCCACCGAGGACAAATCCGGATCCGCCCTCTCCTCCTCCTCCTCCTCCTCTTCCACCGTCGACCACGACCCCCGCCCACCGCCACCGCCGCCGCCGCTTCCCCGCGCCGACGACGACAACGACTCCGCCGACACCCCGTCGCCCGCGACACCTTCCTCTTCGTCCACCTCCTCCGCCTCCCCCCCCGCAACCTCCCCGGCCTCCCGGCCCCCCTCACCGCCGCCGCACCCACCCACAACCTCCGCGCCCCCTCCACCCGCCGCCGTCGCCACCGCACCGACCGCGTCCGACCTCCTCTGCGCCCGCCGCCGCGCCCGCTACGCAGCCGCCGAAACAAAAAAAAAAAAAAAAAAAACAAGGGAAAGAAGAAGTATCGAAAAAATAATTTTAGCACACACCCGCTCCACCCCAACCATCCTTTCCCGCGACTTAAACCAAAAACACACACACAAAACTCACCTCCCGCCTCTCCTCGTCCTCCGCCTCCAAAACCCGCTCCCGCTCCGCCCGCGCGACCCCGCGAAAGTGCGCGTCCACAGGGTGCTCCCACTGCGCCGCCCCCGTCTCGCGGTGCACGTAGTACGCCCGGCCGTCGCGGCTGCGCCTTTTTGGTGGTGGTGCGCGGAAGGTTGTTCGTCACCCAGGGGGTTGACCGCAACCATGAAAAAAAAATAAATAAAAAAATAAATAAAGCTAAAAATCACACACACTCACACACACACGGCGACGTTCGGCAAACGCCGCCCCACATACCTGGCCTCCCAGTACGGCGGCATCCGCGTCCGCAGCGCCTTCTCCGCGACCCACAGCAGCGCCGCGTCGCGCGGCGCCGCGGCCGGGTTGAGTCCGAGGACCTCGCGCGCGTACCGGGTCACGTCTTTTTTTTTTGGGGGGGAGGAGGAGCGGGCGGTGATGAGGCAGTCAGGGTGAGCGTCGCTCCACACCCTTCCCGCCGGGGGGGGAGGTCTTCGAGACGACAATTGGAAACAAAAAAGGGACGCACCGCGCGCGTCAAAGTCGTCGCCGAGGTCCGCGCGGTCGTCCACGTTGTCGGCGGCGGCGGCGGCGTTCTGTCTGGTTTGGTTTGGGTGCGGGGGGGCCGGAAGGGGAGGGGGTGAACAGTGTGCGATCAGCCAACTCCGATCACGCGGCAATACTACCTTTCCTAGATCGCAAAACGATCGGCCCATGGGTGGAGAGTTTACGCAGGGTTGCGCGGCGGAATGAAGGAGATGGAGGGAGGTTAGCGGGCGTCCAGATCTTTGGGGGCGCAGCAGGCGACCCAGTTACCGGTGGTGCCATCCTTATCTACTTCGCCGCAGATTTGGGCACCCCGATTTTTCAAACTCCGATGAGCCTTTTTTCTACTTCCCGTTATTTCTTTTCCTTTTCCACACCATCCCGGCCATCACCGACCAACACCCTCCGCCCAATTCCCGAAACCTTTCCCTGGGGGAGGGGGGGCCTGCCTTAGTGGGAGGCAACAAGGAAAAATATAAGGCTCACGAAACGGGGGGAGGGGCGTCGGGTTTCGTGAATCTGGTTAGGGAAGTGCCAAGAAAAAGAGGGCGGTCCTTGGGGATAGGGAAAAGGGGAGGGGATCGGTCCAGGTGACTAGCACTGGCTTACCCCCCCAAGGGAGCAGAAGGCCGTGCGGACTGTAGCGAGGAAATCGGTGGGAAAAGATGGGAAGCGAGAGAGAGGAAGAGAGGGAGAGGGAGAGAGAAAATGGATCCAAGATAAGTCTAGTGAAGATTAAACAGGGGGCCGGTGGGCAGGGAGAAAAAAAAAGGGGCGAAGATGGAAACCGAGGTGAGAAAAACAAGAGGCGAAAAGAGGAGAGAACTGAGGTGGATGGAAAAACGAGGGAAGAAAAAAGGGTGGGGTCCACCGGAGGGGAAATAAGAGAAAAGGAGATAGAGGCAGAGGAGCCTGAACGAAACCCATCGTGTCAGTCAGCGAGTGAAACAGAGTTGATGTAGAAACAGTCTCGCTGAAAACCCGCGACCGAGTTTCCGTCTCCTCCTTCCTCTCGCTCTATTCTCCTATTCTCCGGGTGGGTGTCAAACGCGCCAAAGATGGGTCTGCTCACGAGAGGGAAGAAGTGCTGCCGGGTTTCTTCAGTCCAGTTCAGAGTAGCGCCGCGCGCCCATCACGGCCGGCGGCACCGACGAGCCGCCCGTTCCAAACCCCTGCGGCCCGCCGCCGCCGCCCTCGCCGCGATCGCGCCGCAACGGGCTGTCCTCGCGCCGCTGCAGCAGCGGCGCCGCCTGGTCGTCGTCCTCCTCCCCGCCCGAATACACGAGGTCGTCGATGCCGACCGTCCGAAACGCCGTCGACGCGCTCCACGTCACCCCCGCCGCTGGGGCTGGGGCCGTCGAGCCGCCGGCCGTCGCGCTGGCCGCCGCAGCAGCAGACACCGGCGCGACGCCCGGCACGACGAACCCGACGCCGCGCGTGCTCCGCGCGAGCAGGCTGCGCATCCCTCCGTACGCGACCTGCGCCACGCCGCCGACTCCGACGCCCGCGGCGCGCGCGCGCTCCAGCTCCGCGCTGCCGCGCCGCAGCGACGCCCACGGCCCCGCGCCGTCCAACCCGTCGTCGTCCTCCTCGCCACCACCACCACCCGCGCCGACGTCCTCCTCCCCATCCTCCTCCTCCTCCTCCCCCTCCACGTCCTCGTCAATGTACTCGTCGTTCAAGTACCCGCCCTCCTCGTCGTCCTCCTCGTCCAGCTCCGCCCCGCCCTCAAACAGAGCGTCCCCGCGCATGATCGCCACCGCGTCGATCCCGCCGATGCCCCCGCCGACCGCCGCCGCCAGCAAGCCGGCGGCCGCCGACGCCGCCGCCGCGGGGGTCGTCGACAGCGCCGAGGACGACGACGTGGCCGACGACGACGAGTAGAACCGCGACGGCCGCGGACGGCGCAGGCGCCGCGGGGGCGGCGGTGTGCGCGCGGGCGGGTGGGTCGACGACAGCGGCGGCGCGGGGCCGAGGCCGACGCCGACGAGGCCGGCGCCGGCCGGGGGCGGTGAGCACGCGCCGGCGGGGCCGCCTGGGACAGGCGAGTCGCGCCGCGGGAGGTGCACGGCGCCGATGGCGGTGGAGCTCGACGTGCCGGTGCCGGGCGTCCTGGGCCGCTGCAGCGACAGCCGCGACCCCGAACGCGCGGACGCGAGCGCGGTCTGCGAGCTCACCGCGGACGACGAGGACGGGTTGCCGCCGACGGGCGCGGGGAGGCCCGAGAGGCTGTCGATGCTCGAGCGCGTGTTGCCCGACGGGCCGCCGGACACCGGGGCGACCAGGGTTCCTCCCCAGTTCAACAGGTAGATTCCGACAAAGACTATCGCAAAGCCGCAGAGCACGGACACCACCTGGTTTGGGTCCGCGTCGTTGAAGCCTTGAAAGAGGATGACGGAGGCGATGATCGTGGCGGAAGTAAAGAATGCATAGTAGATGGGAGTGACGCTATTTGTTGTTTTTTTAACACAAGACTGGGTTGTAAGTCGGGCAGCCAGAGTGCCAATATGCAGAGTATATTCGAAGCAACGACGGCAAGCTCACAGATTCGTCGAGAATAATTCCAAGGCCTTGTTGAGAAACTTCATCTGTGTAATAGCACACCCAATAACCTAAAATAAAAAGGGCCTTTAGTGTGCAAAACAAACAAGCTGAAACGCTCGGGAATATGGACGTACCGTTATCCCAAAAACGTATGTAATGGGTCGTGTGAGCTGATTGGCACCAGAAAATGTCAGCTTCAAGGCGATCGCGAATCCCTTGCTATTATTTTAATTTCGTAACATTGAATTTTGATGTTTGAGTATACGGGGGTTAGGTGGCACAAGCAAAGGGAAGGTAGGATGCCGCTCGCACACACACGCACACACACACACACACACACACACACACACACACACACACACGCACGCGCGCACGCACGCACCAAGCCATGACCGACACCGAGCCGACCAACGAGCAGATGGCGATGTAGACCAGCATGTTAGAGCGGCCGTGGACGGGGGCGACGACGTAAATGAGGTAAACCGAGACGACGGCGACGCCAATGAGGTACGTCATGAAGAGGGGCTGGAGGGTGTAGCCCAGGATGTCGTCGACCGACTGCACGGGCCGCTCTTCGGGGCTGTTGATGATGATGAGGACCGAACCGATGAGGCCGAGGATGCACCCGAGAACGCCCGGCCGCTGGAGGCGCTCGCCGAGGAACACGTGGGCCAGGAAAGCACTGGGGTTCAGAGTCAGAGTCCGGTTTGGTTCAGCCAAACCACAAAAACAGAAAAACAAAAAAGAAATAAAAGAAAAATAAATGGTGGGCTGACGTGGCTTCAGACAGATCAGCCCATTCTCCTCCCGTCCTCTCGCTCTTGCTCGCGGGTCTGTCTGCCTCTTTCTGTCCTACACAAGCAGGACACACACACACACACACACACACACACACACACACACACACACACACACACAATCACACTCGCTCTCTCATTTTCACCCCTCTCACTCTCTCTCTCTGCGTACCTGACAAGAACGCTCCCGGCCCCGAGCGGCGTTACCAGCAGCGCCGGTGCGTACGAGTACGCCGCAAAGTTTGCGATCTCGCCGAGCGTCACTGCGTGCGTCATCAATCATGATGGTGAAGATGAATAGTGGTGTTGGGGGAAAGGAAACGAACGACCCCGCCGGCGCGCGCGAGCTTGTTTAGTCACCGCGCAGAGAGAAAAATTTGTGCACCGCCCGAACCACGTGGGGAAAAGACGAAAAAGAGAAAAAAGAAAAACGCAAAAAAAAAAAATAATGGAAAACGGGTGGACTCAACTGCTCGACATTCCAACCCACCAAAGGCCGCTCCGGAGGTAGAGGACGTGCTCGCCGGGCGTCTCTGCGTTTTGCACCCAGGAGGGAGGAGGAGGATAACCCTGGTTAGCTACCTCGGTAGTAGAACGGTAGAACAGCACGCACACACGAACGCACACACACACACACACACACAAGGAAAGCAAAAAAAAAAAAATAAAATAAAATAAAAATAAAAAAAATAAGAAGCAAAACGCTACTCACGTCCAGATCGCCTAGATGTGTCGATCAACGCCGTCTTGGTGATGACGTACGAGATCCCAATCAGCACCGACGACAGCACCGCCAACAGCACGCCGATCGTCCTCTCCGACGGCGCGATCGCCGCCGTCGCCCACGCCAACGCCAACGTCGCGCCAGAGTGATTGATCAACGCCGCAGACGAAGCGGCCGCGATGGGTCGCAGTGCCTCCTGATCCTGCTGCTGCTGCTGTTGGAAGGACGGCGTCAGGAAGGGGAGAGGAGGAGCGGGTGGGGACGAGGGAGCAGGGACGGCCGCGGCGGCGACCGCGGTCGTCTGCTGCTGGAGCAGCAGGACCACGACAGCCGCGACGAGTCCCAGCATCGGGACGATCCGCGGGGGAGTCACGGCGGCGGGGGGGTGTTTTCGTGGACCGGCGGCGGCGTCCGCGATCCGAGGGTCGCCGTGTCGTCGCGCCCGCGGCGGCGGCGGCGATGACGACGTCGGAGGAGGCCGAGGAGGAGGAGAAAGAGGAGTGGCGGCGGATCGAGGCGGCGGAGAGGGGTGCGGTGGTGGTGGTGGTGATGGTAGGGACGGCGGCGGCGGCATCGCGGCCGGTGTCCGGTGATGGTGGTGCGGAGGAGGCGATGGCGACAATGGCGGTGAAGTCGGTGCCGCGATCGGATTTGGCTGTGACGCGGGCGATGGTCGTGTCGTTGTTGTGCTTCTCGTTGATCTGCTTCTTATGATCAATCCGCCAGTATTAATACCGGCGGCTCTTCTCCGACTTCCTCTTCTTCTTCTTATTCTTATTCTCCTGCTGCTGCCGCCGCTGCCGCTGTTGCTGTAGCTTGAGCGCCGCCGGGTTCTTCCGTTGCCGCAAGATTTTGCCGCTAGTCCTCCGCGTCCTCTTGATCCTGCACCGCTTCTTGGCGATGCCGCTGCCGCGCACGCATCGGCGGCTGCGGGCAGCGGGTTTCCAGGCGATAGCAGTGGCAGTGGCAGTGGCAGTGGTGGTGGTGGTGGTGGTGGTGGTGGTGGTGGTGGTGATGGCTGTAGAAGCGACTGCCGCGACTGCTCGTGGTGGTCGTCGTGGTGCGGGTCCTCTGGTGGACCAAGGACAGTTCGCGGGGCTGACGGTGGCAGCGGAGGCCGTTGGGTCGTCTTGGGTGTCGGCGGCGCCCGCGAGCCCGCCGAGAAGGAGCGGATGGGCATTTTGATAATGGTTTTGTTTTTGTTTTTTTTTCTTTCTTTTTTCTTTTGTTTTGTTTTTTTTTGTTTTGTTTTTTTTGTTTGTTTGTTCCCTTCTTTCGTGTTTGGGTGGATGGTTTCGTTCGTGGGGATTTTGAGAGAGAGAGAGAGAGAGAGAGAGAGAGAGAGAGAGACAGACAGAGAGAGCGTGCGTGTGTGTGTGTGTGTGTGGGGCGGACGGAAACGTTTGCGAGTCCGCAAACAGCATCAATTTTAGGAGGTGGAGACGACCAACAAGCCATTTGGGGCGTTAAATACTGCAAATGTAAACACGGTGAATGAGAGAAACCACCCCGAACGATTGTATTGCTCTAACTTGTTGAACTTTGTCCCCCCCCATTCTCTTTCTCTTTTTCTTTTCTTTTCTTTTTCTTCTTTCTTTTAATTTCTCTCTCTCGCTTTCGCACTCTCTCTTCTCACGCGACCCGCGCGACGACCCGGTAGTACTTGTAGTACGCCTTGTATGTGTCCACTGCATGTGCGGATTGTGTTTTGTTTTATTTTCTTTTTTGGTTAGACCAAACGAACCAATCAACCAAAAAGCTTACCCCCGCACTCGTCAAACGCCGCCCGCGTGCGCGCTTCAAACTCGGCCTCCGACGCCGCCCCCGTCAGCCGCGCCATGTGCGTCTTGGCCGCAACCAGCGCCGCCTCCAGGTTCGCCCGCCCGACGGCGCCTTGCGCGCCTGCGCCCGCCCAGACCTTGGTGTTTGTTTATTTGTGTTTTTGAGAGAGAGGGGGAGGGGGGGTGCCCTTACCGGTGCCGCCACGGACGCTTCGTCCACTACCTCTAGCCCTGCGGTATTGCGAACGAGAGTGGCAATGGTTCGACCTGCGCGGAGGGCGGTTTGGAGGAGGATGGGAGGACGAAGGAAAGAAGAAAGAGGGGGTCCCAACGGGTTACTCACAACCAACTCACACACACACGCACGCAAACACCCATACTCATCAACCGGCATTTACCTGCGAACGGATCGACGCCCAGCTTCCTGACGGCATCCGAGCCTGCCCCCGGAAATACGTGTAAGAAATGAAGCAAAAATGAAGCAGTAGAGCATCCAAGAACGAGCGTTTCGAGCTCCTTTCTCCACGGGGACGACCTCCCTCTCTCCTTCTCACTCCTCACATTCCAGGTTGAACTGCCTCAAGATCGGGCCGGCGTCGTAGATTTCCATGTCAGTCTAGTTTGGTTTTTTTTTTTTCGATACACGAACGAGTGAGTTTTGCGAGAGCGAAAGAAGAAACAGTGAAAGAAGTAGAACGCAAAAAAAAGAAACGAAAAAAAGGCCGCAAAGAAGAGGGTGGCACCTCGACAAACTCGATGTAGCCGCCGGGCTTTGTCACGCGGACGAGCTCCTTGAGCGTCGCGTCCCACCCGCCAGAGGGGATGCCGAGGAATAGGAGCCGCTTTTTGTGTGTGTGTGTGTGTGTGTGTGTGAGTGGTGCGAGTGCGTGCGTGGGCGTTCCTAATCACCTGAAACGTCAAGTCGAAATGGTGGTCTGGGACTGTGGCAAATGCAAAGCGGGGAAGGAAGGCGGGTTTGGGTAAGAGAACACAGAGAGAACAGAGAGAAAGAAGAGTGAGAAACTGAAAAACACACACGACAAAACACAAACGAAACGAAATCAAATAATAAAAAAAAAAACAAGAAAAATGTAACACAATTAACGCAACACACAAAAAGAACGCTCACACGACGTGCCCGTCACGACGTTCTCCGTCACGAAGCGCAGGTTGGGCGGGTCGCTCTCGAACACGGCGCCGCCCGCGTACGACATGATGTCCTTTTTTTTTTTTTTTTTTTTTTTTTCGTTTCACGTTTTTGTGTTTTTTGTCAGTGTGGGAATCATTCATTAGTTGTGGAAGAAATAATTGGAAAACAAACAAAAAAAAAAACCAAAGACAAAATAGACAAAAATGAAAAAATTTTTTTCTTCGGACTTCCTCTCACCGCGCCTACAAACTCGGTCTTTGGGAACGCCGCCGCCATCTCGCGCGTCCACACGCCGCCGCCGCACCCCATGTCCAGCACGCGCACGGCGGCGTCTTCTTTGCCACCGTCGTCGCCGCCGCCGCGTTCCAGCAGCGCCGCAACGGGCGCGTGGAAGATGCCGCCAAAGAGGCTCGCGATCTGCGTGTGCTGTGGTGTGTGTGTGTGTGTGTGTGTGTGTGTGTGTGTGTGCGCGCGTGTGTTGCGTGTGCGTGCGTTTGCGCGTGTGTGAGTTGAGTTTGACTCAAAAACAAGAAATACGAAAAAAAAGAAAGCCCAAAAACACAACCTGCAACGTCAGCCGGTCACGCTCCACCGCGTCGCTCGGCAGCACGTACAGCTGCTTCTGCTGCTGCTGTTGCAGCTGAGGCTGATGGGCGGCGGCGGCGGCGGCAGCCTCTTCGCCGCGGCTGACGGCGAGATCGGTGGTGGAAGCCGGGGCGGTTGTGGGATCCGAGGTCATCATGCGGTGTGGTTTTGTGTGTGTGACTGCGCGGAAATTTCCAGCTTTTTTTTTATATTTTTATTTGTGCCTACCCTGTCTTTCAAGTCTTTGCATTGGGGAAGACACTTTTTTTTCTTGACTGATTGGATTCACGTTGCCGACTTTTTTCCCCTCTGTCGCCCCGGCCCCATCCAAAAATAAATCATCTTCAAAACTCCTCAACTGGACTGTTCTCTCCGGGCACAAGACTTTCGCGGTGGCCACATCTCTACACGGTATATCCACACCAGCGGCTACCTTTGGCCGGAAAAACATCTAAAGCGGCAAGCTCAGGGAAGGTCGCAAGTGACCGAACCCCTCGACAGCCTTGACGAACCGCCGCAAATCGGCATTCTTTCCCGAGCTCTCACACCCCGAGTCTCACTGAGGTCAGTCCGAGGTTCATACAGGCGGTGTTGTCCGACTTTGACCAGCGCGCCGCGGCCATGGCCCAGGTTCACACCCTTCCCGCCCACGTGTCAGGGTACGGAGACAATCCCAGGAGCCCTCGACGTCGGAGCGAGCCAGGATTGTGGGAGGATTTTTAGTGCCGCGTAGCCGACGGGGGGAAATGGCGCTGGCTGTTGGTATGAATGGGGCCCTGTCTTTCCTTTTTCTTCTTGTTTTCAGTTTCCTCCTGTCAGGAATTTACCGGCACGTTGTTCGGTGGCTGTCCATGCAAGTTGCCGCGGAATCAACAGGGATGGTGTGTTTTTCAGACAAAGTCGATACCTTTGTCTGACATATATCAGATACCAACCGTGGCAATCTGTGCACTGTTGCGTCCGAATCGTTTGACGTCACAGGCTGGAGCGAGACAGGCGCACACTACGCACGCGGAACAACACGTGAGGACTGGTAGCACGAAAGTTTTTTTTTTGCCCGATTTGGAAAGTATTGTATTGAGCGGGTTTCTGTGGGAGAAGGACCCGATCACCCCATCGCAATATCTAATATTTGTTTACATTCCCCTGGCCCCGTGACGTGGGTTCTGTCTTCTGTCTGCCTTTAACAAACAGGACAGGAATTGCCCTGTCTCGCCCGAGCGTGCGGCCGCACACCAACACACCAATTCTTCGTTCTTCTTCAAGCCGCCTCTGAAGTCCGCGCGCCACCAGCCATCATCATTACACGAACCGCCAACACCACCACCACCACCACCACCACCATTGCCTGCACTTCTTCCCCCCCCAAAAAAACTGAGCAGCTACCAAAAAACAAACACAATGAACTTCTTTGCCGTCCTCGCCGCCGCCGCCGCCACGGCCCTCGGCCTGCTCACGTCGCCTGTCGCCGCCCAAGGCTGCACCGGCGGGTCTCTCGGCGTGCCCCTATTCTCAAACTCGACCACCTTCCTCACCACCCTCAACCAGGGCGTGGACCCGGCCACCGGCGCCGTCTTCGTCTCCTTCCTCGCGACCATCACCGCCGCCAACCCCTTCGACGTCCCCGTCAGCGTCGTCGCCGTCTCCTCCGCCATCAGCTACAAGGGCTCAAAGTGCATCACCATCGACGCTGCCTTCCCCGACGGCGCATTTCCCATCCCCGCAAACTCGGCTGCGCTCTCCCCGCCCCTCCTTTCCAAGCTGCCCGTCAGCGACGACCCCATCTGCGACAGCACGCTGATCATCGACCTCGTCAACGGCGTCATCAGCGTCGACACCGTGTCCACGCTAACCATCAGCGTCGGTGGCAACCGCGCGTCGTTCAAGTACAACCAGGACGGCGTGCAGATCACCCCCAACTTTGACAGCACCCCTTGATCTGTTTCATTTTTCCTTGGATGACTGGGGGGGGGGGGGACATTGCCCTCCCTCCTTTCTGAGGTTTTCTCTATCCATTCTCTTTCGACTACTTTGCAACTTTTCGTGCCCCTACCCGAAATTAGGGAAGAAAGAAATACGAAATAGAAAGTGAAGTGTTGATTCCAAAGCTCTTCATTTTTTTTCTTTGAATGAAATGCCAACACTCGGTCGTTGAAGGACACATTGCTGTCTTACCTCCGTTTTTTTTTTTGGTTTTTTTTTTTTTTTGATTCGGTGTTGGATTTCGTGCACCGTATTCCGTCACAGCTTCGCGCCGCCACCACCAGCAGTCGATCCCTTCGAAAGGTCAATCACCACCTTGCCGTACGTCTTGCGGCTGGCCAGGTCGGCAAGTGCCTCGGGAATCGATTCGAGCCCCACGTACTTCTTTCCTCGGTACACGAGCGGCTTGTACCGCGTGCCGTCCGGTTTTTTGTACGCAAACAGCTCGAACACGCCCTCCCATATCTTTGGCACCAACTCCCTGTTTTTGACGATTGTGTAAGTGGTTTGAAAAAATGATGCGCATCGCGGAGGAAACAAAAAAAAAAAAAAAAAAAAATAGCACAAACCTCTCGCTCGTCATCGTCCCGCCCCAAAACACTCCGACCAGCGACGCGCCCTTCAACAAAAGCCTGTTCGCCGGCACCGCCTCGATGCGCCCCTCCGTCCCCGCGAACCCGACCACCAGGATCCGCCCGTTCCACGCCACGCACGACGTGTCCCGCACAAACATCCCCACCGGGTCGTAGATCACGTCCGCCCCGCGCTTGCCCATCCCCGCCGCGATCCGGTTCACCGTCGCCACCCAGTCCAAGTCGGCGGTGTAGTCGATCACGTGGTCTGCGCCCTCCCGCTGCGCGATCAAGCACTTTTCGCGTGACCCCGCCGTCGCTATCACCGTGGCGCCGAGGTACTTGGCGATGTGGATTGCTGCAGGTGGTTGGTGTGTTTGGTGTTGTGTTGGGTGAGGGGGTAACGAGGCGTTGTTTCGTTTAAGAATGGACATCGGGTGGCCCAGTCCCCCAAATACATGTAAAACTGCGCCTCACCGGCGCTCCCGACGCCGCCCGCGGCGGCGTGGATCAGACACAGCTCGCTCCTCTGGAGCTGCCCGCGGTGGTGAAGCGCCACCCACGACGTCGGGTAGTTCATAAACACCGCCGCCGCCTCGTCCATGGACAGCCCGTCCGGCACCTTGAACAGCGACCCCGGGACCGTCGCGCGCACGGCGACCTTTTCGGCGTAGCACGAGATGCCGGTGGAGCCCGTGCCGAACACGCGGTCGCCGACCTTTTGGAGACGTGCGTGTGGTGTGGGGCTACTTTGGAGTTGCCAAAGAAACGCGCACACAAACCTTACCTTGAACCCTGTGACCTTGTTCCCGACTTGGATGATCTTTCCGGCAAACTCGACTCCGGGAATGAACGGAAAGGGCGGCTTGCTCTGGTACTTGCTGTTGTTGTAGTGTGTTGCAAACGTTAAAAAAAAAAAAAAAAAAAAGCAAACAGGTATCCTTTGCAGTAATAAGTACCCTTGCACCATCAGGATGTCGAGAAAGTTGAGGCCCGCGGCGTGGATCTCGACGACGACGTCGCCGTCGCCGGCGACCGGGTCGGGGGCGTCGGCGGCCACGCGAAGGTCGGCGACGGACTTGAGCCACTGGTTCACCACGACGGCCTTCATTATTATTATGCTTTTCTCTGTTTTTGTTGTTGTTTTTTTTTTTTTTTTTTTTTTTTTTTTTTTTTTTTTGTTGTTGGTCGAAGTGGTGCACGTGATGGTCCGGTGACCCTTGTTGATCAAACAGCGTGACTGTGCAAAGCTATAGAAGTTGCATCAGTTGTGCGATCTTTGGCGAGTCGCATCATACATGGGCTCGCGCTTCGCGTTCAAGTCAATAACGCGGCGGACGGAAAAAATGAACCACTCGTCACCCATATCACATATTGTTTCCGATCGGCTGCTGCTGCTGCTGCAAGAGAGGGTGTTGTTGGGTTCGCAAATGCGAAACTCACACCTGGAAGGCTTTGCAAGTCTGTGCAGTCGCGTCTTGGTGCTGGAGCCGTCCCGTCCTCACGCGTGTGACCTGCTGACACTGTCGCCGCTTTCGACGCAGTGTGCCCAGTCGGGCGAAGGGTCAGCCGCAATGAACTGAGCAACGGCTTGGGGCAGACGGAAGAAAAAAAACTAAGAAAGAGAGATAAGAAACAGACGAAAGGACTGCTTTTGGGGTGTGGGACAGTCTGGAGAGACACCTGCGACTAGCCTTGGCGTTGTATTTATTACAACGCCGAATTTGGAAGCATGATTTGTCCCAAGGGCGGGGCTAGACACTGGTGGACTGACACTGGTGTCTTGCCCCGCCCAGTCCACACTTGCGCTCGCTTCATTGCCCTTATAAAGGGAGGTCACCACCTAACCCTCTCTTCCAAACCACCCCAATCAATGGACTCTTTCTCGTCGTCGGCTTCGCGCATCCTCCGCGACGGTACGCCTGTCACCGGCTCAGACCCTGCCTTCACCTCAACCGCAACGCCCGGCGTCGTCGCCGCAGAGACCTACGAGGCGGCCGTCCCGACCGGCCTGATCCTCACCGCCTTCCTTCTGGTCGTCGCCGGCACCGTCGTCGGCTACTTCTCTGCCAAAGCAACCGAAGCCGCCGCTCATGCCCCGACCAGCCGTCGCCCAACGACATCTAAGGGCACCTCCACCTCCACCACCACTACCACCACCACCCCCGGGACCTCCACGAGGTCATCCTCCAACCTTCCCCCTTACTCTGCCGACCCCGAGCTGGGCACATCTGCGACCGCCACCGTCGTCGCGACGGAAACAGCACCAGATCGCGGTACGATCAAGCCCGCAACGCGCCCCACCTCCAACAGCACGCCGTTCCGCCGCCTCGTCGCCGTGGCCGTGCTCCTCGACCTGTACGCCTACTTTTCCCTGATCGAGTTCATTGCCGGCGGGTCGTGGAACCGCAAGTTCGGCTACAGCCCAGTCTTTTTCATCGTGGCCTGCCTGAGCATCCTTACCCAGCGGAAGCCGTACAAAAGCATCCCCGCTCTCAAACGCATCCTCCCCTTTCGGCCCGCATTTAACCTTGTGCTGGCCGTCGTCGCCCTGTCTCTACTCATCTACAAGATGAAACTCGAAAACAGCATCGGCCCGACCGGCGTCCGAACGGCCCTGCGCCTCAACACCACCGTCGAATACCAGGAGGTCTCCAACCCAAACCTTGTGCGCGGCGGCGTCATTTACTCCATCATCCGCGACGGCAAGACCTCCCTGTACCAGAGCTCCCTCCGGTCTTGCGATTCCTTCCTCAACGCCGCCGTCACCGCCGACCCGGCGAACGCCACCGCAACCACGACGGCGACGACGACCACCCTCGTCTGCCAACTCGACCAGACCTCCTTCACCAGCTTCCAGGACGTCTGGACCATCTTCCTCCTGATCGTCACCGCCATGACCGCCTTCTACATGATCGCCGACGCGGACCCGTGGGTCATCGTCGCCAGAAACGTCCCCCTCGCACTGCTTCTCTTTGTCGAGACCTGCGCCGTCTTTGGCCGCAGCGCCGCCGCGCCTACCGTCGGCTTGGAGCTGCTCTGGTGCCCGACCGCCGGCTTCAGCTGGTGCCAGATCATGGACTTTGGCGCGGTGCGCCCGTTCACGCTGAGGCAGACCGCGTTGTGGTTCTCGAACCTGGGATTGTACCCCGTCGACAAGCTTGCGGGATACGGTGCGTTGAGTCAGTAAAATTCGTGGTCGGGGGGCGGCGATGTGGTTTTGTTTGAGGTGGGCTATCGGGAGGGGGATTTTTTTTTTTTTTTTGAGGTGTTCGTTCTTTGTGTGGATCTTATTTAAGCCCCTTCTGCCCATGCTTTCGGTTCCTTTTTTTTTTTTATCTCTCGTCAAATCTCCTCATAATATCGTATCCACTCGTCCGACATTCCTTCCCCACCGTTGCCCATCGTAACACGTTTTTGTCAGTTTGATGGTGACAAAGTGAATCCTGGTGGTGGGCATGGGGGGTGGGGCCTGGAAGGAAGTTCCAACTCTGAGCGTGAGGAAAAGCGTGCGGTCGATGAGGATCGGGGGGTGTTCTCAGCGTGCCCCTCGATTGCGTTGATGAGCAGAGTCAGTCCTCAATCGCACCAAGTATCTTTCTCTCTCTCCCTCTATCTCTCTCTCTCTCTCTCTCTCTCTCTCTCTCTCCAGGCGTGCCCACCACAGAGGAGAGCCGGCACCGTTGGTTTGGTGAACTATTTACTAGTCGTGGCACAGAGGAACCTTTCTTTCTCGCCCTCGTTTAGTATTATATCTCAACTTTTTCTGATTGGTTGTCTATGTACTTTTGCGGACACCGCTGCCCCTGTCTGTCGGTCGTAAGTGGATCTTGAAATGATATGAATCGTAAACCATGACGAATGTGAAACAATTTTTTTGAAGAAGAAAAAATTTTCTTTTTGTTGTCTTTTGCTTCGAGCAGTTTGTTTGTCTTTTCTTGCTGAAACAACACAGCAGACACACACACACACACACACACACACACACACACACAAATACGAAAACACACAAGAAAAATCGTTCGCTGCCGCTGCCCGCCGCAACAAACAACTCGAACAAAAAAAAAAGGCCGCCCGGCTCTCGGCCGAGAAACCCTTTTCCGTCCCCTCAAAGAAAGAAAGGAAGAAAGACAGAAAGAGAGAGAGCGAGAGAGAGAGAGAGAGAGAGAGAGAGAGAGAGAGAGAGAGAGAGAGAGAGAGAGAGAGAGAGACCAAGCAGCAGTAAAAAAGTAAGCAGCAAAAGGATACTACTTTTACGCAATCCCTTCCTGATCGCTCTTTCCATTCACACACTCTTCCATCCACCTACTCACTCGCTCACTCACTTACTCACTCATTCACTCACTTCCACTCATCAAGAAATGCCCTCCACCATCACCACCACCACCACTACGACTACGACACCACCTTCCCCGTCGTCTTCCACAAAGCCGCTGCCATCCTCCGCCGCCTCCGCGGCCAGGCCCATGACCACCGCGCCCACCGCCGCCTACCTCTCCCCGCATGCCCCTCCTCCGCGGACCCTCCCCCGGCACCCCCTCCGCCGACGCCCTCGCCGCCCTCGACGCACACCTCGCCTCGACCCCCGCCCCGCCGCTTCCCTGCCCCGCCCGCCCCTCCCCTCCTCCGGACCGCATCTCACCCGTCCTTCGCCGCCGCCGCCGCCGCCGCCCGCCCGCCCGCCCCGCCCTCCTACGCAGTCACCGGCGGCGCCGGCTTCCTCGCCAGCCACCTCGTCGCCGGCCTCCTCGCCCGCCTCGAACAATGGCAGCTCGACGGCACCGTCTACGTCTTGGACGTCGCCGAACGCCCCGCCGCCGGCGCCGCTGCCGATCGCCTGTGGGCCGCCGCCGCCGCCGAGAAGCCGCGCTGGGGAAACGTCGAGTACGTCCGGCTCGATATCGGCGACGAGGCCGCGGTAATGAAGGCGTTCACCGAGCGGCCCGGCATCGTGGCCGTCTTCCACTGCGCGGCCGTCATGTCGTTAGTTTTTTTCCACTTTTTTCTTTTTTTCGTCTTTTTTTTTTCTGTTGGAGGTTGATACTCACCCCCAACACTCACGCAAAGCTGGAACGACTTTGCCCCGTACGAGTGGCCGCGCAGCCACCGCATCAACGTCGCCGGCACCCAGCACCTCCTGCGCGCCGCCGCCACCACCGGCGTCCGCCGCTTCGTCTACACCTCCAGCGAGGCCGTCTTCCACGACCTGGCACTCGGCCTCCAGACCCACTTTGACGTCGACGAGTCCGAGCTGCCGCTCGCCGGCCGGCACCCGCGCGGCCAGGGTCCCGTCAGCCACTACGCACGATCAAAGGTCGAGGCGGAGACCATCGTCGCGGAGTGGGACGGCGTCTGCGGGATGCGGACCGTGGCCGCCAGGGCGCCGGGGTGAGTTTTTGTGGTTTTTTTCTTTTTTTCTTTTTTTTTTTTTTTTTTGGTTTTCGATAGTGAATCGATTGCGACAACCCGACAGGATGTACGGGTACGGGAACAACCAGGACAAGCTCTTTGATTTGGAGACGACAAAGTCGACGCCGGCCCTTGCCGACGTCTACTTGGGTATGATTAAAACGTTTTCTTTAGACGACAGCCAAATAGAACAAACAAACTGAATATCACCCCCCCAGACCAGAGCTCTGTCGAAAACGTCGTGTACGGCCACCTCCTGGCCGACGACGGCCTGTTCAGAAACCCGGACAGCGTCGGCGGACAGGCTTTCTACCTCGAAGGACCCGGCCCGATGCGGTCCCGCCAGCTGACCGCGCTCCTCAAGGTGAGAAAGGGGCTTGACACACAAAGACTCTTTGCGCCTTCCTCATCAACGAACTGCCCCCACCCTTCTCTCCTCAAACCGGCTCGACCTCCAGCACTCGGGCTACCCCGTCCCCCACTCGCACCTCTCGATCCGCGTGATCTCCGTGATCGCCTTCTTCGGCAGCTTCCTCCGCACCGCCAACCAGTGGCTGTTTGCCCTGTTTGGTCGCCGCAGGGTCGCCGCCCTGCCCGACATGCCCGTCACCGCCCGCGGCCTGTGGGTCGCGGGCGTGTGCAAGTTTGTGCGATCCGCGCGCGCAAGAAAGGCGCTCGGGTACGCGCCGCTGCTGAGCCACGTCGAGGGCGTCGGGCACGCGGTCGAGGTCGTGCTGGCGGTCGCGGCGGCGCGGGCGGCGGCGGCGGCGGCGGCGGCGTCTGGGAAGAAGAAGGAGTAAGCGAGGGATGAGAGGGGCGGGTTTGTGAGCTGGTTTTTGTTCGGGGATGGGCTCTCTCGATTAAAAAAAGGCCTCTTTTTTCTTTTCTGCATGTTTTTTTTTCTTCTTCTAGAAAGTCACGCATTTTGCACTCGCAGGGCCAGCAATAACATTAACGCAAGCAGCCTGCCCTCCCGAGAGCTGCAATGTAATACAGCTTGCGCAGGCCCGCTCCCAGCCCAATGGATAATACTCTAACATATGCAGTCTCTTTCATCAGCCACACCAAACATTTACCCCCCCACTAGGCTCCCTGCAATGACGACAGCGACGGTTCCGTGGGCTGAGTGGGGGAATTGAATTCCCGCCGCGGCCATATGCACCTGCCCGATATGGAGCTGCGGAGGGTGCGGCATTAATTTCCGCTTGCCGATTGGTCCGTTTTCGTTCGCCGTCATTCAGAGACAAATCTCACTTGTCTGTTGTCTGTCTGTCTGCTTGTGCAGCCACATGCAGTGTCTTCCTCTGTCTCGCTGTTTGTTTACACAACTCATACTCTCTCTCTGTCTCTGTCTCTCTCTGTCTCTCTCTCTGTCTCTATCTCTGTCTCTGTCTCTGTCTCTCTCTCCCTCTCTCTCCCTCTCTCTCTCTCTGCCTCTCGTCCGTCTCTCCGTTGCTCTGTCGCTCTGTCGCTGGCTCTATTTCTCTGTTTCTTGGGTAGTGCAACCTTCGTTCTCGTCACGCTCGTCCTCCCCACAACAACCGACCTTCGTAACTGCCCCCAACTTCCCCCAACTACCCCCCACTGCGCACAAATAGACATCGTTCAGCTCCGAAAAGCTGGCAAGCCCGTGGGGTCCAGTAACGCTGGCCAGCAACAACTACTGCACACCATAAGCACCACCAATCCCCACCCCACACCCTCCGCTCACTTTCGCCGCCTTCCCACCCCCAAGGGCTATGGCCTCAACCACGACCTCGTCCAAATCCCTCGTCATTGGCGGTCCGCTCCCGCAAGTCCGCTTCGACATCTGCTGGCTCGAAACTCTCGGCGGCGGTCCGCAGTGGTGCAAGCTGATAGGGTGCGCGCTGATCATCTACACGTGGTTGTTCGTGCCCAAAAAGTCGCTGTGGAACGTGCTGCTCGCCCATGGGCTCGGCGGGCTGCTCGGCACGCTGCTGGAAGGCGTCTGGGCGGCCGCAGCCAACTGCCGGCTGCTCACCCCGAAGACCGCATCGCCGTACGCGTGGATCCTGCTGCTCAACGAGACAAACTGGATCGCCCACGAGGCCGCCGTCGTCGCGTACTCGTACATCAAGACCAGCATCGTCCTTCGCAGCCCCCGCGTCCGCGCCGCCGTCAACTACTTCCTCGCGGCCACCTTCGTCCTCTTCGTCGCCCTCCGCATCAACATTGGCCGCCTGCGCTTCCAGAACAACAACCCGAACGGAACAGACGTCACCGCCGCCCACAGCCCAGTCTTCGCCCTCTGGCTGGCCGCAGACGCCGTGCTCATGTACCTGCTCGCCCGCAACGTCCACGACCACATCCAGAAAAAGATCTTCGCCGACGCCAGCTCCTACGCCGTCGTCCGCACCCTCCTCAGCTCGTCCCTCCCGCGCTTCGCCGTCATCTTTGTAAACAACGCCGCCATCGCCCTCCTCCACTTTGTCGCCCTCGCGCCGAACCTCGGCACCCAGGGCACCCTCACCGTCAGCAACTTTTCAAAGTTTGCGTCCACAGTCAAGGGCACTTACCCCGTGCTGCTGCTGCTCGATATCCTGATGACGAGGTTCCTCCTGTACGCGAACCAGTCGGAAGGCGGCGGTGACGGCGGCGATAGCGGGAGCGCCGCCGCGCCCGGGGAGATTCAGCTGAGGCGCCTCACGGCGCCCTCGCCGCCGCCGACGGCCGACCAGGACTCGTCCCGCCTGTCGTTCATGTCGTCGCCGACAGTGCATCCGGGCTCGCCGGACACCTACTTTGCGGTTCCACCCCGCGCGAAAGGGATCGCAATCAGACCCACCATCGCGACTCCACGAGACTTGTGGCTTGGCACTGAGCCGGATCGTGGTGGTTATTGAGTGGAAGTGGTGGGGGAGGAAGGGTGGGAGGGGGCGTCGAAGTCTGTTGTCGATGTGAACATTTGTGTTTCCTCTTTTATGTACAAGAGCCCTCTGTTCAATATTACTTTGCGGAACGTTTGCGTCCGCTCTCCTTTTGTCGTTAAGTCTAATACATATATGGGTGGTGGCTCCATTCATTGGAGGCTCTCGCTGCCGCAATTTATCCTTCGTCCTCACACCTCGCCTCGGTTATGCGACAATCCTCGCGAACGGGATCCATTTAAGGATTTTGCTGAACTGTGGTTGGAAACTTAACCCCCCAAAGAAAGTAGATTTCCTTTCTTGACCTCCCCTCTCCCCATCAAGTAAGCCACAAAAGCAAGCATTAAGACACAAAAGCTGCCAACAGAATTTGACATAGCATGTACTGCACCAAGTGTAAACGGCGTGGACCAGTCGAAGGGCACAGTCGAAGGGCACCAGTCGAAGGGCACCTTCGAACCAAAAAACACGACGAGGGAAACAACCCAAAGACATCCAACACAAATCCATACACACAAACTTAACTTGCTTCGTTGCTGTCAAAGCAGCTTGTGAGGACGACAGGCTGTCGAGCCTGTGACCTCAAATAAATTAAGTGTATACCCACTTTTTAACTGGTAATTGTGAGGATTACCACCCCGTCTCGACCCGCATTTTGCTGGCAAAACGTGACTAGGCTTGGATTCCTACTCTCTTATTATTTATTGGGTTTCCATACGGCCTCTGACTGGCTCTGAATGTCTGCCTCTGAGCTCTACTATTATTATTTATTATTGGCGATGTTGCAGACAGAAAGACTCAGTCTTGAATCTAACTGCTGATACAAGGCTCCCTTGCTCAGTGGTTAGAGCGCTCCCTTCAATTGGGAAGGTGCCAAGTTTGAGACATGCTAGTTGACAGACTGGGCAGAAATGCAAAGTCCCACTATGCCTGGCCAATGGCCCCTCACTTTTGGAAATGACTTAGGACTCAAACACTTCTGTGGGAGAAGTGCTAAGCCCAGATGGACAGAGTTAATAAGATGATGGCAAAGCAAACAAGCTCTACCACCTGATACCATGATGTAATACCTCATAAAAGGGGTGTGAGATCACAGGATTTTTCTTTATCTTTTCATTGGTGATTTTTACTTATTTTTCCAATCAGTAATTTATCCTGTTTTTCCTGTTTTTCCTGTTTTCTCTTTTATTTATTCCTTGTTTGTCTCTGTCTGTGTCTTTTCTTTCTTGTGTGGCTGAAAGTGACTGTCTTCCTCTTTGCACCAACCAGCTCTCTCCATCTCCTCCATCTTTCTTGGCAGCTGATGCCAAGAAATGCTCCATGATTTTCTGAGCTGTCTTCCTTGTTTGATGGCTCAGCCCCATTGTTTGGTGACTCACTCCTCCTCTTTCTTCTTTGTTGTTTTATTTATTGTTTTGTTCTTTTGTATATGTTTTCCCCTCTTTTCCCTTCCTTCTTCCTTCACCCTGCTGATTCCAACCCTCTCCTATTTAAGCAGCCCACCCCCCATTCTTGTTGCCCCTTAGAACCTGTACCTGAAGTCTTCTTGCCTGCCCTTATTCCTTCTCTGACTGTGTGTATGAGCTGGGGGTGGCAGTCCCCTGGTGTGTGACAGGAGGTTGAAGTCCTCTTGGCCATGATGGCAGTGTACTGGGATCAAGCCCCAGTGCTCCTCACCAATTCTGCATGCTGTTTAGGTTGGACTGGGTGGAGCCACTTGGTGATGGAAGGATGGAGGGTAAATCTGTGGTGGTGCCTCTAGGTTCCTGTCAATATATCTAGTCAAATCCAGGTCTCTCAAGGGGATATGAATGAGCTGTCTGGTCAGGTACTGCTGCAGGAATGGTCTCTCAGGTATGCCCCCTCCTCCCTGGTTGTTGGCTCCTGTGGCCTCTGGTGGGCCTGGTCTTCACTGGGTTCAGACCCTCTTTCTCTCAGATTAATGCCTGTGATGTCATGGTGCCACATTTGGGTGAGGGAGTGGGTGTTAACCTTCCTTGCTTCTAAGATAGGGAATTCCTCTGGCTTGGTGAATCAGATGTCTGTGTCCTAGTAGGATGAAGTAAGAAGAGTCCCACAGTCTCCCACCCCTGTGTGCCCCCTCCTTGGATTGAGTTGGAACTTCTCCTTGGAGTGAGACAAGTTGTGTCTGGTCCTGTTAAGTGGAAAACAGTTCTGATTTAATTCAACAGCCCTTTTTCACTTTTCAGGATTGGTATTTAGGCCATTGCTCTATTATTATTTTGCCACCCATAGCCCAGGGTGAGGATTTAGAGAGCACAGTCTCACAAGGTGACTAATCCAGAAATTGACTGAAAGGAGGCGTTGGTGCTTTTTATTGCGTTTCTGTATTTAAGGCCTTCGTAGTCATCTTTGGAATTGTCTGGATTCTTCATCCTTCTCATCCCTCTTGCTCCTTGTCAAGAGTTCTGCACTGAACTTCTGTGCTGCAACTCAATAGGTTATGGGTTCCCACACGTCTGACGAGGCATCTGAGGTCGATTTGTGGTGCACACAGCATTTAGCAAGTCCCGTGTGGGTTTCTCGTCCTTCTCACTGGTCACCCGCCAATTCACCACAGCTGACGAATTATCTCTGCTGGCAACAATGGGAGTTGGAACGTTCCATACAACACTTGGTGCTCCTTCAGGGCCTGTGGATCTCTCTCTCACTGGTGTTCGCCATGTTCCATTGCTCTTGACCAACCGGCTCTCAGTGAGCCAGCTTGACAAAAAGCTTGGGAAAAGCGTGCTTTTTGGTGGTGGACGCGTCTGGATTATCTTTTCTTACACACCTTTGGCCTTTGACAACCCCAATTGGTGTTGGTCAGCTTCACTGTGATGGTCTCTACCAACATCGGTGGAAACGCAACATCAGCGGCAGAGGACTCTCTTGTTTTTCTTAGTTCCCACAACGAGACGCCAAGCCTCCCACTACTTCACGCACGTTTAGGCCACAGCGAACACTACAAAACCGCGGAAGCTTTATTTTAGTAAGTGTCAAGAAAAAAATTTTAGAAATAATGTCCAAAAAGGAATGAAAAATATAATATATAAAGATTTTTTAAATAAAATTTGATATTAAAGTTTTTTATGGATTGTTTCGCGAGAATTTAGAGTATTTTAATCATATTTCTGGTTATATTTTCTAATTTTTCTAATTATTTGACATTTTTTTAACCCTAATCCTAATTTTTTGCCTTCTTTTCTAATAATGTGACATAAATATGGCGTATAATTTGAATAAAATGTGTAATATATATTTATGGACTGAAATGTATATTACATCAGCAGCTAACGTCTTTTTTTTAACATTTCTAACCTAATTTATGGTTACATTTCCTTTGATAAAATGTGTAATATATATTTATTGACTGATGTGTATATTACATCGCCACTAAAAACCTAATCTCAATATTATATCCTAATTTGTGTCACTTTTCCCTAGCTCTTACAAGAAACATATTATATGTTTTTTTTCTAAAAAATTTTCATATATATTTTCCAATATTTTCCACCTAATTTATGATACATTTTATCAGATTTTCTCTGATATTACCCTTGTTTCGCCGTCGAACAGACCTTTCGGAGTATTTCCTTTTTTGGAAATTAACCCTAATCCTAATATGAATCTGTCGAACAGACTTTCAACTTCTCATTTTGCGATTCAATGAATACATTGTAGAATATCAAAAATAATTTCATAACATTTTAATATGTTATTTTTATTGACCTCATTATTTATTCTTGAATGTGGTGTTTTTCTTGACACTTATTAAAATAAAGCTTCCGCGGTTTTGTAGTGTTCACTGTTAGCTTCACTACGAAAACGGGAGCTTTCGGAAGCTTTATTTTAATCCCCTTATTCCAAAGATAATATATCAAAAAATTTTCAATTTTCATATATTATTTTCTTCCCATTTTTTCTTCTCTCTCTGGATTTTCATATCTGTGATACGTTCTTCAACATTCCCCTTTCACCCTTTTGAGATCTTTCCCATCTACATATTCATATGCTTTTCCTCCTATCATTTTTTGTACCATTCTTCTTTCCCTTTTTGAATTTTTCTATTGAAATAGGTCTCCATAAAACAAATATATCCTTTCCATTACACTTTCCATGTCTTCTTCCATTGCTTCTTTTAATACTTTCATCAACAATTCTTCTTTCTCTTTTTCTTCCACTTCTGCATCTGGATTATATCTTATAAATCTTACTGGACTGCCTAGATCATATATTATATTATTCATCTTTATCATTTCACATAACTGTGTGTGTGTGCATAATGTTGATACTCGTCTACTTCAAGTACTACAAAATGTGACTGGGCCTTTATTATGAAATCTGGTTTGCTGTTCATTCTTAGGCTTGACATTGGTTGCACTTCACCTGTCAAGTTCCCTTCATTGTCATACACATATTTTTCTGCTGCTCTTATTGTGCACATATTTATATCCTGCTTCTTTTAATAGTCTTATTATTCGCATTTCTCTCTTCACTATTTTCCTACAACAGTTTTCACATGCTTTTGACCATTCCTCCCTATCTTCATTCATCTTTGATCCACAATTTAGACAGAAGTATTCAAGTTGTAAATCCGTCGACATTTACATTCTTCTACATTTTAATATTCTTTTCCTTACGCGCTCCAGTTTAAAACTTTTTCTTCATACTTTAATTGTATTAATGCTTTCACCTGAATTAACTTCGTCTATTGACAATTTGTCCCAGCGGGACCTCGTTCGACTTTACTGTATGTCATTCCTAAAATTCAAGAACTTAAAGAGAAACGTGGTCGATGTTTCCATAATATTGTTTATGCTGTAAAACATCCTGAGAAACTTCAAGAAATTCAACAAGCATCTCGTAAACGCTCTTAACCTCCTACTTTGTTAGACATATTTTTCAATCAAAATATACCAAACCGCACAAAGATAATATATCAAAAAATTTTCAAAAAGTTTTCATATATTATTTCACATAATCATTCTATTTTTTTTTTAGTTAGTGTATTTACCTTCTCTTCCTTATATCAGTGACCAACCATTCCAGTACAAAAGTCCAATATTGTTTTTATCGTTTGGCACCCCTATCTTCTTTATAAAAATCTTTCGAAGATCTGACTCTTCTCCATTACTAGGTGTCTCTTCCCCTTGTTTCTATATATTTATTTATTACTACTGATGTTCTTATAGTTGATCCACCTTCTTCCTCATATGTTTTTCAATAAAATCATCAATATTTTCTTCAATATTATCAGGGCAATTCCCCTCTTGTATTTTTTCTTCTATTTGAAGTCTTATTCCACATTTCTCTATTAACAGTTGCACTATTTGTTCTGCTGTTATGTTTTCTGTAAATCCTATACATGCGTTTATGACATTTCCTAATATACCTAACTTAAACCATTCACTTTGTAACCATTATCTCTCTCAATGATGTATATTTATCACGATCTTCCATGTCAAGAACTTCAAGATATACCATTTTTGGATAAAATTTCTACTTTCATATTCGATTTCCTGTACAAATTAAACTGTTTAGTTCATTTTCTGCGCAATATAGTTCCTCCAATTTAGGATACGTTGGTAAGTAAACTATTCTATTTCTACTGCAATCTAATTCTTGCAAATCCGGATACTCGGACAATGTCCTCAGTTGGTTATCTGCACAATTTAAATAATCCAATTGTGGATATGCTGGCAAACTTTTCAATTGATTTTTTGAACATTTAAGTAATATAAGATTTTTGAACATTGGTAAAGTTTTGACTCGACAATTCGTACAGTCTAGTGATTCCAGTTTCTCATATTCATTTATTTCTTCTATATTTGTGTTCTTGCATGACAATGACATTAAATTCTCAAACTTCGGAATTGTTCTTATACTGGTGTCTGAACAGTCCAACGTTTCCATCTTTGGATACTCCTTTATTTCCTTTATATTTACAATATTTTTAATTATCAATTCTACTAAATCTGGATACCACTCTATTTTACTCAGCTTATTATCACTACAGATCAGCGTTTTTAGTTTGGGAAATTTTGGAATTGTTTTCAGTTCATTTTCGGTGCACATTAATTCCGTAAGTTCTGGAAGATCCTCAGGATTTGATAATTTTGTTTGTTTAGTTTTCCAGCATTCCAATCTTTCCAACATTGGTAATCTTTCTATTAATATTTCTTCATCACTGTTTCCACAACTTAAATCTATCAATTTTGGATACTCTCTTATTGTCTTTATCTTATTTCCCATACTTGAAAGTTTTTTCAGATTTGGTAGGCTGGGCAGTTCCTTAATTTGATTGTTATCGCACTTTAACACGTTTAATACAAGATTATAATGCAAGTTCTCAATCTGATTATCTTGGCAGTGTATTATTGTTGCATTTGGAAGTCTGAGTAATTTTTTTAAAGTTGTGCGTCGACATTTAAAAGACGTTACATTTGGAAGTACAGTAATGCTTTCTAACTCTAAGTTTTCATTCCACTTTCCTTCAAGTGTTATGTTTTTCAAATAATAAGTTTTCATGTACAATTTGTAGACTTTCTCGATATCTTTTTCTACTTTTTTACACCATTGTTCACATAAATGAAATTATTCTTTTCTGTGTAATTTATTTCAAATACCGAGATTATGTATTTTAATATTTTTCTTCTATTCCTTTTTGATGTATTTCTTGCTCTTTTTGATATTTTTGACATGTTAGATAAACTACTTATATCATAATTGTCTATGCAGTATTCCATTATTATATTTTATCGAGGTATTATTTTGTCCTTTTTTGTACTTTCAGGAATTAAAAAAGGAATGTTGATTAATGTTGTTTTTAATATTTGGGTATACCTTTTAAAAGCTGTATAGGCAATATAGACAAACGTTGTGTCGATGATTTATATGTATTTTTTATTAAATCTTTTAAAATCATATAAATCAAATAATATGGACAATTAATATAGACAAATTAATCACTTCTCATACCAATATTTCTAACAACATCTTCTGATGTGTAATTCTTTCTATCATATTCATCACAACAACCGCTTTTATGGTCTTTCTACATGATTTACATATTAATTTTTTGATAATATCATATTGATTATTTGCAGCCTTCACGCTTCCTTTAAGATTTTGACCTGCCTTTGTCCTTGTTTGAAGCTCAAATTGGGCTTTCAATTCTTTCATTTTAATTTCATTTCCTTCTATTATTTTGAAGTTATTTACCAACCACGAATAGAATGGATTTCTTTCACCAATGACCTCTTCTTGTTTTTCTAAAAAGTATACTGGTAGCTTTCCCCATATTTTTTTTCCATCATTTATATTTTCTCTCCACGTTTTGTACAGCTTAGTAGATTTGTACATAATATTACCAAGTTCAGAAGATTTAATATAACTCAACAATCTTGAATCTGAATCTGAATCTTTGACTTTATTTTCAAAATGTGCAACTATAATTCTTCTACTAATTTGTCCCATGTCATTGTAACTTATCATGTAATTGCTTGCAAACATCATTGGAACAGTCCATTTTTTGTAATTTACAGCATCTTTGTTTTTTACAGCACATTCACCACCCCCTCCGGATATCATTCACCACCCCCTCCGGATATCATTGATTGAAACGTTTGTTGTGGCGCAAATTTGTGTATGTTTTTTGGCAAATCGTCACTAAGCACTACATCTTTATCCAGAAGATACCCCAATCCAAATGTGGATTCAAATGACTCATTAATGTTACCAACATTGTCAAAAAACTCTCTTATTACATCTACTATCACACTTTTTCCACAACCACTTTCTCCATATAAATATAACATTGCATCCCATTCATCTTTTATTCCAAACATCCTTCCAATCATGACATATATGAATTCAATCACTTCATCACTAAATTGGTATTTCAACATTTTGCCCAAGTTTCTGTGGTCATGTCTAGATCAAAGATTGTGTCGAAATATTTCTTTACTACTTTATTTCCTAAATATCGTTTACATTTTCTATTTCATCATCACTATTTTCTATCATTACGACAATATGATATCTACTTAATTACTGTTCAATTTGGCACAACTTTGTTAAGTGTTGAGATTTGAGCCTAGGAAACCAACTTCCTGTGTCAACGGTGGCCTCGTCGTCGCTGCTGATGCGACTTACACTAAGGAAAGCAGCAGTTTGCCAGATTCCAATGTCTGGGAAAGGTTGAAGTCCTCCTGGTCATTGAGTCTGGAAAGTTAAACTAAGCCTGAATATTCGTTATTAGCCCCCCTGGCAGTCTCTAATTTGCATCAGAAACGGTTCAAGTCAGTCCCAAACAGCCTGGCATGGGCATTTTAGGTAGGCTCTTTTGCAAAAATTTTTTGGTCAAACACTTTTGCTTGGTCCATCTGTAAACACTCTAGTCTGAGTGAGTGAGTGGAAGGAGTGAATGAGGTGGAGATGTGTGTTTGTGGGTGGTCCTTCTCCCCAACTTGGAGAGAAAGAGAAAAAACTCTGTTATGAATTATTGATACATGATGATGATATACATGCTGTAATAGTTGCTAGGCAAGCGTGACCAGCACAGGGTAAAAACCTCTCCTATATTATCTGCTTGAGCAGAGGAGGAAAACTGTTGACACTGGGATTCTGTTCCACTTATTACTCGGAGTATTTGTCATCAGCGCAAGCCAGCGCCCAGGTCTGCATTGGCAGTGGCTCGCTCTCCCATGGGCATCGTGAGAACAATAACTGACAGTCACAAAAGGTTCGGGTCCGTCTTGTGCCTCTTGCTGCTAACCAGTCAGTTCCGCGCCTAACACCATCTGACTCTGCCAATGACGTCAGCTGGCGTCGTACACGCCCTTCAACCACAACTGCATCAGCAAGTGTCACAGCAACACTTGCTGCTGTTGGCTGTTTGTTTGTTGTTTCCGCACCTGTGTCAACAGCCAGATAGCTGCGCTCACCAATGTTGTCGAGGCCAAAAAGGCATGGTCATCCAGCAGATAGACCTATGATTTTGCATTTTGCTCAGTACTGTAATGGACTTTTGATTATGCACTTCTGGATTTTCAGATATTTGTGTTGCTTAGACAGATTGGCCATACGCTCGCTAAAACTATTGCGATACTTTTTGGCATACTTTTTGCTTTGGACCCTCAGCGGCAACGGAAAGGACAACAATGTTGGGGTAGGCAGGATCCTTGTGGAGCACTGGAGGTGGAGGTGATTGCGAGGCAGCTGCTGCGTGTGTTGGTGCAGAGTTGGCAAGCAATGAAGGCATTGGGGTCTCAGTGGCCACCACAGAGCCCCAGCACATGACCACAGCAAAAAAGTGTTGGTGTACAGTGACGGCACTGGAGCTGTTCACCGAGGTAAAGCAATTTGGTCAGGGCGTTACTGGGCCAGCTAGGGATGCAGGCTTACTGCTTTGGACACCAGGGGACACCCTGGGACCCAATGCATTTGGTAGCGTAACGGCGGTACCAGCTACATCTGTGACTGGAGATCCTGTGGCAGTCATGTGACTTGTGGGAGACAAGTAGTGTGGGAAACAAAAAATAAAAATAAAAACAAACCACCACTCTTGTCAACCCTAGCAAACAACAAAGCTGCAGGTGAAGTGCCAACAAAAGGAGAATTGCTGCACAGAGTGCAAAGAACGCAAAACACCAAACTTCCTTCCATCCCAGACCAGATTGCAGATAGCTTTTGGCCCCAACGTTTGATTGATTCTGTGCTAGAAAATCTGGTCAACTTTGTTCAAATTGGACCCCAAGTTGCTGTGGCCTCGCCTCAGGTGAGCCAAACCACTAACAGTGCACCAGTCTCTGGCGAAAGGCAAACTTCCATCTTCATATACAAGCCCATTGTGCCAGTTGTTATCTGGCTGCATAGTGTAGGGGTTATCACATCAGATTCTGATTCTGGGGACCCCAGTTCGATTCCGGGTGCGGCCTTGGTTGAAGATTTGAAGCAATCTGCCATTGGTTTGTTGTGAACTGTTCCACCATCATGTGCGGCTGTTGTTGGCAGAAAATTGCACCATGCTCTAAGAGATCTGTCCTTTATCCTGTCTTTGCAGAAAATCTAACCCTTTCTGGTCGTCTCCCACCATCTCACTTCACCTGTAGCAAGTTGTTCTTCTAGCTAGAGGAAGGACTTTTTGGCTGTCACATTCAAACGTTTGCTGAGACGCCTTGTTTGCCTGATGAGTGCCTCTGTGTGAGACATGTTTGAGTGAAAAGCGCATTGTGGTTAAGAAGCTTTCCTCCTCATGAACCACCATGTTCCTAGCAGGTAGGTGGCTGATTATCATGCCACATTTCTGACGCAGTCTTGTCCTAAACGAACCTGCAGAGCCACAGCTGTGTGCTGGTTGCACAAACAGTGCTCGCAATTGTGGAGTGGTGGAGTTGCAGAGTTGTAACAGAGTAGCTGACAAGCAGGAGTGGAGCTGCAGAGTTGCACGGTTGCAGAGTTGCGGCAGAGTAGCAGAGCTGCCAAGTTGTGGCCAAGTGGCATAGCAGCAGAGAGGCAGAGTCCCAGAGTCAGGGGGTTGCAGAGTTGCAGCAGAGCAGTGGAGTTGCAGAGTAGCAAAGAAAATCAGAGTTGCAGATTAGCAGTGCAGAGTGAATTTGCAGAGTTGCAGAGTCACAGAGTTGTGGAGACAGGGAGTTGCAGAGCTGCAGAGTAACAGAAGCGTAGCAACCCAAGTGATTGCATTGCAAGTTTGCACTTTTTTTTTTGCACAAGGAGAAACCTTTTTTCAATCAATGTAGCAATAGTTGCACATGCTGCACAGCACAACTTTGCATGGGGTAAAGTGCCTGTCTTGGTCAGGCTTCCACAGTCCAACCCCCCACATCATGCTGGATTCGCAACCTGACTTAAGTTTTTTGTTTATCTCTTTTTTTTTCTGCTCAGTCTGTCAGCCAGGAACCAGACATTAGAATAAAGAAATTTGCAATCTTTTGGCTGAACAAGCCTAAAGCAAACACTCAACAGAAAGTTGAAGCTTTTTTCCAGCTTGTTCAAACAAATGCAAATTGCTGGTTTTGGCAAAGAACCCATTGGCTTGTTGGTTTGGCCACTTGGACCATCAAATGACACCAGTCAGCCAATGAAATTTGACAAGGCCCAACACACAAACACTGTTCACCTGTGCTGCACCACAGGTGGTGCAGCACAGGTCGTCAGGAGTTTCGCTCCCTTCCTGCATGGTTTCACCGAGGTTCGAACTCGGGACCTCCTGTGTGTGAGACAGATGTGATAACCAACTACACCATGAAACCCCATGACTGGACCTGTCAAGAATATGACACCAATATGCACTTGCTTGCTAGAAATCGTTTGGACGTTTGTTGAAAAAGTGAATGAAATGTAGGCTGGAGTTGGCCTGGGTTGGGTTGAGCCACCATGATGCATGCAGCCACTCAGCTGCTGCCACTCCACAGTTCAGTCAACCAAACCATCTCCTTCTTAAAGCAGAAAGCGGTATTGTAGGCAGTTCCTGCTTCTAATAGCAGCAACAATGCAACAAAGGAACAGCCAGCTGCTCAGACAGGTTAAGTTTTAAAATATTGTGTTTTTGTCCCCCTGATTTTTTGACCTGTGCTTTGAATTTCTGACAAACCAGCGTTTCATGCAGACAGACTGTGAGTTGGGTGTGCTGATTGCGTTTTTTTTTCTTTTTCTTTTTTTTTTTTACAATTTGTCCGATATCTTGTGGCAAGGGCAACAACCTTTGTACAAACGTTTGGAGTAAAACATTAGGCTGCAAAACTGTGTCCACGGTCCAACATCCAGTTACATCCTTCATGGCTGACTCAGGCTGTTTGCGTTTGTAGAGATTTTGTTGCTCTTGGTTGGGGCAAGAGACCACCCCCCAGGCCAGTGGCGGTAGCCTGCAGGTAAACAAAGGAAGGGGTGGCCTCCAGGCTGTACCTTTTCCTCCTGAATAGGGTCTGCCACAGACTGAACCGGGTCAAATCTGAAATAAATTTGAGTTTGATTTGAATTCAAATCAGACTTGAATCAAATGAATTCTCCAGTATAGAGTGATTTGAATTCAATTTGATTCAGGTTTTATAAGTAAAAAATCGAAATTCCATTTGATTTGGCGCAATTTGAGTGCAAAAACAGCCATTTGTGAGATTCAAATGTCTGGGAAATACATTTTCTCTTGTCATTTGGGTCTGGAAAGCAGAATCAAATCAAATCAAACCCAAATGGGGATCTGGTCTGTGGCAGACGCTCCTTGTAAAGTGCTTTGCAGCTGTCCATCACTGCTAGAAATCATTGTCAGCTCTGCTGCTGGCAAGCTTGTGGCATCAGGGAGATTGTTGCCCTCATTGCAGCTTATGATGGCAAAATCAGAAAGAAAAGACCACACCTGGCGCTTATGGCCCTACTTTGGCAAGTGATGGTTTTGGTTTCCTGAGAGTGCCCCCCTTGGCACTTTGAGGGTGCAGGAACTTTGTCATGAGCATCTTCAGGTGGTGTTTTTCCCCTTGTCTGTCTGGGGATCCAACTCCCAAGCTCTGCAGGAGACTTGCACAATGGAATGTCGACCACCAACTTTTTTTTCTCCTCCCCATTGGAAACTCTACGGTTCAAACATGCAAGTGGGTCCAACAAAACCAGAGAACTGTTGTCGATACGTTGAAATTATTACTCAAGCCTACCAATCGTGTGTGCCTTTGCTAACACCCCAGGGAGTCAGCAGCCAGGCAACAGTCCACACAATTCTACTACCCTTATCGCTACCGGGTGGACTTGAACCACCAACCTTGCGGTGTGCTGCTGACCATGTCTAACAGCCGCACACGCTAACCAGTTGCGCCACTGTTGGAGTTTGCACACATTACCTACACCTTTTAAGATCCTCTGACCTGTCTTCAAGAGAAACGATAAGTTAAGATGGCATAAGGACTGATCCAAGTGTCATCTACACTTTCTCAATCTCTGACACTGTACGAGTGCTTAGAGGTGGTTTCAATCCCCAGTCTGGGTAGACCACATCAGTGTGCTTCACTCTTGCAATTTGATAGGAATGATTATAGGAGCTTGACAGGGAGCCTGACTTACTTCTTTGCACACACAACTCCATGGAAGTTCTGGCCAAATCAGCGTGATGCAACAATGATGTCATGCCTGCCTCCTGACTCCTCAAAGTCTAAACTCTATCTCTCAGAGCTAAAAGGCTATCACCAGAGTCTGATTCCTGAGACCACCTGCAGTATAAAAGGGGGAGCCCCAGCAGCTCCAGAGAAGCATCATCCCAGATCCTGATCACATCTGCCTGCTCTCTCTCTACCCTCGAATACAACAAACAAAAACCATTATTCTTATCTGAGTCAACATACCCTCTACCTTGACCTGCGAAGCTCTTCAAGTTCTACCTCAGGTCGATACCTCGTTCGTATAGGGCGCTTCGCTCTTACAAGAAAAGGGTGTGCTCTGCACTCTAAACAAGACCAATCTGTCTGAGAGCATCGGCTCTCCATCTACTTTGGCAACAAAGGGCGCTTCGCTCTTAACAAGAGAAGGGCTCACGCTCTAAACAAGCTTTATCGCTCCACGCCGACTCAAGTCTGTTGGTGCCCTTCTGACACGCCAGGCGCAATCACCAACAGCCACGGCAGCATATTACAGTTTGGAGATGGTTGCCAATTGATCCAATTCTTTTCACACTTTCCCATTCAAGGAAGCGTTCAAAATGTGTGGCAGAGATTGCATATGACCATGGGATTGTTGGGTTTTGTGTTGAGTCTCCATTCTCAAAATGGCATGCCACTGCAGACTCAGAGGCCAGGCTGCAGGGAAAAGTATGTAAATCAAACAAAGGACCACTCCCCAAAAGCCATTGGACTTCACGAAATGCAATGCGGTCAATTTTTCTGTCTGGACCCCTGCTGTTATGAATCACCCTCTGGAAACCTCTGGAACCTTCTAGAACGTTCCTTCATGGAACCTTGTGGAACCTTCTGGAACCTTCTTTGCTTTCCTGACTTGTCTTGTTGTCATTGGTATCATTGGTATCATTGTATTACTAATTGCTCTTTCTGGAACTTTCTTTGAGTCTTGACAAGGAAGGCTCTCAAAAGGTATAAAAGGGGGATGGGGGACCTGTCCCATCCCTCAAGTGAATTATTTTTTCCAATATAATCATCACTCCTCTCAGTTCCTTGTCTGCCTTGTCCTGTCCTGACCTGTTCCTGACATCTGCCATGCACAAAAAAATGTCAGATACCACTTGCAAAATTGCAGCACAAGGTGACCCAATGCTGGACCGTGTCTAATGACTGCAAATACCAAAGTCTTTTGGGTATGGACTTCTTGTGTAACATGTGTGCAAAAAAAATCTTGATCTTTCATGCACTTCTGCTTCAATTTTTCTGCTTGACTGCTTTTCCAAAGACATCAGAAAGGCCTATGTCCCAGCTATTGTCGCATGAGTGGGCAATCCTGGGGCTTGCTGGGGATTGAACCCAGGACCTCCTCCACCCGAAGGAGGAATCATACCACTAGACCACAAACCCTCCGCCTCATTTGAAGGTAAATTACGGTTCTAATGCTCTTTACAGATTTGCCTTAAGGGCCCCAACAGCTACTGGCCCCAGATTCATTTCTTTCTTCAGGCAGTGATGCAGTTGACAACCTTTCAATAATCATGCCAGCACGACTCCTAAACAAGTCCACGTCACTATGCCCGCCTTTCTGCGGCAGAGTATTGGTGCAATTGCCTATCTGCACATTCTGCTCCAAAAGCTTGAACACCAGCAGATACAGCAGATATCAGCAGGTTTTTCTTTGGATGCAAGCAGATATACACAGTCAAATTTGATATCTGCATCTGCTTATATCATTATCTGCCAAATGTCTGCAAGTCGGTTAGCAACCCTTGTCCATCTCTACCTTACCTGCATCCAGAAGCAGATATCCACTTTGGGTTGGTGTTTGACCACAACCTTTGTTGTTTGTGCTGGGACTGATAAGTGTGGTGGTTTTTCTCTTTTTTTTTTTTTTTTTTTTTTTTTTGTGTGTGTTTCACACAGACGTGGGACTTGCTCCCACATCACTTGACTGCCTATCCTGGGGTGCGTAATACCGCCATTACATCACCTAATGCATTGGGTCCTGGGATGTTCCCCAGTGTCCAAAGTGGCAAGCCTGCGTCTCTAACAGGCCCAGTATCCCTCTGACCAAATTGCTTTACCTCAGCACCAGCACTGTCATCGTCTGCCAACAATATGTGGTTTTTTTTTGGATGACAGCTATATTCATTACTGGATTCACAGCTAGCCTCTGCCATGACAAACCCTGTGATTACGATAGTTGGATCTATGCTGTAGTTCCCCTCTGCTTGACACTATAGCTGGATTCGACCAAAGATCTCACCCTGGAACAGTCCCTGGCGACTGGGAAAGAGCTGGTCCAGCAGACAATTTTGGATTCAAAGATTGCAGCTCGTTGTGGAGGGCCAGAAACCTTGAGGCAAAAGTAGCTACTCCCATTTAGGGTCAGTTTGAGCTCAGTGACAAAATGTAGTGTGAAACCGCAAATGTCAGCAGTGCTGCGTTTGTGGACATGACAGACAAACAAGCCCACTGGTTCTACATCAGGCTCCAGGGTGTGACAGACAACACAGTGGCATTGAGCAAACCATAAATAATAAACTTACAAAAGCCTTCAAATGAAGGCAAAGCACAGTGGATTGAAGTGTCTGCAGCGCAATTGGGAGGTGGGGGAGGGGTTGATGGGCAGGTGATCCCTTAAGAAAAGAAAATGGGACTGTGGGGCTCCAATTACGCAGACTTTTTGATCTGAAGCGACTTGACACCAATGGTGACATCCAACAGAGACATGAGGGCAAAATTATTTACAGAGATATCCTGAAAATTTTGGTGAGTGAGACTGGGCCAGAGACTGTCAGCTGAACAATTGCCAGAAGTAACAAAATGCTGACAAACTAGTCATTTCTTTGTATTGGCAGGTCAGTCTGCTGTCCAGTCACTGACAGGAGTATTGACTTCAACTTTGCAAGTGGGTCACTCACCAAGGTTTTCAGGATATTGCAGTAACAGATAGAGAAATGAGCAGAGTGGGATTCGAACCCAGGAAATTCCGACATTGGCTCTCCCATTCTTGTGTTTTTTCCTTCTTTTTTCGTTATTTATCTTCCGTGCCACCCGCGGAAAACTGGCAGTCGCAATCCCACCAACGAAGTACCGTATCGCCGAGGGCACTGGAATCGTCACGGCTACCGCCAGGTTCGTCATCTCTTCTTACTCCCCTTGCCCCAAGATGTGATGGATCTGGAAACGTCTGATTGGAGGAAACCGGAGCAAGAGCGGAAGCAGCATCGTTATTCGCTGCTCGAACACCATCAGCGTCGTCAGGGGCGCGCAGCGACAGCCTCAGGCACCGTGCAAGCCTTTCATGTCCACACAGCAGGATCGCCCTGCAGAAACCACCCCAACCCCGCCCTTGCCGCGGCAGCTGCCCCAGCGTCCACTGCACCAGCCACCGCGCAGCGTCGCAAATCAGCCGCCACAGCCGTCGGCGGCCAACTGCGCCGCGCCAGATATCGGAGACGACGACGACAACGACGATCACGACGACGGTGACCTCAGTGATAAAGGTAGCCGCGCCTCGTCCCCGGTTAAGGACAATGCCGCCGACCATGACCCCAACGACGGCAACGACCCGCACCCGCCTCCTCCCCACTCCTCCGCCACCGCCGCCGCCTCCGACTCCACACACCAACCCTCCTCCTCCTTACCCCTCCGACCCACCAACTCCCCAACGGCGCAACTCCATCACCACCACTGCCGGCAGCAGCAGAAGCACCAGCAGCCGCAGCCCCTCGGCGCCGAGACCCGTGGCGTGAACGTCGACAGGCAGCCTCTGGGCACCGCCCGCCGCTGACGGGCCAACGTTGCCTCCGTCGCTGGACGATATGCTCGCGGACGAGGCGAGGAGGACCGAAACCAGAGGTCGGGGGGTTGGATTTTAGTCACGATTAAGAGTCGAGGCGGCTTATCTCCTTTACCCCCCGCGCTCCCGCCTTCAACCCCCAATGTCCTATGCCAGCCGCGGAGCAGGAAGAGCGGCTGGCCGAGTGCCAGGGGCGGCTTGGGACGACTGATCGCCGCAACGGCGCGCACGATTCTAAAGTGGAGGCGCTGAGGAGCGAGAACGTGGCGTTGAAGAACAGGGTCGAGGACTGAGCTTAAGTACAATCAAGCAGGTTGCATCCACCCGCCGTTCGCAAGGGTCGCGTCGAGTGCTTGCGATGGTGGAACGACAATTTGTCGACTGGTTTGCAGTGCCGTTTCCAAGTGCCAACCAGCCTGAGGTCTGAGAGGGTTGGGAGTCGTCCGGGCTGTTTGAGCAGTGCGAAACGTTCAGCGACGTTTTAAACAGTTCACAGTTTTCACAAAGCCCTGAGCCGGTCGAGGACTGGTAGCGTGGATGCAGTGGGGCTGCAGAAGGTGATGGACGCTTTGCTGGCACTTGCATTATTGTAACAGACGAGGCGTCGCTATTGTGCTTATTGAAATACACAACCCATTTTATCGTGCTTCAATTCTAACACACGCTTGAACAGACGGCAGTAACCTGACTTGACAAGGCATTATCATCCCGCGCAAGATGATAGGCAAAGCTTGAACTTGGGGCTTCTTGGTCAGCAGTTAACTTCCTAAACCCACAAAGCTCATCATGCATCCTTAAAGCAGCAACGTATTCTCATTTGAACTATTTCTGTTCCAAGCACCTTGCTCCGTCAATGTCTGAAAAGACAAAGACTTTTGTTTTCTAAACTTCTTTCTGTGAATTTCATATCCCTTGAGATTTTGGGGCCGAAAAAATTTTTGGGGGGACCAAAAAAAAGTTTCGATTAGGAGCCGTCTCCAATAGTCAAGAGTTTTTTTTTTCGCCCTCCACCAAACTTTTTCAAGGTATATGAAATTCACTGGGAAAGAATGCGCAATTAGTTCTCTGGGAAAATCCTGATGAATGGTGGAAAGACAGCGGCCTCGAGATCGACTGGTTCGCGGTTCCGTTTGCAAGTACAACCAGCTTGAGGTGGTGGAGTCGTCTGGTCTATTCAAGCAGTGGGTAGAAGAATACCAGAACCTGCACCTCCTCTCCACCGCTGCACTCGCAGTGTGCCCACACGTCTTACCTCTCACCCTTTGATTGCTCTCCTTTGCTTGTACAGTAGCACTTTTCACTTGCAAGGAGAGCGAGAGCAGAATGCTCTACATTGATTGGGCTTAGGAAGGGCGAAAGCTTACATGACTCCGCTTTTAAAAATATGACGTGAATCCAGCTGCCCACATTTTGCCCAATCTGAGCACTCGGTGTCGCTGTACATTAACACTAACGTTCCCACGACGGGCCCCGCAATATCGTCCGCTCCACCGCCGCCCTCGGCTCCCTCGCGCGCCACCTGCACCACGACAAGCTGTACAGCGAACACGCCATGGACTACGCCAAGGGGTCCAGTAGTGGCTGGACTCTGGGCTGCAGCCGCTGTACACGAATAGCGCGATCTTTGTTGCGAGCAAGTCTAGGCGGATCTCGATCCTGGAGTGGTGGAGAGCAAGCGGGCTCGAGTTGAAGTACGCCGAAAGTGCCATCGAAGATGCTGGTTTGAATTACGTGTCCATATCCTGAAGTGGTGGAAGGGCAGCGGACTACCACTGAAGTGTGGTGACGCAGCAACATCTTTGGCATCTCTTTGTGGACATACTGATGGTTTGCAGTGGTGGAAGGCTGGAGTCAAATACGACACACGAGCAATGTTCAATGTCTCCTCGTTCAGCAAGATCCTTGTACTCCAGTGGTGGAAGGACAGCGGATACGAGCTAAAGTACGATCCAGCCTCCTGCATAGACTCCGTCATCTACAGGGGTCGCGTCGAGTGCTTGCAGTGGTGGAAAGACAGTCGCCTCGAGTGGGCGGCAGATGCCGAAGGTCGCCTTGCCGGAACCTGCATTCACGTAACGGACGAAGCGTCGCTGCTATTATTACTGAAATACACAACACATTCAATCATGCTACGCTTCGAAGACACGCTTGAAAACCAACCCGATTTACTTTTAGCCGGTGGGTTGGGAAAGGACTCGAGGCAAAATATACGGACCTGCTTTATCCTCTTCCGCGGTGGCTGATCTCAAAAGTAGCAGAGGAGCGTTGGGTCGAACGGGGGAGGTTGTAAAAGGAAGAACGAAACGAGACGGAAGAAGCCAAACCTAATCACGAAAAACCAGAAGTAAGGTAGGAGACTTGGTAGTTACCATAAAATCTGGGCCGACGGCCGTGAATGGCTGTTCAAGCTGATCAGAGCGTTGGATGTCACTGGCGGGCATGCTTTGAGCTCTCTGATGCTGTTCCAAGGTCGAGGGGGTTGAACGCGTCGACGATGGCGGACGTCCTTCTCTCTTTCAATATTGTTCCTTTCTTTGCTGTTGATGGTTGCTCTACAGACGGCAACGCGTTTGTTTCGCGACGGGAGGCGGACACTGTGCAAGGCCGCAAACAGATACGCAGGCAGACCGGCAGACAGACATAGCCACACTCAAAGAATCTTGAAGAAGAAATCGTTGAACAAATTGACGTCGGAAAACTAAGTCACTTGCTTTTGGCTCGTTTTTCTGGGAAGTTTGACTGCAAACGGCGCGCATCTGAGGCGTCCGTTGAACAGTTGCACACGTACGGAACGCCTGTACCGGAGGAAGGTACTGTGAGGAAGCACGGGAGTGGAGCAGTAGTCCACTCGTCTCCAGTTTGGACGGAGGCCTCTCGGGACTCTAATAAGCCGGGAGAGTAGGCAAGGCAATAGCCATGAGATCTCCGAAAAGGATGGAAACGCGTCAAATGAGGGAAACGTTTGTGTTTGATTTTTGATTGTTCTGAGAAGCACTTTGTCGTTGTCCGACCGCAGTCCGCAGCCGGTAAACCCCCGAACCGTATAAATACCGCCGCCGCCTCCTACCACTGCTCTTTACAATCCTCTCTGGCCTATTGGCTAAGATCAAGTGTAGTATCTGTTCTTTAAAGTGTGATAACTTTAACCGCCGGCATCGCCGGCGTATCTATTATCACACTAATTTTTGAAATCCCGCTCGATCGCCGTCGGCAGCTTGCTGTCGCGGCCCGGGCACTGGTCTCGCCGGCCTCACACTACCGCTGGCTGAGGCCTAAATCCTTTTTTTCTGAAAATGATGAAAATCAACTGACTGACTCAGACGATAATACTCGCCACATAATTTTCGAAGTGCCTCATTCGAATTCAGTCTCGCTACATTGTCAACACGGACAACCGCGCTGCCACCTCTGGCGGGAGCGGAGGGGCAGGGGGTTTGGGTAGCAGAACCGGCTTCGACGAGCCGAGGGAGGCGGAGCAGGAAGGATTGGCGTAATCGCCCACTTCGTGTGGAACGGGTCCCATCTTCCGCCTTCGCGTACGATTCAGGTCAATGACGGGCGATGCACATCTTATTGACACCAACGATCAGATTGCTTATTCGCCTCTTTTTCATCTGGACTAATGAATCGTGAATTAAAGGTTTCAAAAATTCTCTCCCGACCGTTGGTCGTGAGGAGCCAGTTTGGAGTTAGTTTTCAACTAGCAATAAGCTGAACTCGGTATGAACCTCATTGCAGCTGCACTCGCTGTGCAAGATGCATTACTCTCACGGTCGGCCTTTGGTATTTAGCCTCCTGCTCCCCACACCCTCCAGCCTCCGCAGTCCGCAGTCCCAACCACAAAATCGTTCTTTGGTTCAAATTTGGGAGTGGTGAAATATGCAGAGGATCTCGATCTCTCCTGCCGGCCGCTTTCGTCCACCCAACCATGTGCACTGGGACCCCGACCGGACCAAAAGCTTGTGGGGTTCCATTTTTTGCCCACGCTTCACTACGATGGCTGTGGCCGTCTGCCCCTGGGTATCATTTCAACCGCTTCGAGCGCAAAAACAAGAAGTACCGTGACACACGCACCTTTCGCAGTGAAATGATTCCCGCTTCTGCTCTCCTTCTTGCCATCAATCTCTGCTCTTCTCCTCTCGGGCTTTTTTGTTTCCAACTACTTAGAACTTGTACATGGTCCATTTTGAAATGTTCGTCGGAGCACCAGTCGATGCTGTAAGGAGTAAATTCTTAAAATTGTAATCAACAAATCCCTGGAACGGAAAATACCCAGTAATGTAAGCAATGTTATTGCGACGACGACAGATTAAGTTTTGGCCGTTGGAAGACAAGGATCAATTGAAGTGGCACCTTCCAACATTTCCTTGTTTGTCGTCCTCCGTCCTCTACTATGAACACTACACTTCATTCACTCAGACCCCATCACTTTCTTGTAACTTTCTTGAAAACTCCAAAAATCCAAGCCGGCGAAACGGTGGGCAGTGCTCTAATGTATTCATCCTCCCGTTTTGAATGTGAGGAGTCGCCAAACGGCAGCCACAAATCTCAAATCAAAGCAAGCTGTTGACGCAACAGGAATTTGCGGAGCTTTGTGAGATTACGAGAAATAAGTGAAATCATGCGGGTCACGTCCAGCCGACATCCGTGAGTGGCACCATAAGAAACCTTAGCTTGACAATAGAGATGGAAGTCATTATCATTGAACTCCGGTGCCGTCTCCCGGGATTGAACCGGGTGCCTTAAGATCTTCAGTCTTACGCTCTCCCAGATGAGCTAAGACGGCTTGTAGTTGCAAGATAATGCAATATACCTCAGTAAAACTTCAATTTTGACACCTCATTTCGTGAAAACAAGCAGAATTTATCATTACGAGGAGGGGGTCTGTGATTAGGCTATTTTCTGCGTTTAGATTTTTCGGCTGAAACCGTGCTGTTCCAGCGAAACGCGTTCGTTGATTGACCGCCGTGTCGATCTCGTTGACTACAGAACGGAAGGAGGGAGTTAGGGCGGTTGGGGGGAGGTGGGAGGTGGGTCATATTTTCATGTAAAACTATAAAATGTGTTGTACTGAATCATCATAGAGTAAGAGCTGAAGAACCTAAACTATGACTGACACCTTGTGTGAGATACTCAAGAATCTCATACTGAGATGCAGGAGAAGCGAATGGGCTTGGGAAGTTGGGGGGGGGGGGTTGCCTTAGCAGGAAAAAAGATTTGGTGGGCAAACGAGAAAATTCAAATTTGCTTGATTTCGATGTCCTGCACTGTGTCTGCTGCTGTTCTTGGTGTGCAAGTGGGTTTTTGGTTGTGTGCTTGCTGGTTATTTTGGTGTGGCTGCAGCCAAGTGGCCCTTGTCGCTCCTTTTTGAAATTCTTAGCAGTTTTCTTGGATGTGCATCTTCCAGTCAGGGAGACTGTTTGGAAGACAGGCTTTGTGAGCGCATCGCCCAACAGCTCTTCTTGTCAGATTGGTCAGCCAGAGTGGCAGTGACACCAATAACTCCAATGCATTCCAACAACCCTGTGGAGGCACAGGGGATCGAACCCTGGGCATCTCGCATGCGAAGCGAGCTATCTACCACTGATATATACCCCCAATAGCGGTCCAGGGATCCCCTGGTAGTAACAACAAAAACTTGCTGTGAAGCCTGTGACATTCCATCTAGTCTCACTTGGCAGGAGCTGGGTGTGTCTTATTCGTAACCATTGTAAACAGTCTACTCTGAGTGAGTGAGTGGAAGGAGTGAATGAAGTGGAGATGTGTGTTTGTGGGTGGTCCTTCTCCCCAACTTGGAGAGAAAGAGAAAAAAAACCCTGTTGTGAATTAATGATACATGATGATGATATACACGCTGTAATAGTTGCTAGGCAAGCGTGACTGGCACAGGGTAAAAACCTCTCCTATATTATCTGCTTGAGCAGAGGAGGAGGAAAACTGTTTACACTGGGTTTCCGTTCCACTTAATACTCGGAGTATTTGTCATCAGCGCAAGCCAGCGCCCAGTTCTGCATTGGCAGTGACTCACACTCCCATGGGCATCGTGAGAACAATAACTGACAGTCACAATAGGCTTGGGTCCGTCTTGTGCCTCTTGCTGCTAACCAGCCAGTTCTGCCTAACAACCATTACGCAGATAAAGAGGCCAAGTGCCAGAACTGCACCTCTGGGCAAAATAGGGGGCAGGGGGAGAGGGGAAGATGAGAAATGCCTTGAAAATGTTCTGCACACAAATTGCTATGGAAAACTGCCTTTTCAATGAAAGTGCAAGGAGTGTGGCTGATGCACAGTTTCAAACTTCATACAGAATTGCTGGGCAAATTTCCTGGAACAGGCACAGCAGGACACAGTTTCCATAAGAAGTCAGTTTGTGCTGAGGAATTTGCATGCTGCCTTCCACACAAACACACACACACACACACACACACACACACACACACACACACCTCCAAGAGCCTCCAAATGTTGCACGGGCGAGGAATCACAAGTGGCGAGGAATCACAAGTGGCAGGACAACAAAGTTTTAGTCAGGTGGAAAAACCCCCTCAACAGCTAGGAATTGTCATGTAAAAAGGCTGCACATGAAAAGTCAAACCACCCAAGAAGTGGGCTTCAACATGCCTTAAAGTGGACCATTGGTATCAGTATCTTCAACTGTTAGGAACTCTAGAGACCTGATGGTAAGTATTTGTGCCCACTAAGCATTCCCAGTTAGTATAGTGGCTAGTATCACCCCCTGTCACGGGGTAGACCCGGGTTCAATTCCCGGACTGGGAGGAGCATCACTTTCAAAGTGGCTTTTTTGACAGCAGTCAGTCCAATGAGTTGCCCAGATTCTCATCTGGTGGGGAAGGTGCCAAGCGCAACCACCTCCAGATGCAGTGGGGGTGAGTTCAGCCTTAAGCACTGTGCTGGTACAGTAGGTGCATGAGCTTCAAACATGTTCCACAGCGTGCCAGTGCTGGAGCAGGAAGATTGCGTAGGCAGGGGCTATTAAAAGCTGCCAAACAACCACAAAGCACAAGCAGGCACAAATTGAAGAGGTTGGTGCTGAGCATACTCCCCTTCCCTATTAGAGGACGGTACGCCCTTCCTTGTTGTCAGGAACAGGGCAGGACAGGACAAGGCAGACAAGGAACTGAGAGGAGTGATGATTGTATTGGAAACAATAATTCACTTGAGGGATGGGACAGGTCCCCCATCCCCCTTTTATACCTTTTGAGAGTGTTCCTTGTCAAGACTCCAAGAAAGTTCCAGAAAGAGCAATTAGTAATGCAATGATACCAATGATACCAATGACAACAAGACAAGTCAGGAAAGCAAAGAAGGTTCCAGAAGGTTCCACAAGGTTCCATGAAGGAATGTTCTAGAAGGTTCCAGAAGGTTCCAGAAGGTTCCATGAAGGAATGTTCTAGAAGGTTCCAGAGGTTTCCAGAGGGTGATTCATAACATCATCTCCCCCTTTTAGGCCTCTTCTGCAACTTGGTGGGGTACCTGGTCTTGAACTCGAGCAGAAGGTCTTGGCAGTGAGTGAGGTTTGACTCAGGCTCCCAGGTGTTGTCAGCATCTGAGTAACCTTTCCACTTAACAAGGAACTTGAGTGTTCTTCCAAACCACTTGGCATCCAAGATTTGTTCAACCTCAAATTCCTCTTCACCTTCTACCTCAACTGGAGGAGGAGGAGGAACAACTCTGCCTGGAATGGAATTGGCCACAAACTTCTCTAAAAGGCTGACATGGAAAACTGGGTGGATCTTCATGGATGCAGGGAGATCCAGCTTGAAGGTGACTGGATTGATTTGCTCCAAGATCTTGAAAGGACCCAACTTGAGGTTGTCTAGCTTGGGACTTGGTCTTTTGGTCTGCAAGTTCTTCCTCAGAAGCCAAACTTGCTGACCCACAGCAAGGTCATGGTCCATTCTGTGAGTGTTGGCAAATCTTGAGGCATCTTCTTGGGCTTGCTTCAGGGTGGAGTCCAGGAAGGTGCTGATGATCTTGAGCTTATGTAAGTGTGAAGCCGCAGCAGGAGCTTGGACATTGGATAGGGTCTCTTGTCCCAGAAGATCTCCTCTTGGATTGAAGCCATAGGTTGCAAAGAAAGGAGATAGCTGGGTGCTTGAGTGGAGAGAATTGTTGAGAGCAAATTCTGCCAGTGGAAGGAGGGTGGGCCAATCATCCTGTTGATAGCTGACATAGCACCTCAAATACTGCTCCAGAGTCTGGTTTGTTCTTTCTGTTTGTCCATCAGTCTGAGGGTGATAAGCAGTTGACAGTTGAGACTTGATTCCAAGGGCTGCTGTGAGTGCTTTCCAAAATTGAGATCTGAACTGTGGTCCTCTGTCACTGACGATTGACTGAGGCAGCCCATGGAGCCTGAATATGTGCTGCAAAAACAGGTCTGCTGTTCCTTGTGCATCTATATTCTCAGTGCAGGGGATGAAATGGGCCAACTTTGTCCTTCTGCAGATGACAACAAGGATAGAGTCAAATCCATGGGATGGGGGCAGTTTCACAATGAAGTCCATGGATATTGATGACCAAGGGCTGATGGCAATTGGGAGGGGCTCCAGAAGTCCATAGGGCTTGTGTCTGCTGGATTTGTTTCTTTGACAGGTTTCACAGCTGCTGACATAGTTCTTGATGTACTTCCTCATGCCTGGCCAGTAGAAGTCTCTGGAAACAAGCTCATATGTCTTGTGCTCTCCTGGGTGTCCAGCTGTTGCTGCATCATGCCTTGTCTTGAGTATCTCAAGTTTTTCCTCTTCTTGGCTGATTTGAATCTTGTGAGGCTTGGGGTCCTTGGAAATAGCATGGGCCCACACACTGTCAGGAAGCAATGAAAGGTGTGTCTTGGATGGTGGGGTGAAACCATCTCCCCCTTCAGGTGCAAGGTCTGTTCTTCTTGACAGGGCATCAGCCACAGTGTTAAGGTGGCCAGGAGAATAGCACAGCTTAAAGTCATACTCAGAGAGCAGTTCAGCCCACCTGGCATGCCTCTGCTTGAGCAACCTCCTTGCCCTGAAGAAGGTGAGGTTCTTGTGATCAGAATAGACAGAGATGCCTTTAGAACCAGCCAAGTAGTGTCTCCAGAATTTGAATGCTTCCACAATTGCAAGCAACTCCTTGTCATGGACTGTGTAGTTACACTCAGCACTGTTCAGCTTCCTGGAGTAATATGCCACTGGATGCAGAGGAGCAGAGGGGTCCTGAGAGCTTGGCTGGGACAGAACAGCGCCAAGGGCATAGTCTGAGGCATCAGTTTCCAAGGTGAAGGGAAGCAAGGGATCCACATGCTTAAGGAGTGGTGCACTTGTGGTTGCTGTCTTAAGAGCTAGCCAGGCTTGCTCTGCTGCTGGGGTCCATTCAAACTTGGTGGTCTTCTTGGTGAGATCAGTGAGAGGCTTGGCTATGGCAGAATAGTTGGCAATGAAGGTTCTGTAGAAGTTGCAAAATCCAAGGAAGCTTTGAACATCCTTGATGGAATTTGGAGCCTTCCATTCAAGAATAGTTTGGATCTTGTCTGGTGCCATGGAGATCCCTTTGTCAGACACAATGAACCCCAAAAACTCAATGGAGGTCTTGTGGAATTCACACTTCTCCAGCTTTGCATAGAGGTGATGCTGTCTGAGTCTCTCCAAGACAGTCTTGACATGTCCCATATGGCTTGCAGTGTCAGATGAAAATACCAGGATATCATCCAGGTAGACAATGACAAAAAGGTCCAGAATATCCCTGAAGATGTCATTCATCATGCCTTGGAAAATAGCTGGAGCATTGGTAAGTCCAAAGGGCATGACCAAGTACTCAAAGTGACCGTATTTGCATCTGAAGGCAGTCTTCCATTGATCCTGGGGCTTAATTCTGACCAAATTGTAGGCACCTCTGAGGTCAATCTTGGAAAATATCCTTGCATGGCTCAGTTTGTCCAGTAATTCAGAGATGAGAGGCAGTGGATAGCGGTTCTTGACTGTCATCTCATTGAGATCTCTGTAGTCCACACAGGGTCTCAGTCCCCCATCCTTCTTCTTGACAAAAAAGATGGGAGCTCCAGCTGGTGACTTGGAAGGTTGGATGAATCCCTTGTTCAGCATTTCTTCAATGTATTCTTGGAGGGCCTTGGCTTCTGGTGGAGAGAGGTGGTACAGTGGCTTGAAAGGTGGGCTGCAAGTTTCATCCTTGAGTGGGATTTCACAGTCATAAGGCCTCTGAGCTGGTAGCAGGTCTGCCTTGGTCTTGGAAAACACATCAGCATAAGGGAGATATTCTTTTGGTAGCTTGGATGCCAGCAAAAGGTCTGATGGGTCCAGGTTGTTGTGCTCCTCAGCAGTGGGGCTTGAATTCTTGACTGGGAACTGTGATTCTTGAATCTTTGACTGAGAGTTCTGTTCTTGGCAAAGACTGTGAGCTGTGGAACTTGAATCTTGAATGTGGACTGTGAACTGTGGTACTTGAATCTTTGACTGTGGGTTCTGTGAACAAGAGTCATGGCCATGACTGTGAGCTCTATGAGCTCTACTTGAATCTTGACTGTGAACTGTGAACTGTGGAACTTGAGTCTTGGCTGGCTGTGAATCTTGAATCAAGGGCTTGAGAGCATGAGACTTGGGGGCTTGACTTGAGTTTTGGGTGACTGTTCCGATTGGTGGAGGTTGGACTTGACCAGTGACCCAATCAATGGCAGGGTTCTGGGCTTGCAGCCATGGTAATCCCAGGATGACAGAGAATGTGGGTGAGCCAAGATCCAATACTTCCAGATTGACCATGGATGGTGGAAAGTCTTGGATGTGGAGGTTTAGCTTGGTTTCATGGCTGATTTCCTTGAACAGAGCATGATTGGCAAAGTGGACCTTGAGGGGTGTGGATTTCTTGATCGTAGGAATGGCACAAGACTTGGCAAGGGTGGCATCAATGATGTTGCAGGATGATCCAGAGTCTATAAGGGCCTTGGTTGTGATGGTTGACTTGGGTGAGAGTTGAATCTTGACATCCATGGTGAGTTGGTGGGGCTTGGAATCTGAGGTGTTTGTGGTGCTGGTGGTGGTGATGAAACAGGGGCAGCTTGGAGGAGGGTCCAGGGAATTGCCCCTCAGTGAGCCTGGACCTGGGAGTTTGGGTGCTTCTTCCTTGGGCAGTCCTTGACAGCATGCTCCTTGGAGCCACAGTAAAAACACAGTCCCTGCTGGGCCCTCCTTGCTTTCTCCTCTTGGCTCAGAGGACCCTTAGGAAGTGTCTCAACTGCATCCACTTGCATGGGTTCAGGAACTGTAAGAGCTTGAGGAACTGGGGTAGGTCTTGATGTAGTTCCTACTTGTCTTTGCTTCAGCCTCTTGGAGTAGAGTCTGTTGTCAATCTTGATGGCAAGGAGAATGTACTCTTCCAAGGTCTCAGGGATGTGCAGAGACTGGGAGAGCATGTCTTGGATAGACTCATGGAGACCATCATGGTACAGCTCCATCAGAGCTGCATCATTGTATCCAGAGTCTCTGGCTAGTTGCTTGAATTGGTTGGTGTAGGCCACACAAGATTGCTTTCCTTGCTTGATATGCTTGAGCTTGGATCTTGCTGTCCAAGATGCGTAGGGGTCACCAAAGGTAGCTTCCAGCCCCTCCCAGAGCTCTTGCAGGGTGGTGGGTGTGCTTGGGAGAGATCTGTACCATGATTGAGCTTGACCAGACAGGAGGGTGCTTGTGAAAAGAACCTTGACTTGCTCACTGGGAAATCTTGAAGGTTGGAGAAGGATGACATTCTCCACAGTGGCCATGAAGTTCCTAACGTCTTTGGCCAGCCCAGTGAACTTGTCAGGGCTGGGAACCTTGGGCTCTCTTGCTTGGTTGGCTTGAGGCAGGGGAAGAGCTTGATGTTCTTGTTGGTGAAGTTGTTGTTGAAGCTGGTGCTGCTGGTGAAGGACTTGTTCTTGAAGTTGGTGTGTCTGTCTTGAGAGGGCTTGTAATTGGTCCATCAAGGCTTGGAAGGCAGTTGCATCAGGGAAGGTGTTGTTTGGGTCAGACATGATGGCAGAGAGTAGTGGGAGAGGGTGAAGTGAATTATGATGTCAGGAACAGGGCAGGACAGGACAAGGCAGACAAGGAACTGAGAGGAGTGATGATTGTATTGGAAACAATAATTCACTTGAGGGATGGGACAGGTCCCCCATCCCCCTTTTATACCTTTTGAGAGTGTTCCTTGTCAAGACTCCAAGAAAGTTCCAGAAAGAGCAATTAGTAATGCAATGATACCAATGATACCAATGACAACAAGACAAGTCAGGAAAGCAAAGAAGGTTCCAGAAGGTTCCACAAGGTTCCATGAAGGAAGGTTCTAGAAGGTTCCAGAAGGTTCCAGAAGGTTCCATGAAGGAATGTTCTAGAAGGTTCCAGAGGTTTCCAGAGGGTGATTCATAACACTTGTCGAACACCATAGCCTTTTTTGCCTCCTTTCTGTTTTTCAAACAATTGCTTTCTTTTATCGAAAACAAAAATTAGAAAAAGGCAAATCTCGTGCTGCGAAAGGGGCCTAACCCTAGCGCCACAAAGACGGCTTTTTTGACGTGATCAAAAACATCCAATCAACCTTTCGCTGCTGGCACTACCAAAAAACACCTCCCAATGAACAGCTCTTCTTGTGCTAGCACCTGATCAACACTGCTGGAGTTGGAGATTGTGATCACAATGTCAGTGAGGACGCCTGGGCTGTCGACTTCCAGGCTTCTAACGATCAGTTTGAGATTTTCTCCTCCTTTTGCAACTTTAGACAGCACAAATCACCCAAGTTGATTATACAGGGTCGCAGTCTGAGTGGCACTTGGCTTTATTGCCCTGACCCACTGACACCCACAAAAGTGCCCACCAATGGCTGTATGGGATTGGAACTTTTGAAGGGACGGACAAACTTTCTGCTCGCCCTTGAGCGCCTCAGAGTATGTGCATCCATCCCATCCCCAACGAATTTCAACAATAACTGCCACTAACCTCACCATTGCAACTTTCCCAACACTTACTGTCGTTGTTGCAGCTGTGATCAGGTTGAACCTTGGAGGTTAATGTTTTGTTTCTGCATTTCCACTTTTTTTTTTGTTTGCTTATTTTTTTAAATTTTTTTGGATTGGATCAAAGTTTGAATTTTCATCCAGCTGGTGGCAGGCGCCACTTCCCACATCAAAACCTCTGCCCTAAACAGCCTGAGCCTTCAATGCCAACATACTTGGCTTCACTGAAACAGCTTGTCCATAAGCTATTCATCTCACCTCATGCTGGCAGCCCAGCCCACACCAAAGAAGAGCATCTCTGTCACTGATGACTGGGACCTAATTGAGAAGATGAAGGTGGTTGAGGTTGATTGCTGGCTGTGGCATGGCGCATTGGGGGTGGCCTGCCTCTACTGGCAGTCACCAATTCCTCAAGGCTCTGCTAGCTTCCCTTGATCCCATCAAAACCTGTGCTTGGAAACAAACTTGTGTTTCCACCACAACAAGTCTGCAGCAAAGTACCGCACAAAGCTGATTGCTACATGGTGGAATCGAACCACCGTTTCCTCGGCCACAACGAGGCGTACTAGCCACTATACGAATGTAGCATTGGGGATCCTTGCTTGTGTTTGCAAAATACAAAATGCATATGTCTGCTGATCTGAGAGCAGCAGAGCACGGCAGCTGCAGGGTTTTGCTCAGAACTCCAGTTGATGGATTTGCACACTCGCTGGCAGGTGGTCAAACCACTGCCTAGCAGTCCACACTGGGTGCCCTTGCCACACACAATATGTCTGTGGTCAGATGGCCGAGCTGGTCTAAGGCGCCGCACTCAAGTTGCGGTCTCTCACGAGGCGTGGGTTCGAATCCCACTCTGACCATTTTCCCCAGCAGTTGGGCACTAATTGCAGAAAGCCAGGGTGGCAGAATCCCCAGAATCCACAAAGGCACCACCTGAATTTGTCAGTCCTGTCGCCTGGAGCAAGCCATGGTGGGTAAATGGCCATGGCTTGTGGCAAACTGTGGCAGGTGGCTTGCTGTGGCAGTGGCCAATCTGGTGGCCAAGACTATCCAGGTTCCAGGGCAATCCAGTGTCCCATGCTTATTAGGGCCAAGAAGAGCAAGCAGTCACAGCAGCCTAATCACCCACACCAGCCAAAAGAAACACAATATTGTCCAATGTTTTTCTTTTCCAGCTGTTAGGTGGAGCTGACTGGTTAGTAGCAAGAGGCACAAGACAGACCCAATCCTATTGTGACTGTCAGTTATCATTCTCACAATAGCCATGGGGAGAGCCAGCCACCACCAATGCAGACCTGGGTGCTGGCTTGCGCTGTTGACAAACTACGCAAAACGCCACGCTTCATTCCTGTGCAATTGTGTGCAACACACTCGCAGTGGTCGAATTCCATTTGAATATTACCAAGGCTGAAAACCCAACCTATACCACCTTGGAATTTTCAGCTGCCTCATTGTCACACTCAACAATGAGTACACAGAACCTGCAAACTCACGCAAGACCAAGTTCTCTCCTCGGGCCTCACTTGGACTCTTCTTGGGTTTCGACACAGACAGCAAGTCTATTGCCCTCAGCTACAACTTTGCTGGACAGACCAATCTTCAGACACGCCACTATAACTTGCATGAGGAGGGTTTTTTTGGAGGATGACGGTCATGAAGACAGTCATCATACCAAATTCCTTGCTTGCATATTGTTCAAATATTCACTCAGAAGTATGATTGTACAGTTTTGGTGAGTCCGCAATATTCAGTTTAAAATGTATTCAAGAGGCCCCTTACATTCTTTGTGCTGGAAGGGCAATTTGAACAAAATTATCTGGCCTTGAGCTGGTGAGTTCCTGTATCAACTGTGTTGTGAAACTCTGCTGATCATGTTTCATGTTGTCACAGTGCACTGAAGGACAACACAACCCTCACATCCCAAGATGAAGTGATGCATTTGAAGAGTGGGTTTGAGATTTTAATTATTTTTTGTTCTTCTTTTTTTTAACAGAAGACATCTTGATTGCTTCAGGAAGCAAAACTGTTGCACCTGCTTGGGAGAGAGGCCCTTACAGGGGATGAAGGGGAAGGGTGTAATGGCTGGTTGCGAATGGCCACTTCATTGTTTTGGGGCATACCATAACTGCAAGGTCCAGAAATCTGGGCCATGGGAAGCAAAAATAATTGCCAGGTGTGGAATTGTGCATTATTGGCTGTGGATTCCTGTGGCAGCTGTTTGGACGAGGCCACAGTTTCTCTTACCTGGACAACCCTGGCTCATACTTCACCATGGCTTTAGGAAAGCCCAATCTGCTGGTTGGCCATCTCCAGTGGACAGCCATGGCCATTGGACAGCTGTGGCAAGTTGGCAACAGGATGCCCAGCCACTTTGGACAGCCAGCCACCTTGGCTTGCCAAAGTCCACAGTTCCTCCCCAATTAGTGCCACAATTTCTGATGTAACTGCCTTGTGGAGGAGACATACACTGAGAGACAGTTGTGCATGGATCACTTTGTGTGGGCACAGTTAGGGTGTTTTTCTTCCCACCTCAGGCTGACCAGCAGTGGTTGAGCAGGACAGCGCTGTGTTGAGCTTTGCCACACTGTGTGTGACTGTGTGTGTGTATGTGTGTAAATGTGTGTGTGTGCATGCATAGGTCTTTATCTGTGCGTGCAAGTGTGTTTGTCTGGACAAGCATTGCTCACACTGCCTAGCCTTGGCCCACTGCAACAGATTGGCCAGCACATCAATCAAAGCTGCTTGAGTTTGAGTTGGGCTAGTCAAACAGTGAATTAGGGAGCCTTAGTGTAGGTTTAGGGTTAGGGTTAGGGTTAGGGTTAGGGTTTAGGGTTTAGGGATGGGTTAGGGTTTAGGGTTAGGGTTAGGGTTAGGGTTAGGGTTAGGTAGGTAGGGTTTGAGGGTTAGCGTTTCTAGGGTTTTTATCTTTAGG